>CM035410.1:208072721-208420221 GCA_020310875.1 Ceratopteris richardii
TTTGAGATGCAATGTCTTCTATTTTTGTTTTCGCTTCTTTTAAGCTTTCTTCTAGTTCCGATAACTTTTTATTCCACTTACGATTGGCCTTCTCTCTGGTATCCTTCCATGTTCTTGTTTTCCTCTTACTAGGCTCTCCCGATTCACTCGACTCTGATTGTTCTACTGGTTTATCCTGTTTTAAGGCTTGTACTCTAGTGACAGCTTGTATAGGAGCCACATTGCTACTACTTGAACTTGGATCTGCCACTAAGCCTACCACATTAATGGGTGTAATCTTGGGTGCACTAGAGGGGTTTCTTGGACAATCTCTGGGGAGATGGTCTTTGCCACAATCAGGACAAAAAGCCTCTATTGTGATAGCCTGTCCTTGGCTCGGAGATGGTGGGTGGGGATAGTCACGAATGAAATGGTCACCATGACATCTGAAACAAGATCCTCTAGGGGCTTGTGGTCTCATTTGTCTCAACTGGGGCCTAGGGTTAGGATTTGTGTACATGACATTGGAGTATTCTGGCTCCCAATTTTGCTCCATAGGTGGCGCCTCATATTGATACGAGTAAATCTCACTATGCTCAGGTGACTCTGTGTAATACGCATGTGGACTACCTTCATGGGAGTAGTCTGAACTATGAGCATGAGAATCATTATCTGGTGTCCATGGGGTTAGGGGCACCAATGCTCTATTTGGATTTTCCTCTCCCACAGCATACTTGACTGGAATCACGTTGGCTGGAGCTGGTGGTTGGTTTCCCAAGACAGGTTGTGGCCTATATGGTACCTGATACTGCTGTTGTGGTCTATAATATGGCTGTTGGTATTGATTCTGATACCTACCTTGTGGGTAAGGTTGCTGATAATTTTGTCTAACAGCCTACCTATTGTAGGGACAATCTTGAGCCGTGTGGTTTGTGTATTTTCTCTCAATAGTGCAATATGGAGCATTCCTTTCTCTAATGTTTTGGTTTTGCATTGGGCATACGTTAGCCATGTGGTCACCTCCGCAAGTATAGCACCGATTCAATGAAGTGACTCTCTGTGTTTGTTTATTTTGGACTCCCAGCTTCTTGGCAACTTGCTCAGCTATCTCTTCTATTTTTGTGGAGATCTTTGAAGTATGACTAGTAGAACTATCCGAATCTTTGTAGAGTTTGGACAATCCTAACTCCTCAACCAAGTTATCTTCTATGTCTATGCACGTCCGCACACACTCTTCTATGGATCTAGGATCTTTCAAGTATACATAGGATCTTAACTTTGTGCTCAGTAAGCCATCTAAAAACAAAGCCACTTGTTTGGCTGGTGTGGGTAGCTCTGGAGCAGGGCATCTTTCTAGGTACTGTCTGAACCTTCTACCTGCTAGTCGCACTGTTTCTTGGGGTGTCTGTTTGAAACTATGGATCAGGGACGATGTGTTATGCCTGATACCACTCTTGGAAAATTCTACAATGAATTCGTCTAGCAGTTGACCTATATCGCGATAGCTGCTTCTACTCAATGGTTGAAACCAAGCTAAGGCAGTGCCTTTAAGGGTCAAACCAAATGCCTCGTACTGGGTGAACCAGTCCTCAATTTGTTCGGCTCTCAGCACTTGTTTGTACTTGGCCACATGATCATAAGGATCCCCTGTCCCATCGAAATAGTTCTTCATTGCCTTGATCACGTGACTGGGTTTAAGGGTTCTTGGGTACTCCCGGGGTCTAGGCAATGGAAAATCCTGTTCATCTCTTTGTTGCCTATGTGCTTGATGTCTCTCTCTTTCAGGTCTTTCATTTTCATATCCTGATCTATTCCTGCCCACGGTGTGTGCAAGGCTTACCTCAGGTCTCTCTCTAGTTCTTTCTCTCTGGGCTTCCTGAGCTTGGGATGACCCTACTCCATGGAGGCCGTGGGAAACATTGGATCTTGGTGGAGGGAAAATCAATTCATTCTTCCAAGTATATGCATGTCTATCATGTTCTGTTACCAAGAAAATTTTCTCTGACGTGTTATCTAGGTAGACAACTTTGCCTGGTATCTCTGGATCCTTGAACTCGTAGATGATGACTATGCCCAATTGGCTAGGTTGTTCTAGCTTGAATCTCCAAAAGGCTTCCTCTGTTTCTCTATTCAAAAATAGTTCTATGCTTTTGTTGTCTTGAGGGATCCAGTCTGGAGTGATCACTCGGGTCAAAACTGACTTGCCTCTAGGAGTCTGGGGTCCTTGTCCTATATTTCCTTGTTCTAGGTCTCCTATCTCATTCTCATGAATGATATTTCCAAACTCATCGGTCCTATCTGGTTGGTTGGTAACCACATACATGGTTCCTTCCTTATCAATGTATGAACCCTCTTGGAACTTGACCACCGGGTGTTCAAGTCCAAAGGATTGATCTGGATTTTTGAGTTGGACCACTGATCGCCTCAGACCATCCTCATAGATGCGAGCACCTAATTGGTTGGTCCGAATATATTCCAACTGTGTCTTATAGGGACCTTCCGGTGTTTGTAGATGGGCAGTCCCTGAGCCACCTGCAGGTTTTCCCATGCTAAAAGACATTTCTGAATCACTTGTGTCTGAACTTAGTAAAAGATGACCACTTAGTTGTTGTGCCCAAGACTTGGATGTATGGTTGACACTAGCCTTAGAAGATCTAATGCTTTGTTTATCCTTACCTAAGTGTCTACCAGATCTCAGGTTCATAAGCTTTAGTCAAGAGTCCAAAATTTCCCCTTGGTATGGTTCAAAATTCTTTGGAGTCCCCTTGGTTCCCTAGTCCCACCTGAGGGTCAACTTCAAATTATCCTATCTCAAAATCAACGCATTATTCTTGAAAAAACAAAACAGTTGAGATCGTGTAGGATTTGAAACGAGCTTTCCAACAAGCTATAGAGCTCAAAAAATGGACTTTGGATGAGAAAGTTATGTCAAATCAGGCTCCTGGGGGTCAAAACAGGCAAACAGGACCTTTGGAGAAAATCGCGATTTTGTGAACTTTCTGAAAATCGCGATGCTGTGAAGTAAAAAAAAATCGCGACGTTGAGCACAAAATCGTATTTTTTGAAAATCGTGTTTTTTTTTGACAAGAAAATCGCGATGTTGATCACAAAATCGTGTTTCTGAAAATCGCGATGTTCAGCAGAAAATTGTGATTTGAAAATCGCGATTTTGAGCACAGAATCGTGTTTCAGAGAATCGCGATGTTGATCACAAAATCGTGTTTCAGAGAATCGCGATGTTGAGCACAAAATCGTATTTTTGAAAATCGCGATTTTGACTCAGAGAATCGTGATTCACCAAATCGTGTTTTTTTGCTGAAAATCGTGTTTTTGACATGAAAATCGCGATGTTGAACAAAAAATCGTGTTTATGAAAATCGCGATTTTGAGCAGAAAATCGTGAATTGAAAATCGCGATTTTGAGCAAAAATTCGTGTTTTCTCAAAATCGTGTTTTTGACTTGAAAATCGCGATTTTGTCCCAGAGAATCGTGTTTTTCCACAGAATCGTGTTTTTCTCAAAATCGTATTTTTGGCTGAAAATCGTGATTTGTGAGAATCGCGATTTTGAGCAGAAAGTCGTGTTTTTTTTTTTTTTTTTTTCACAAAATCGTATTTTTGCTGAAAATCGTGATTGGTGAGAATCGCGATTTTGAGCAAAGAATCGTGTTTTTTGAAAATCGTATTTTTCACATGAAAATCGCGATGTTGAGCACAAAATCGTGTTTTTGAAAATCGCGATTTTGAGCAAAAATTCGTGTTTTCACAAAATCGCCTTTTTCACAAAATCGTGTTTTTGGCATGAAAATCGCGATGTTGAACAAAAAATCGTGTTTATGAAAATCGCGATTTTGAGCAGAAAATCGTGAATTGAAAATCGCGATTTTGAGCAAAAATTCGTGTTTTCTCAAAATCGTGTTTTTGACTTGAAAATCGCGATTTTGTCCCAGAGAATCGTGTTTTTCCACAGAATCGTGTTTTTCTCAAAATCGTATTTTTGGCTGAAAATCGTGATTTGTGAGAATCGCGATTTTGAGCAGAAAGTCGTGTTTTTTTTTTTTCACAAAATCGTATTTTTGCTGAAAATCGTGATTGGTGAGAATCGCGATTTTGAGCAAAGAATCGTGTTTTTTGAAAATCGTATTTTTCACATGAAAATCGCGATGTTGAGCACAAAATCGTGTTTTTGAAAATCGCGATTTTGAGCAAAAATTCGTGTTTTCTCAAAATCGTGTTTTTGTTGAAAATCGTGATTGGTGAGAATCGCGATTTTGAGCAGAGAATCGTGTTTTTTTGAAAATCGCGATTTTGAGCAGAGAATCGTTTTTTTTTTTTTTTTTTTGAGAAAAAACACAGAATCGCGATTCTTTTCAACCAACTTTTAGGCGGGAAAACTGAAAATCGTGATTTTTCAAAAAATTTTGAATTTTCACAGAATCGCGATTTTCATCACAGAATCGCGTTTTTTGGCGGGAAATTCAAATTTTTGAGCGCCGGCTATGGCGAGCTCCGTATGAGCAGAAAATCATGAAAAAAACACAGCGCTTGCTCTCCCTTGCTTCTCCTAACTCCTTCCCACACAATAATGCATGAAAAATGGTATGAAAATGGTGAAAATGCACTAAAAAACAAGAAATTTCTATGAAGAAGAAGATGGAAGAAGGTGGAGATGATGATGATGATGAAGATGAAGAGGAAAAAACAGAAAATGAACTGAAATGACAATTTTTTTACCTTCCAACGTCGCAAATCTACGATCTTACCATCACAACGCTCGTCCTCGAAGCACTCTCCCCGGCAACGGCGCCAAAATTTGGTGTAGCTCAAGTGTAAGCACCACCTCCTTTACTTGTCAATCCGTGGAGACGTGAGGACCGGTATGAAGACCACGAGCAAGTGAAGGCACAAGTGCGTGAGTGAAAGCACACAAACATGCACACACATACACACACACGCGCACAAAGTAAGATCAAAGAGAGGAACAATGGAAAGCTTAGATTGCAAAAGAGTTCTCTTACAAAAGTTCTATTCTCTAACAAGCTAACCTCAAAAATGAGCTCTCTAGCTCTTTTTATAGTTTTTTGACTAGTTTTGGCCCTGTCCAGACCTAGTGTTCGGCCTAGTTAAAAATTAGGTTCCAGGGCTTATTTGAGGGCTCAAACGAAGTCTAAAAATTATGAAAATTGGTACGATGGTACTTCTAATACTCCTCAAGCTCGAGGACTCTTCGGCTTGAACAAAATGGAGTTACTAAAAATAGATAATGGTATTTACAATGGTTTCTAGTGATGAAAATCACTATTTTTGTAGGGGATTCTTCTGAAAATTTGACATACACTTCTTGGAGCTCCCTACTTACTCCCTTTCCTCGTGTGTCCACCTTTTGATGTGCTTCCATGCTTTGTCCTTGACTTTGAGCTTCAACACTGTGGATCAAAGATGAAGTGTTATGCCTGATACCACTCTTGGAAAATTCTACAATGAATTCGTCTAGCAGTTGACCTATATCGCGATAGCTGCGACTACTCAGTGGTTGAAACCAAGCTAAGGCAGTGCCCTTAAGAGTGAGACCAAATGCCTCGTACTGGGTGAACAAATCCTCAACCTGTTCAGCTCTTAACACTTGTTTGAACTCGGCCACATGATCATAAGGATCTCCTGACCCGTCAAAATAATTCTTCATTGCCTTGATCACTTGAGTGGGTCTAAGGGTTCTTGGGTGCTCTCGGGGTCTAGGCAATGGAAAATCCTGTTCATCTCTTTGTTGCCTATGTGCTTGATGTCTCTCTCTTTCAGGTCTTTCATTTTCAAATCCTCACCTATTCTTGCCCACAGTGTGTGCAAAACTTACCTCAGGTCTCTCTCTAGCTCTTTCTCTCTGGGCTTCATGAGCGTGGGCTGATCCTACTCCTTGGAGGCCATGGGAAACATTGGATCTTGGTGGAGGGAAAATCAATTCACTCTTCCAAGTATATGCATGTCTATCATGTTCTGTTACCAAGAATATCTTCTCTGATGTGTTATCCAGGTAGACAACTTTGCCTGGTATCTCAGGATCTTTGAATTCATAAATGATGAATATGCCTAATTGGCTAGGTTGATCTGGCTTGAATCTCCAAAAGGCTTCCTCTGTTTCTCTATTCAAGAAGAGTTCTATGCTTTTGTTGTCTTGAGGGATCCAATCTGGTGTGGTCACTCTGGTCAGAACTGACTTACCTCTAGGAGTCTGGGGTCTTGTCCTACATTTCCTTGTTCTAGGTCTCCTATCTCATTCTCATGAATGACATTTCCAAACTCATCGGTCCTATCTCGTAGGTTGGTGACCACATACATGGTTCCTTCCTTATCAATGTATGAACCCTCTTCAAACTTGACCACCGGGTGTTCCAGTCCAAAGAATTGATCTGGATTTTTGAGTTGGACCACTGATCGCCTCAGGCCATCCTCATAGATGCAAGCACCTAATTGGTTGGTCCGAATATATTCCAATTGTTTCTTATAGGGTCCTTCTGGTGTTTGTAGATGGGCAGTTCCTGAGCCACCTGCAGATGTTTCCATGCTAAAAGACATTTCTGAGTCACTTGTGTCAGAGTTTAGTACGTAAGGACAACCATTTAGTTGTTGTGCCCAAGACTTTGTTGTGTGGTTGACACTGGACTGAGAAGATCTAATGCTTTGTCTATCCTTTCCTAGGTGTCTACCAGATCTCAGGTTCATAAGCTTTGGCTAAGAGTCCAAAATTTCCCCTTGGTATGGTTCACAAATCCTTTGGAGTCCCCTTGGGTTCTTGGTCCCACCTGAGGGTCAACTTCAAAATATCCTATCCGAGCTTTCCAACGAGCTATAGAGCTCAAAAAATGGACTTTGGATGAAAAAGTTATGTCAAATCAGGCTCTTGGGGGTCAAAACAGGCAAACATGACCTTTTGGAAAAGATCGCGATTTTGTGAACTTCAAGAGAATCACGATTTTGTGAACTTCAAGAGAATCGCAATTTTGTGAACTTCAAGAGAATCGCGATTGTCTGAAATTAGAGAATCGCGATTTTGTACCTTGAGAATTGTGTTTTCACAAAATCGTGTTTTGAAAATCGCGATTTTGAGCAGAGAATCGTGTTTTTTGAAAATTGTGATTTTGAGCAAAAAATCGTGTTTTCATAGAATCGCCTTTTTCACAAAATCGTGTTTTTACTGAAAATCGTGATTGGTGAGAATCGCGATTTTGAGCAAAAAATCGTATTTTCACAAAATCGTGTTCTAGAGAATCTCGATTTTGTCTCAGAGAATCGTGATTCACAAAACCGTGTTTTTCACAAAATCATGGTTCTCAGAATCGTGTTTTTGGCTGAAAATCGTGATTTCACAGAATCATGTTTCACAGAATCGTGGTTCACAGAATCGTGTTTTTTGCTGAAAATCGTGATTTGTAAGAATCGCGATTTTGAGCAGAGAATCGTGTTTTTTTTTTTTTTGAAAATCGCGATTTTAAGCAAAGAATCGTGTTTTCACAAAATCGCCTTTTTCACAAAATCGTGTTTTTACTGAAAATCGTGATTGATGAGAATCGCGATTTTGAGCAGAAAATCGTGTTTTCACAGAATCGTATTCTAGAGAATCGCGATTTTGTCTCAGAGAATCGTGATTCACAAAATCGTGTTTTTCACAAAATCGTGGTTCTTAGAATCGTGTTTTTGGCTGAAAATCGTGATTTCACAGAATCGTGTTTCACAGAATCGTGGTTCACAGAATTGTGTTTTTTGCTGAAAATCGTGATTTGTGAGAATCGCGATTTTGAGCAGAGAATCGTGTTTTTTTGAAAATCGCGATTTTGAGCAAAGAATCGTGTTTTCACAGAATCGCCTTTTTCACAAAATCGTGTTTTTACTGAAAATCGTGATTGGTGAGAATCGCGGTTTTGAGCAGAAAATCGTGTTTTCACAGAATCGTGTTCTAGAGAATCGCGATTTTGTCTCAGAGAATCGTGATTCACAAAATCGTGTTTTTCACAAAATCGTGGTTCTCAGAATCGTGTTCTCACAGAATCATGTTTTTGGCTGAAAATCGTGATTTGTGAGAATCGCGATTTTGAGCACAACCACAGAATCGCGATTCTGAGAATGATCATAGAATCGTGATTCTTTCAGCAAGCTTTTAGGCGGGAAACAAAAAATCGTGATTTTCAAAAAAATTTGAATTTTCACAGAATCGCGATTTTCATCACAGAATCGTGTTTTTTGGCGGGAACTTCGAATTTTTGAGCGCCGAGCAATGGCGAGCTCCGTATGAGCAAAAAATCATGAAAAACATTGGCGCTTGTTCTCCCTTGCACTTCCTAACTCCTTCCCACACAATAATGCATGAAAAATGGTATGAAAATGGTGAAAATGCACTAAAAAACAAAAAATTTCTATGAAGAAGAAGATGGAAGAAGGTGGAGATGATGATGATGAAGAAGATGAAGAAGAAAAATCAGAAAATGAACAAAAATGACAATTTTTTTACCTTCCAACGTCGCAAATCTACGATCTTACCATCACAACGCTTGTCCTCGAAGCTCTCTCCCCGGCAACAGCGCCAAAATTTGGTGTAGCTCAAGCATAAGCACCACCTCCTTTACTTGTCAATCCGCGGAGACGTGAGGACCGGTATGAAGACCACGAGCAAGTGAAGGCACAAGTGCGTGAGTGAAAGCACACAAACATGCACACACATACACACACGCGCACAAGGTAAGATCAAAGAGAGGAACAATGGAAAGCTTTGATTGCAAAAAAGTTCTCTTACAAAAGCTCTATTCTCTAACCAGCTAACCTCAAAAATGAGCTCTCTAGCTCTTTTTATAGTTTTTTGACTAGTTTTGGCCCTGTCCAGACTTAGTGTCCGGCCTAGTTAAAAATTAGGTTCCAAGGCTTATTTGAGGGCTCAAACGAAGTCTAAAAATTATGAAAATTGGTACGATGATACTTCTAATACTCCTCAAGCTCGAGGACTCCTCGGGTTGAACAAAATGGAGTTACAAAAATAGAAAATGGTATTTACAATGGTTTTTAGTGATGAAAATCACTATTTTTGTAGGGAATTCTTGTGAAAATTGGATATACACTTCTTGGAGCTCCCTACTTGCTCCCTTTTCTTGTGTGTCCACCTTTTTGATGTGATATTATATAGGGGGTTTTCAAAGGAGGAGAACAAAGTAGAACTAGAGCTTGGACTACAGAAGATGAAGGCTTGCTCTGTGGGTTGGGTAGTTGAAGTGATATTTACAGCTTCCGTCTGAGGAGGTGATGGGGGAGGGGTCGGTGGTAGTGGTTCGGTTGACTCACCCTGGGTGACGGGGATCTCTTGGCCAGTGATCGTTGCTGTCTCTAAGGTTGTCTCGATGGGTTCGGATGTAACAATAGGTTCTTCCCCCGTAGTAATGGGAATCTGGATGTTTTTACCAGACTGTGGTCGTGTCTGGAATCTTCGTGGATCATATTGAACTGGAGACCTCTTAATCGCTATTCGAACTGCTTCTACTACCCCATATGTTTTTGCCATCAATAAGAGACCTTCACTGTATTTTGAGTCAAATCCGGCTTCTTCCAATAGCTAAGCCATGAGCACCCAAATTGCTCTGTTCAGTGACCAACTGTTGCGACCGCACTCGTTTCATTATTTGATATAGCCTTCGGAGTTCTGTTGTATAGGCTGGGGCTTCAGTTGTTTCTTCTGCTTCTGCTTCCTCTTCTACCTCCGAGTGTTCTAGTTGTTGTGACAAAGTTCTCTGCTGCTCATCATCCTAGTGTACATGGCGGCCTTCTGTGGATTTCCTCCTTCTTTGGGAAGATGTTCCCTGTTCTTCTGTATCTGAATAGAACTCTACATCAGAGAGTTGTGTATTATGCAAGAATGATTCAAAGTCGAATGGACCCATCCCTTCAGCGTCTCCAGTTGCAAGAAATTCAAATTTAGGAGGGGCAGGAGGAGCCAAGGGGGCAACTTGTGAGGTGCCTTCAGATCCAGATCTTGGTATATGAACGGTAAAGGGAGGCACAGTGGCATCCCCTCGTGGCGTCACTTCCGGAGTCGTCAAAACTTCACGTGTTTGAACACAAGGGATCGAACCCATCATGCGCTTGGATTGATGTGTGGCAGTTTTGAGCCTCTTAAACATTTGTAGATGTGCCCAAGTTGAAGCACGTTCAATGGGTACATCATATGCTAAGCATCTGTAGATAATGTGTGTGATTGCACAACAGCCATTCACCACTAGTTTTCTAGATGACCTTTTATTTGCTTCATACAACTGCTCCACAATCCATACAGGAAGCTTAATCTGTAACGCACCTGTCTCTGCCAAGTAAAGAGCGAACCATATTCTTTTGTGAGGTTGTGTGAATCGATCTTGACCAGGAAAAGCTAAATGTTGCATGCACATACGGAGAGGGATGGACACATTTGGTGTAAGTGCTGCCATATCTTTCAGCTTCAGTAGTTTCCAATCCTTCATGTTGGTGGGAATGAGAGCATCCTTCTTAGAAGGTACATGTGTGCCCTGCATATTCAAAGCAGAGCTCACCAATTCCAAGGTAAGTTCAAACCTCTTCAGTTCGTTGTTGCCTAGCAAGGAAGGAAGAACAAATGTTCCTGGTTTGTCCTTTTCTGCATTAGCCTGTAATGTTGAGACTAGATAGTAGCATCGGAGGAGATCTGGTTTGGGTAAGGGTGCCTCGAAGTACTCGGCTAGCCTTGCTCGTTGCCATATGGTCTGAAGATCTTGTGTGTTCTGTAGAGTCTCAAACTCCTTGGAGAAGAATTGGAATCGGACCCATGATCTGTCATACTCGCACTTGGACTCCCAGATATACTTGGCCTCTCCTAATGGACCTGGCATGCCATTGAACCAATGAGAATTGGCATGGACTCTCTCTGTAATCCCTATGGGAGGATCCGGTACAGGTATCTGCTGGAGGTGTTGCAACTCTACGGGTCGTTCAGTCGGTGGTGCATCAATAGGTAGGCTGTCCACATCAATCCCTGCAGTACTTACTCTTGCCTGTGAGCTCGGACCTGCTGCTTCAGCCATGAGATTACGTGTAGTTGTTGATGTTTATCTGCTAGAAGAAGAGAGACACATTAGCATTGCATAGGAAACAAGATGTTATGGTGTTCCCTCCACAATACTAACATGACATTCCAAGTGGTAAGCGGTTAGTGGGTGAGATGTTTGTGATGTGTGTGAATGTTGGTTAGAAGGTAAGTGATCATCCTAGATGCATACTTTTGGGTGTGCAATGTACTGAGAATGCTCCTTCATCAGAGTGGATGGATTTACAAGAGTGGGTTAGGGGGTTTGACACGGGGTTTAAGTCTCCAAACTTTGAAGTTGGAATTGTGGCTTTTATCGGTGATGATGTGTGAAGCTATGCAAGGGGTTTCCACACCTCCTAATCCTATGAGATATGCCTCTATAGGATTGACCTTCCATTGCAATTCTTGGCAGTAAGAAAGTCGAACAACACTAATGGCTGCTCCTGAGTCAATTAAAGCTCTCACGGTCCTTGCACTCTCTCCTTGTCCTACCTGTAGGGTCATAAAAGGTTGCCGATCCACTATCCTATGGGGACGTTCACCTGAAGCCTCACACATGGCCATGTGATAGCTTAGAGATTCTTGAGTGTCAGGCCTTGGTTGATCTCTACCTTGTCTCCTCAATTTCATTTGTCAGATGCGTTCTAAGGCTTCTGCCTGTGCTTCTTCTCGAATTCCTATTTCCTCTTCTTTACGTTTCTTGGCAGTGTTGAGTCGATTGAGCATCTCCTCAGTGAGAGGTTCTTGATATATTTTGACTCTGCATCCACTAATGTAACTAGGGAGGACATTCCCTTCTAGTGTAGCTAGTTGAACTGCTCCACTCGTAGAGATCCTATTTATGATCATAGGTCCATAACCTCTCTTCTCTAGCTTCCGTGCATGTTGCTTCAGAGTGTAGACTAAAACTAGATCTCCTGCTTTCAAGCCTTTATCCTTCACATGGGCATCAAAATACGCCTTCTATCTTTTCTTAGCTGCATATATTCCTGCTGCAACTCGTAGTCTTGTTTCCCCTAGTCGTTCAAGGTCAAAAATCCTCGAAGAGAGTTCATGACCCGTCCACTCATGCTCCTGTGCTACCCTTAGTGTTGGTATCAAGAAGTCTAATGGAAGCACTGCATTTTGACCAAATACCATCTGAAAGGGTGTGGCTTGGAGTACCGTTTTATAAGCAACTCTATATGCCCAAACAGCATGGTGTAGCTGTTTGTCCCAATCAGAGCGTTTATTATTTACTAATTTTGTCAGTACATTTCATAGAATCTTATTTGTGCTTTCGGCTTGCCCATTGGCTTGTGGGTGATAGGGGGTAGACTTCTTATGTACTACCAAGAATTCTTGGAGAAGATTTTCAATGACTTCATTCAAGAAGTGAGTGCCTCTATCATTGACTAGCGCTATAGGTAGCCCGTACCTTGTGAACACATTCTCAAATAAGAATTTTGTTGTTGTTTGAGCATCGTTCTTCGTTGTGGCTTTTACTTCTACCCACTTGGTTAGATACTATGTGGCCACAATGATGTATTCAGCATGTGAACCCTTAGCTGGGGGGTTAATAGGACCTACGAAGTCTATTCCCCACTTAGAGAATGCATGTCCTCCCATCATAGGTTTCAATGGCATCTCATCCTTGCGTATAGGATACTGAGTTCGCTGACAAATCTCACACCTCTTTACATAGGTATGTGCATCCATGTGAAGGGTGGCCCACCAAAATCCTACAAATAGTATTGCCTTGATCACCCGATCTGGACCAAAGTGTCCTCCTCCTACACCTTGGTGAGTAGTTTCCAAGATTTTAAGATATTCGCTCTCATGGACTCATAGTCTAAGGTAACCATCTTTGCCATGCTTGTATAAATTATCTCCAATGAGTGAGTAGTCTAGGGCTTCTTGTTCTAAACTTCTCTTCCTAGCCAGAGTCATGTCTGGAGGGAATGTTTTTATCCTCAAAAAGGCTACTAATGGTTCACTCCAATCTGGCACTAAAGACACTCGATAAAGAGTGGCATGTTCGACTGGTGGTTTAGTGCTACAAACTGGGCATTCGTTACACAACTTATGGACATCTGCTTCCGTAGTCGGCCAATGCACTCCAAGTCTCCTTAATGTCTGTAAGGTTCTTTGCTTTGAGTAGTGTTGCTCTAATGCACCTACATGTGCTAATTGCAACCATTTAGCATACTCATCCTCTTCCACACAACAAGCCAATATCCCTTGATCCGTATGCTTGTACATACTTCCCGCCATGATGTGGTACTTTTGGGCCTTTACTACCTCTCTATCTTGAGTGCTTATGACTGGGTGATTAGGTCCTATGTCAATACTGGCGCTAATGTCTTAGCCCACTGCGGCACGACTTCCAAATTAAACAAGTAAGCATCAGGAAGGTCATCCGATACTCCTTGTGGGGCTTCTCCAGATGTGAGCCTAGAGAGATGGTCTGCTCTCAAGTGAGTCTTTCCTTTCCTCACCACAACCTCAAATTCGTATTCCATTAGCAAGAGGAACCATCTCACCAATCTACCGGTATTGCATGGCTTGTTTACTAAGTATAGCAGTGCCTGATGATTAGTAAAAAAATTAAACTTATTTGCAAGCAAGTAATGTCTAAACTTTTTGACCGCATATACCATGCCCAAGCCTTCTTGTTCGGTGGTGGTATAGTTTCGTTCAGCTGCATTTAAATGTCTACTAGCATAGGCAATTGGAAGATCCATATTACCTTCGCTAGTAGGTTGTGCTAGCACACATCCAATGGCATAATTGGACGCATCCACATGCACATGGAAGGGCTTATTCCAATCTGGTGTACTCAAGATTGGTGTTGAGCATAATCGCTGTTTAAGCTCATTGAAAGAGTTCTCACATTCATCAGTCCACTCAAACTTTGTCAAAAGTCTGTACAGAGGCTTTGCAATGATGGCATACATGTGTATGAAACGTCGGTAATAGCCACAATGCCCCATGAAAGCTTGCACTTCCTTGACATTCTTTGGCCTAGGTAGTTCTGCAATAGCCCTCACTTTCTCTTCGTCAGTGGAGATGCTATTCTTTGACACTATGTGTCATAAAATCTTGCCTTGCCTGACCATGAAAACGCACTTTTCTGGGTTCAGATAGACTTTATATTCTCTACATTTGTCAAAGATTTGCCTGAGTTCCGGTATATGTGTTTGTCTAATGTTGGAATGAGCACAGAGATCATCAACATAGACTTCCAAATTCTTCCTCAAAAACTCTTTAAATACATGGCACATTAGTCTTTGAAAGGTTGCAGGAGCATTGGTAAGCCCGAATGGCATTACCTGAAACGCAAATATACCCCACTCCATGGCAAAAGCTGTCTTATGCTGATCTTCTGGTGCTATGGCTACTTGATTGTAACCAGAGAACCCATCTAAGAAGCTGTACACTTCTTTGCCTGCTACCCTCTCTAATAGATGCTCAGTGATAGGAAGTGGGTAACTATCTCTGATAGTGGCTACGTTAACCTTCTTCAAGTTAATGCATACACGTAGCTTGCCGTTCTTTTTGGGCACCACTACAATGGGGGATACCCATTCAATGTGCTCAATTTCATAGATAAATCCAGCTTCCACCAAGCGATCTATCTCTTCTTTGATCTTGGCAGCATAGTTGTCATTATATGTGTACGGCTTCTGTTTAGAGGGTCTGGCTTCTGAGGTCATGGGAATCGTATGTAAGCATATGTCAGGGTCTACGCCTTTGAGGTCCTTGTAACTCCAGGCAAAAACGTCTCTATATTCTCTTAGCAAGGCTACCAACTCTTGCTCTTCTTCTTCCATCAGGTCATGCCCAATGTAGGTGCATCTTTCTTCTCCCTTTTCTATGGCTACAACTATTTTCTTGGTAGTTTCCTTGTTATCATAGGGCTCTCCTATGACTGCTTCACGTTTAGGCATCCTGATCATAACTCTCCTGTCTTCTATTTCATACTTTTTAAAGTTTTCAGAGACCTCAAACAAGGATTCTTTTTCCTCCGGAGTGACTTCCTTCTTCTTTCTTTTCTTTCCTTCACTCTTAGTGGTCACTTGTGTGGTTAATCTCATATCATTAATGATCTCTTCATGTCTTTGAGGGTGAACTTCTACCTCATAGAAGTATTCTTCATTTGATGCAAAAAGGTGGGTCCATAATGATTGACTCTAGATCAGAGTCACTTGCATCCTTAAATGCATCAGGGCTAGGTTCGCATTCTTCTAAAATTGAGTCTCCCATGATTGGCTCTATGGAGAAGACTGAAATGTCATAACCATCCTCACCACAATGGGGTGTCCACTACTCTTCATTGATGGCTACATCCATAGTTGCTAAAATTTCGGCCCAACCGTGAGGTTCAAATTCTTCGTCAGGAAAGACTACAGGTGCATAGGCTGGGTCTTGAATTGATCTATGGTTTTCCTTCGCACCTATCTCTCTGGATTTTTCTCTCTTCTGTTCTTCTACTGCTACTTTACACATCCACAAGTGAGTGTCTTCATGCATCCATGAGGATCCTGATCCTATGGAATGCACTGACTCAGAATCATCCTTAGCTCTATGGATGGGATTCCATTGAATGGGGGGCACATCTCTATGAGAGAATTCCTTGAGATTCACCTTGGTAGTGACACCCAAGTGTTGCAAATACAAAGAATTGGTCCCCCAATCTTGTACCACTTGCAACTGCCGCAAGAAGGGTCTTCCCAGAATCATCTCATAGGCTTGATTTTTGCTAAAGTCACATATAGCAAATGTGTGCTCAAACTCCACACCACAAGTAGTAAGAGTTATCCCTTCTAGTAGTCCTAAGGGTCTTTCTATGTGACCGTCAACAATTTGCAACTTCATTCTTGTTGGCCTGAGTGCTGGCTTGCCCCAACGTTTCCATAAGGAAGTGGTAGCAATTGTGACTCCCGCACCGGAGTCCAAAATGGCCTTGGTTGTGTAACCCTGATGAGTGATAGGGAGATATGTGTTTCCTTCTTCTCCTTCGCTCATGGTCTCCTATCTTGTCCAAAGGTATTTCCGGCACTGTCCTATGAGACCCTACCTGGGAACGAGGTTTTGCTATGTCTGGCACTTGTTTGGCTACGTGTTTCCACAATTCCGGCTTAACTTTGAGTAGCTCTTCTAAAGTGAGATTGCACTGCACTTTAGTATTCTTTACTACCTCTGTGTTCCTTGGTATGATTGAGTCTTTGTTTCTTATCATGACCGTCGGTGCTCTCATACAAGTGGACTTTGCTTCCCACGGGCCTGTGAAATGAGGTAGTTCTTGTAAAGAATTAGACTCGAAGTCTAATCTCTCTTGAGATTGGGCACTCTCTTGCTCTCCATAAAGGGAAGGAATGTCTTGTGGGAATTGATCATGCGCGTCATCCACAAGCTCAATTGGAGGAGGATCTTTGCTTTCTTTAGCCCATTTCTCTTCTTGAATCTCTCGCAAGAATTGTGGTGAGTATCGATTCACAGGAGAAGAGTTGTCTAGTTTAGTGGAGTTAGGCACATAAGCTTCCTTGGGAGGAATGCTTATTCTATCACTTGCCCTCTCCTTAGCCTCGGAGTTGGCTTCTTTTCCAGACTTTGCAATTATTGTCTCCAATCTATCCAATAGACAATCAAAGTGCAATGGTGTTCTATTGGAGCTAGAGCAATTGAAGATGCGATTGGCCTCAAACATGGCTTGAGCCAATTCCACCATCTTGGCACACAACTTGGTTCGTTCAAGCTCTAGGTCAGCTCTAGGGTAACATCTTTCATGATCCGTCACATTTGGCCCTTCCTGGATCCTAGCCTGATATGCTCTAAGCATCATATCTATATCCTCGGGAGTGGGATCTGCGAAGATTGATCCTACTTGGGGTGGTGGGTGGGTTATGTGTGGTGGATTAGAAGGTTGAGGAATGAAAGGTGAAGGGGATGGTAGTGGAGGTGATGTGTGAGAGTGCGTTTGAGATGTGATTTCTATGATCTTGGCTTTGGTTTCTCGCAGACTTTCCTCAAGTTCGCTCATCTTCCTTGCCCATTGCCTTTTCATTCGTTCACGACTATCTCTCCAAGCTCTTGTTCTCTTCTTATTCTGGCTCTCACTCTCGCTAACCTCCGCATTCTTTTCCTGGCCTAACTCTTGGTTTTGCTTAAGTGCCTGAGCTCTCGTGATGACCTGCACTGGGGTCGTGGAAGTCAGACTGCTCGTGGAGTCTACCACTAGCCCAATGACATTGATAGGAGCGATTTTTGGCATATTTGCAGGGTTCTTGGGACACTCTCGTAACAAAATGCTCCTTTCCACAATCCGGGCAAAAGCCTTGAATTTTCACGGATTGGTTTTGTGTAGGTGCAGGTAGAGGGCAATCACGAATGAGATGATCTCCCTGACATCGATAGCATGGCCCTCTAGGAAAGGGAGGTCTTAGGGGCCTAGGCTGGGATCTCGAGTTGGGGTTTGCATACATGACATTTGCGTATTCCAGCTCCCAACTAGATTCACTCGGTTCTTCATAATAATATGACTCATTATGCTCGGGTGATTGCATGTAGTAAGCATATGGGCTATCAATATGGGTAGAGTCAAAACTATGATCACTTGGGTCACTTTCTGACAGCGATGATGTCACTGGCACTAAAGCTCGATTTAGATTTTCTTCAACAGCTGCATACTTCACTGGAATCACATTGGTGGGGGTAGGGGGTTGTTGCGCTAGGACTGGTTGCGGTCTTTGTTGCCCTTGATAGGGTGGTTGATAGGTTTGTTGGGGCCTAGCATACTGTTGTTGTGGGTACTGATTAGGGTACTTTCCTTGTTGTGGGTATGGCTGAGGATAATTTTGTATAACAGCTTGTTTGTTATATGGACAGTCTTGTGCTGTGTGATTGGTGTACCTCCTTTCTATGGTACAGTATTGGCTATTAGGGTTAACTTGGGGTTGAGCCATGATAGGGCACACATTAGCCATATGGTCTCCTCCACAGGTATAGCATCATTTTCTTGGGGCAAATCTAGGAATCTGCTTGCTAGAGACTCCTAATTTCTGAGCTACCTTCTCTGCTAGATCTTCAATCGACGTGGATTGTGAGGAAGTGAGGCTTGTAGAACTATCTGAATCTTTATAGATCTTTGAGAGCTCTAATTCCTCCCCTAGGTTATCCTCAATGTCTATGCACATGCGTACACACTCTTCTATGGATCTAGGGTCCTTCAAGTACACATATGATCTAAGTTTGGTACTTAACAATCCATCTAGAAATAAGGCCACTTGCTTGGCTTGAGTGGGTAACTCTGGAGCGGGGCATCTCTCTAGGTATTGCCTAAACCTTCTTCCTGCAAGCCTCACTGTCTCTTGAGGTGTTTGCTTGAAGCTGTACATCAAGGAAGATGTGTTATGCCTAATGCCACTTTTGGAAAAATCAGTGATGAATGCTTCAAGCAGTTGATCTATACTTCTGTATTGATCTTGGTGAAGTGGTTGAAACCAAGTCAATGCAGTGTTCTTGAGTGTTAGGCCAAAAGCATTGTATTGAGTGAACAATTCTTCCACTTGTTCAGCTCTCAACACTTGCCTAAACTCAGCTACATGGTCATATGGGTCTCTTGTGCCATCAAACCAATTCTTCATGGACTTAACCAATTGTGTAGGCCGCAAGGTTCTAGCATGATCTCTAGGCCTTGGTAAAGGGAATTCGTCTGCATTTCTTAGATTCCTTGGGTCCCTCTGTCTTTCCCTCTCCACTCTATTAGTCTGTGTCCTTGTTCTCTGTCTTCCAAGTGGATTGGCAAAGCTCACCTCGGGTCTATCTCTACTCCTCTCTCTCTGAGTTCCATGAGCCTGAGATGTTCCAGCTCCTTGGTGACCATAAGATACAGTGGATCGAGGTTGGGGAAAAAACAAATTCCCCCTTCCAAGTGTATGCGTGTCTTCCATGCTCTGAGACCACAAAGATCCTCTCAGAAGCATCATCTAAGTACGTCACTTTGCCTGGGATATCGGGATCTTTGAATTCATAGATGGTAAGTGCTCCTACTTCAGTGGGTTTCTCAGGCTTATACCTCCAAAAAGCCTCATCCGTTTCTCTATTCAAGAGCAAATCTATGCTCCTATTATCCTGGGGAACCAACTCTAGAGTGATTATTCTTGTCAGAACCGACTTGCCGCAAGGGGTTTTTGGCTCCTTTCCTAAGTTCCCTTGCTCTATGTCTCCTATTTTGACCTCAGGGATTATGCTGCCAAATTTATCTGTCCTTTCAGGTTGGCTGGTGACCACATACATAGTTCCTTCTTTATCGATATAGGAACCATTTTCGAACTTGACTACAGGGTGTTCTAATCCAATGGGTTGATCCGGGTTTTTAATTAGGACAACAGATCTTCTCAGGCCATCCTCATAGATGCGTACACCTAAGCGGTTGGTCCTTATGTATTCCAATTGAGTTTTGTAGGGACCCTCAGGTCTTCCTAGGTATGCCACTCCTGAGCTACCTAGAGGTCTTTCCATGTTATAAGACATCTCAGAGTCACTAGTTTCTGAGTCTAGGGCATAGGGGTAATCACTCAATTGTTGGGCCCAAGATCTGGCTGTATGGTTGACACTAGCCTCGGATGATCTAACACTTTGACGATCTCTTCCTAGGTGCCTTCCCGATCTCAGGTTCATATGCCCTTACAATTAATCCAATGATCCTCGCACAACCACGTTGATGATTCTTTGATACCAATCACTTGTTCCTTTTGAGTTCCTTTGTATGTGTGTTCTTATATTTAATTTACCGTCGTCAGGAGTACTTGAATGTGTCGTACTTGATGTTCTTCGTCCACTTAGTTTAAGTCCTTTTCCTTTAAGTTATACCTTGATTGCAATTTGGCCTATTCTTGGATTTGAGAAGTTAAAGGCTCTTAGAACTTGAGTATTCTTATCGTACCCCTAGTCAATCAGGACAACTACTCGCACTTAGCCTATGCTAAGAATGGACTGAGGGGTTGAGAGATGTTCCAACCTCAGGTCCCTTCTCCTTGCTATGCTCGCCTGCCCAGGAAGCGCATTCCCAAGCTTGCACACAATGGCACTTGCTTTGCTGTCTCCAAAAGCTCTTAATGATCCTGTAAAAATTCCAAGTTTAGCTCCACTTTTCACCCTCAATTGACAGATAATTTAGTTCAGACACTTTTAATGACCCTTTTTTCCCCCTTTTCTATTGCCAAAAAATTTTCTCTAGAGCTCCCTTGGTGTACCTACCCCACAGAGGGTTAACTTCAAATTACCCTATCTGAAAATCCATGCATTATTCTTATAAACAGATCTGACAAGTCCTAGAGCTCAAAAAATGGATTTCATATGAAAAAGTTATGACAGTTCAGGGTTTGGGGGGTTAAACTGACAAACAGATCCTTTCAGAAGTTTAGTGCATTTTTCTAAGGCCTTTGTGAGTGTGGGAGTAATTGAGTATGCAAATATGCCCAAAATTTAGCCTAAATTTTCAAAAATTTACCCCTCTATTTTTTGCCGAAAATGGCTATCTATCGCGATAGACGGTGTCTGTCGCGATAGACACTGACTGTTGTGTGGGCCTGTCTGTCGCGATAGACGGGTGTCTGTCGCGATAGACAGGTGTCTGTCGTGATAGACGGGGTCTATCGTGGGGTCCGGTCTGTCGCGATAGACTGAGTCCTGTCTGTCGCAATAGACTGAGTCCTGTCTATCGTGATAGACGGATGTCTCTCACGATAGACGCTTTCTGTCGTCTGTCGTGGGCCTGTCTGTCGCGATAGACAGGTGTCTGTCACGACAGATGCTGTCTATCATCTATCGTGCTTTATGTCTGTCGCGATAGACGGGTGTCCGTCGCAATAGACTGAGTCTGTCGTGGGTTTTGTGTCTGTCGCGATAGACGATGTCTGTCACGATAGACAGGGTCTATTGTCTGTCATGGGCTGCTGTCTATCACGATAGACGGGTGTCTGTCGCGATAGACGGGTGTCTATCGCGATAGATGCTGTCTATCGTCTATCGTGCTTTTGGTCTGTCGCGATAGACGGGTGTTTGTCGCGATAGATTGAGTCTGTCGTGGGTTTCTGTCTGTTGCGATAGACGGGTGTATGTCGTGATAGACGTTGTTTGTCACGATAGACGGTGTCTGTCGCGATAGACTGAAAAAATGCAAAATTTTTTAGAAACTTCTAGTGCTTTGGAGTGCTCTAATGGTGTAGGTTACCGTGCCAAACATGCATTCAAAAAATATTAAGTTTTTCAGTCTGTCGTGATAGACAGAGCTCGTCGTCCCGGGACTTGTGTAGAGTTTTTGTACCTGCACAAGCTGTTGGAGATGGTGGTACAACTAGTTCGTGCAGCAAAAACTCAAAAACACACAAAAACAGATTGCATGCAAGCTCTCTCTTGCTCTCTCTCACAAGTGAATTGAGGGAAATGAGGTGGGGAGTGGAATATACTCAAAAACTGAATTTTTTGTGAAGATGGAGATGGAGGTGGGAGATGGTGAGGATGATGATGGTGATGATGGTGATGCAAAAACAAGAAAAATAGAAAAAAATAAGGAAAATAAAGGATATTACCTATGACTCCAATGTCTCAACTCTACGTCTTACCATCACATGCTCGTCCTCAAAGCTCTCTCCCCGGCAATGGCGCCAAATTTGGTGTCACTCTAGCACAATGGTGAGTACCAACGTGAGAAGATCCACCTCATAATTGTTAATCCGTGGAGACGTGAGGACTAGTATGAAGACTATGAGCAAGTGATGGCACAAGTGTGTGAGTGAGAAGCACACAAACATGCACACACATACACACACGTGCACACACAAGGCAAGAACAAGGAGAGGAACAATGGAGTTCTTTTCATTAGTCAAAAAGTCTCTTACATAAGCTCAATTCACAAACAATCTAACCTCAAAAATGAGCTCTCTAGCTCTTTTTATAGTTTTCTCACTAGCTTTGGCCTTGTCCAGACCTAGTGTCCGGCCTAGTTAAAAATTAGGTTCTAGAGCCTATTTGAGGGCTCAAACGGAGTCTAAAAATTATGAAAATTGGTATGTAGCTAATTCTAATACTCCTCAAGCTCGAGGACTCCTCGGCTTGAACAAAATGGAGTTTATTCTACCAAAAACGGAATTTACAATGTTTGTGTAGTGATTAAAATCACTTGAGTTGTGAATGGTCCATGGAAAAAATGATTAGGCCTTGTTGCCGTATTGTGCATGACTGCTCCATTGTGCCTACATGCTCTTCTTATGACTTGTATGCCAACAGCTTCCATAGCTATTAAGGTTCTGATGTTGCTCATTTTAGCCATGGGGCTAAAAGTTTCTTCAAAATCCACTCTATATGTTTGTGCAAAGCCTTTTGCAACAAGCCTTGCTTTGTACCTAGAGATAGTCCCATCCACTTTCCTCTTTACCTTGTAGACCCACTTGCTTCCTATCACTTTCAAGCCATCCTTCTTGGGCACAAGACTCCAACTCTTGTTTTCTTCAAGAGCTTCAGTCTCTTCCTTCATAGCTTCCTTCCATTCTTTACACCTATTTGCTTCTTCAAAACATGTAGGTTCATGATCTTCTACAACTTTATTCATATAAGCATAATGAGTTGCCACAAATGAATCATATGTGAGCCTATCTACTGGATACCTTGGCCTTAAGGACTTCCTCTCTTCACCTTTTGGAGGTATGAACCTTCTATTTCTTGGTTTATGCTTTGGTACATGTGAAGATTCTCCATGGTCTTCACCACCCACTTCAACTCCATCATCGTCTAGCTCCACAAGCTTTGCTTTCCCTTTTGTTGAATGACTTGATGCTGAATTTCCTCTTGCTCCCCCTTTCCAAGGTGATGAAATCTTATCTTCATCCTCTGAACTTGAGCTTTGATGACCACTCAGTTCAATACTTGTTTGTCTTTGAGCTTCTTCATGCCTAGATCCATCATCTTCATGTTCCTACAAATACTCTACCTTCTTGTACCATGGAAGTAGCTCATCAAAAGCTACATCTCTTGATACTTTGAGCTCCTTTGTATTTGGATTGAAGCACCTAAAACCCTTTTGATCATTTCCATAGACAATGAAGACACACTTTTCCGACTTTGCTTGCAACTTATGCCTTAGCTCACTAGAAACTTGAACATAGCATGTACAACCAAATATTTTGAGGTGGGAGAGGTTTGGCTTCTTACCATACCAAGCTTGATAAGGTGTTGAGGTGTGTATTCTTGACGTTGGAGCCCTATTCATGAGGTATATGTCTGTATTGGCTGCATCACTTTAAAAATGGTTGGGCATATTCATTTCATTCAACATTGTCCTAACTATCTCTACAATGTACTTGTTCTTCCTTTTTGCAACCCCATTTTGTTGAGGTGTATACCTGCATGTTACTTGCCATGATCCCAAACAAAATCTAAAAATTCATTTGAGAAGTACTTTCCCCCTCCATTGGACCTTACCTTCTTTATGTAGTTACTTGTCTCCTTCTCAACCATAGATTTGAACATTTTAAAGCATTGAAACACATCTGATTTTTGCTTTATGAAATAGATCCAAACCATGCGAGTACAATCATCTATAAAAGTCACAAAATACCTATTCCCTCCTAGGGATGGCTCCTTGGTTGGTCCCCATACATCTGTGTGAACCAATTCAAGTGGATGTTGACTGATGTGTCCACTCTTCTTGAAGGAAAGTCTTGATTGCTTACCCATCTGACAAGCTTCACATAAATTCTTCATTCCTTGACCTTGAAAACTTGGTAGACATTCTACTAACCTCTTTTGCTACATCTCCTTCATCCTTTGAATGTTGATGTGGCCAATTCTTTTGTGCCACAAGTCCAACTCAGCAATCTACTTATTACCAAAAGTAAAGTATACATGATGTGAAGGATTTGGTTTTACCTCTAATGTAAACAATCTTCCTTGCTTCTTTCCTCTTGCAACCAACTTGTAGCCTTGTTTTGGGTTCTCTAGAAAGCATCCTCCTTTGTTGAATCTCACTTGGTAGCCTCTATCCACCATTTTTCCCACAGATACCAAGTTCTTGGTGATTGTAGGTACATGAAGCACATCTTTGAGACACCTTCCTTGCTCTTTTTCATCCAAAATCACATCACCTATGTGTGTGATCTCATAGGCTGTATCATACCCTCTTTCCACATGCCCTTTACCACTTGAAGCATGTAGATTAGTGAACAAAGTTTGGTCACAACTCATATGGTTGTTGCAAACGCTATCGGTATACCATGTAGTATCTACATTGTTTGAGATTCCATACATATTCATCATAAGGAGATTTAAATTGTCAGAGCTAGTGGATGCATAATTACCTTGCCCTTTGTATGTTGAGGCTTTGTTGTAACTCCTTTGGTTGCTCCCTTGGTAGTAATCCCTTACATAATGTCTGTGTCGTCCACATATGTAGCATCCTTGACCATCTTGGCTTCTTGATTGTTGATGTCTTCCTCCTCTTCCTCTTGTCCTTCCTCTTCCTTTATATGAAGAGCCTTCTTGGTTATGTCCTTGATTGCTTTTTCTTCCTCCAAATCTTCCTCTTCCCCTACTTTGGTTGCCTCTTTGTGCTTTGCCCCTTGAGTTTCCTGCATAAAACACTTGGGCATCCTTGCCCTTTGATGAACCTCCATTTATATTCATTTCTTCGATTACCATAAGAGAAACTGGTTGCTCAAAATCTAGAAGTGTGTCCCTTACATAAATTGAAGTGGTGAATGGTTTCCACTTTTCATCATCCCTCAAACCGTTCACCAATAGATCATCATCATCTATGTGGCTTCCAATAGATCCCAATGCATCTAAAAGTTCCTTGACTTTGAGAATTGAAGTCGTTGATGCTACTCCCTGAGGTCTTCTTTAGATTGTTTAACTCATTTTTAAGTTGAATCTTCCTTGCTTTAGTACTAGTAGAGTAGAGCCTCTCCAAAGTTTCCCAAACTCTCATGCTTGAGTCTAGGTCTTGAATGTGTCCTATCATACTGTTGCTAATGTGTTGTAAAAGAATGAAAATAACTCTTTTGTCATGCTCAATCCATTCCCTAAATGCTCTTAGCTGGTCATTGGTTGGATTATCCCCCAAGCTAGGTCTTGGATCAGTCCCACTGATCAAACCCCAAAGACCCTTGCCCATGAGGTAGTTTGACATCCTAAACTTCCAAGGTTGATAGTTGCCTTTGTCAAGTTTCTCTATTTGAGTGTTGAACTCAGCCATATCTTGCTTTCCCTAAGGTTTGGAACTCTTCCAATACTTCCTTGAAGTGCTAGTGATGCAACAGTAAACTGATGTTACCTCCAAGAATAGATCTCCTTTGATAAACTCCAATTATGCTTCACTTGACGAGGATCGAGTGCTCCCCCTTGATGAAAATCTTTGTCCAGCTTCCTTTGGTGAAGAAACCTCTTAAACTCCAGCTCAAATAGCTCTTTTTCTTTGTAATGGATGCCCTGCAAGCACTTCAAAATGCTCTGATACCACTATTGGGAGATTTGGCAACTCCCTATGCAAGTAGAAGCATAATGTGACCTCCCAAGGTACACTCAAATGGACACTGTTCTAGTGTTTAGGTTATTTCTCAAAGCTGGTACAACGATTCCTGGAGATAGCTTAACCACTTATAGTAGACTTAAACAGATTTCTAACAAGACAAATTGCATCTAAAATGGATGCTCATAGGAACACATGGGATCACTCAAAAAGTCATGATCCAAGCCTATTTTAAATAAAGCAAGTAGACTCCTACAATCTAGGAACCTCTTTTCTTAAAATGGCTCCTCTCTAAGTTAGAGGAATTGAGTGGAATGATTTGGGGAGTTGTTGAGTAATTACTTTTGGGGAAATCTTGTGACTTGAGGCCTTCATACATTGGTCCACTTGTACAAATTATTTTGCCCACGAATTTGTACTTTGAAGCTTGATTTTTTAAGAGCCCTTTGGGTGATACTCTTTGCTCAAAGTCTTGCACCCTAGTCCAAATGAGTGCCCTTTGAATTGGCACATCATATGCCAAGCATCGATATACAATTCTAGTAAGTGCACATTATCCATAGAGCACTGACTTTTGTTTCTTGTACCAACATTGATATGCAAGATGGATCCGGTCAATGATCCAATGTGGCATATTGATTGTCAGATTCAGCATGTCTTCCAAGTATAAACTAAACCAAATCTTCTTGGGTGGCATTGTAAATATTTCTTGGGCAAGGAATGTGAAGTGTTGCATGCACATCCGGAGGTGGATGGCAATATTTGGGGTCATTGCCACCATGTCCTTTAGCTTAGTTAGGCTCCTATTCTTCATGTTGTCCAGGATCATTGTCTCCTTCTCCGTAGGGATGTGGATACCTCTCATTTCTAGATCTTCCCTTACCAAATTGTTGGTTAATTTAAATCGCTTCAGTTCATTTCCTTGTGTAAGAGAAGGAAGTACAAAGGTGCTCATCCCCTTCTTATCTTTGTTGGGAGTGAGTGTGATGATTAGGTATGAAGACCTCAGGAAATTCGGCTTTGGTAATTGAGCACGGAATTAATCATCCAATCCGGCCTTCTTCCATATTGGTCGCAATCCTTCACTGTTTTGAAGCTTTTCGAACTCTCATGTAAAGAAATGATACCATCCGTTAAACTCTATCTCAGCCTCCCACATATAGGTGCCATCCCCAAGGGGTCCTGCTACTTCACTGAACTAATGGGAGTTCTTGCTAACTAGGGATGTGTGTCCCTAGGGAGGATTTTGAATCGGTATGACATGTACTGCTCTTAATGCATGTGGCCGTTCCTTCAACTCCTCTTGAATATGGATACTTTCAATGTCCACTATTTGAGGGCTACTCCCTGCCTGGGAGCTTGTTCCTGTAGCATGTTCCACATTAAGGAAATTGGTCGCCAGTTCTATGAGAATATACAAATGAATGTTAACATTGCAATGGACACAAAGTCATCCTATGTCCCCATTATGACATTAACTTGATGAATTGTAATGTGATTAGCAGGTTAGTTAGTGCGCATGTGATCGTGAGTGCGATGTGTGGTTAGTGGATGATGGGTTCCTAGGTGCTACTTGGAGTGGTGTAATGGAGTATGGATACAGTTAGTATGTGGGGTGGGTGTACATAGTGGGGTCAGGGGGTTTATTACAAGACTTGAGTTGCCAAACATAATGTGTGGCTTTACATTTTGATTTCATGGGGATTTTAGAACGCTCTACAAGAGTGTCTACTTGGAAATGAGGATTTTTAGGGACCCATTTACGAGTGATCTTGCTCGTGCATGTGGATGGATATGTGACTATGCGTGCCAAACAATTATGGATATTGGCTTTGAGTGTGTGAATAATGATTCATAGTGTGTGGTTTTTGTATGGCTATTTGAGCCCGAAAACAAGCCTTAGGCACCCGGATCTGTCTTGATTGTGGGTCGGCCTTCATTGACCTCTTGGATACCCAAATAGACCTTACTTTTGTAGATGAATCTTTGAGAGACTTCTTATTAGTATCCTGTCATCGATCACTAGTATGATGTTTAGCCGGTGAATCTAGTTTATCAGCAATGGGGTGCTTGCCTTTCTGTACCCATATTTGCTTCGAGGGCTGAGTCACCTTGCTTTGTATTCTCCTTTGATCTTGAGCATAGGCTACCTGCTTCCTCTGCATTCAGTACTCCTTTAGTTGCCATGTCTCTCTCTCTCTCTCTTTTGGAAAAGAAGGGAGTTCCATCGTATCATTGGCTTCTTTGTTGAGAACATCATCCCTCTGCATCATAGAGTTTTGGACAAGAATAGCATCGTCATCTTCATGTGTACTCCTAAAAGGACCATGATTTGGTGACTTTCCTAATTCCTTGACTGCTTCCTTTTCTAATTCAATTGTAATGCGATTTTGACTTACCCAGACCTGAAGAAGTCCACTTCTTAGGTTCAGGTTGACTGCATGATCGTAGATCCAGTCTGGACCCAAGACAAGAGGCTCAGTGAGGTCCTCATCTTGATACACTAGCACTTTAACTATCATGAGAGCATCTTGTATATAAAGGGGGATTTCCACCTCACCCATGCAAGGGGTTTCCACACCTCCCAATCCTATGCAGTATGCTTCTATAGGATTAACACTTAATTTCAATTCTTGATATTAAGAAAGTCTAACCGCACTAGTGGCTGCACCTGAGTCAATTAAGGTCTGTACAATCCTTGCACTATTTCCTTGTCCTATCTCTAAGGTCACAAAAGGACATCGGTCCATTATTCTATGGGAACTTACACCTGAGACTTCACACATAGCCATGTGTTGCTCTAGCACAATGGTGAGAACCACGTTAAGAAGCTCCACCTCCTTAATGTCAATCCCCGGAAGAGATAGGAGTGATATGAAGATCGTGAATGTGAGATGATGTGAGAGTGAAGGTGCGAAGCACAAAGATGCACACACACATACACACACACAATGAAGAGACAAGCAAGACACAATGGAAGGTGAGAAATCCACTCTATTGCTCAAGAACACTATTACAAGCTCAAAATAACTCTAATCTCAATCAAGCTAACCCCCAAAATGAGCTCTCTAGCTCTTTTTATAGTTTCTAGATTAGTTTTGACCGGTTTCACATCTAGTGACCGGCATAGTTAAAAATTAGGTCCTAGATTCTATTTGAAAGGGTAAATGGTGTCTAAAAATAACCAAAATTGATACGCTTGTTCTACCTAAGCTCCTCAAGCTCAAGGACTCCTCGGCTTGCACAAAATGGAGCGAGAAATTAAGAAAAGGGTTTTTCTATGTTACATATGTTACATTAGTGATAAAAATCACTGTTGGAGGTTTTTTGAAAAGTATTTTTAAAACATGATTCTTTGAAAAAAGATTCGACTGGCTCCCTGCTCCCTCGTTACATGCTTCCGCGTCTTCTATGCCTCTGGCTACTTCCAACACCCCCTCCCTCTCGCTTCTGTCGTCCCTGACAGAACCTTGTTGTGAGGTCTGCCGGATATAGTTCTATAGGAGGTCTTGAGCCAGGGTGTGCTCGGAGATACGAATGCCTCGGGCCAAGTCGGCCTCGAGTTTCTCCCAGTCAATTGGTTGCGGTTCTTCCGGTGGCAGGAGCTGATAGTGTGTGGAATAGACCATTCGTTCACAGGCAAATAAGTGTAATAAATGTGTAGGCCTGCTTATGAATACCTCTGAATGGTATTCCCAGAAGCCGGTTGTGAACATCTCTTCGAATGTCTGCTTGTAGCACGCCGGTAGGTACTTTATTCTGCAATGCCAGGCATAACACACCCGTAGCGATGGCGTTGTACTCATATCATATACCAAATCGAAATTGCCATGCTCAAAGCCCGGGGTGTTTACATGAGGTGCCTTGACGCGTCGGAAGACTTTAAAAATCATTTGCATCATGTCAAAGATTTTGACAGTCATATGCGCCGCTATATCGTCCATATGCTTTAGTCTAAGGAGCCAGTGGCGAATTGTAGCCATCATGTAGCCTACAGTTGGTAACTCAATGGGTGGCTTAAAATAGGGGTAATTCAACCAGTCTTGGCACTGCTTATTGTTTTGTACCTTAATAGCAAAGGCAGTCCAGGAGCGGCGTCGTGGTACTGGTCCCCAACATGGGTTGTACTTTAAATGCAAAGGTGCCTTTACCCATGTACTCATCATTTCTGGATACTGCTGTAGTAACTCTTTGCGCCACTCTGGTTGATAGATCTCTCCTTGCTGCGCATCAAGTGGTAGATCGGCCTCCTCGAATTGAGTCGCATGCGATGGTTTCTTACCTGTCTCTTTCTCAATGGCTAACTGGTATTCGGCCATGAACATAAAATACGGTTTATACTGTAGCTCATGCCCAGATATGTATCGTCGCGGGGCCAAATGAGCAAAGAATGGAGACTGTAAAATTCTTTCTTCTATCATCACCATGGCATGTAATTGTGCCTCTACTCTAGCTGAGTGCGTTGTTCCAAGTTCCTCAATAGTCTTCATCCACGCGGGGGTTGGGAGTTCGTAAGTCATGTGGCCTTCGGCCGTGACGCGTCCGCCTGGGATGGGTTGTGGCTCATACGCCTCTTCAAACGTTTCCTCCACCGAGATGGTGACAGTTTCTTCCTCAACTGGAAGCTCAGGTGGGGAATCTGGCCTTGGTGGTGCTTCATATACTGCGATCCTTGATTCAAGGTGTGTTACCTGGGCCCGTAATGCGTTGAGTTCCTCTAAGATGTCAGGAGAGGGGTCCACAGGTGCTGGTATGTCTTGGTGTGCCGGTGCTCGTAACTGGAGTAATTTGTGATCTTCTTTGAGTTTCTGTAACTCCTCGTTCATGCGGTCGTATTCATCTAGCAATCTTACATGATCTTCTAGCAGCATCCTCATCGAGTCTGAGGGAATGGCTTTGAACTGACTAGGACTCAAAGGTTGGTCTGGGTGGTCAAGAGCTACTTCTAAGTTTTCTCGGTTCTGATCCTGTAGGCACTGGTTTTCCTCCTTTGCTGCTGCTAGATGTCTTCTGAGTAAGCCCATGTTTCGTGTTAGCGTTGCATTGCGGACTGTCTGGGCTCTTAATAAGTTATCCAGGTCAGCAGTGGCTTCCTTGGTCTTTTCTTCATTTTCTAGTTCTAATTTATGATAGGCCTCTCGTAATTCTTGGTAGCGGCTGTTCAGTGAGGCATTCTCAATAGACAATAAATTAAGCTGCGACTGTAAGTCAGTGGTTGTCCTTTGCAGCTGTTGATAGTTATCGCCAAGAGATGTGAACTCATCTCTTACTTGCGTCATACACATGAACATCTGTCGAAATGCATTATCTACAGTGGGTGATTGTATTAATGAGGTGCTAAATGAAGATGCAGTGGGTGTAGATGCAAAGGGAACGGGGAATGGGGGTGGGAAGGTGGATGTTGTGGTGATCGTGGAAAATTGTGAGGTGCCTAAATATGTTTGTGCCGTGAGTGAAGTGAGTGATGGTGCAGTAGGTGGTGAGATGTCCATGTCATTGGACGTGTCCAGTGCAGTGACTGTGAATATGGGTGTGACTGTGGGTGCTTGTGCTGGTGTAAATACGGGATTTACAAAGGTTGAGGAGTAATTTATAGGGGGGCAGGCTGGTGCAGCTGGGTGGAAAGGGGAAAGAGGGGTTACAGTGGGTCGGGGAGGTGAGACGGGGGAGAAGGTTAATGGCGGTGGGAATGGAAAAAGGGGTCTTGGAGTTGTGGGGAAAGATGGAAAAGATGGATGGAGGACTGGGTTGGATAGAAAGGTGGGTGTGGGAGGGGGTAGACTAGGGCTAATGGGTGCGGGAATTGTGGGGTGAGTGGTCATAAAGACGATTTCTGCTACGCCACCGGTGAATGAAGATGTTGGTCTGGGGGAAGGAGGGTGAAGAGGGGAGGCTAGAGGGATGGGCGGTGATGGAGGAGCGGTTGGGGTGGTCGGTATTTCAGTGATGACTGAGGTATGTACAGTGGTAGCGCGGGGTGGGGAATCTACAAGGATGGTTTCTGCTGCCAACGAGATTTCGGGGATGAGGCGTGCCTCCCTTGCTTGTTCTGAAGACTGTGCTCCTGTTGGTACACGAATGTATTCGCCAGGCTTGGAAAGTAGTCGTACTCTGCGAGGGTCAAACTGTGGTAGTGGCTTTCTTTGCAAGTACCTAAGGGCTTCGTTGGAGCCTACTGATTTGACTAACTCTCGGAATCCTTTGATGTATGCGTCTTCGAAACCGCCTGTGACAAGTTCCTGTTCTATTATTGCTTGACTCTCTTCCTCAGTCAGCTTTTTGCGTGCCCAAACTTTTTCCATAGTTCTATACAGCTTCTTAATAGCCAGTGTGTAAGCTGCTGCTTCGTAAGTTTCATCTTCATGGGTACTTGTATCACCATGTGTGTCTGTTTATTGGCCTTGACCATCTGTCTGTTCATGCTCTTGGGATTCCTGAGTTCCCTGGCTGGCTTCGTCATCGCCTTCATCGTCATCGGTTGCTGTTCTTTCGTCATCAAAGCTAGACACAATCTGTCCTTGTGGCTGATCCTTGGGTGTGGTAGGGTAGCTAGGCCTTTCAAATTCTTGAGAAAACAATTGTCCTTCTGAAAACTGGAACTCATTGGAGAATGCATCGGGCATCTCAAAATCGAACGTTGTGTTCAATGGCTCTGCGTGTTCTGCTTCTAAATGGGGTATTGGAAAAGAGAACACTTCCGCACCAATAGTGGTCGGAAGTTCTGCTGCAGTGGTTGTAGGTTCTGGAGCGGTGACTGCTTGAGGTGCAACAGTATTGGTGGTGCCCTCCGGCGTAACTGGTCTTGATAACCGTATACGAATTGGTGGTACCGTGGGAGTGGCTGCTGTCGGTGACTGCTCTGGAGATGGTTGTGGCGAGGGTGATTCTGGGACTTGTAGGCATGGGATAGTGCCTCTCATCCGCTTTTCGGCTCTACCTTTGCTAGCCTTTCTAGCTTTCTTTGTGGTTCCTTTAAATGCCTTCAGTTCCTCACTAGTCATGGTGCGCTCTATGGGTAAATCATATGCCAAACACATATATATAATCCTTGTAAGTGCACAACATCAATTGATGACTTTCTTTCGTTCCAATCTATGTTGTGCCAAATAGAGCTGATCAATTATCTAGCTAGCTAGATCAACCGTTTGAGGTCCAGTACATGCTAAGTATAATCCAAACCAGATTCTTTTGTGGGGCATGGTAAAACGATCCTGAGCTGGGAAAGCAAAATGTTGCATGCATATCCGTAATGGCTTGGAGAGCTCAGGGGTTATAGCTGAAATATCCTCCCACTTAGTTACGTCACCACGTTTCATCTGCTCTGGGACTAGTCATTCTCGCTCCGTCGGAGTGTGCGTTCCATGTATTTTCAGAGCTGCGTGAATTAAATCTTTAGACAAATAAAACCTTCTGAATGGAAGATCATTTACCAAGGATGGTAACATGAATGTGCTGGGTAGATCCTTGTTCTCTGAAGCTGTCAAGGTGGTTACTAAGTAAAAGCATCTGTAAAAATCAGGTTTAGGCAGAGGGTCACTAAAATATTCTGTAAATCCCGCTCGTGCCCAAACGTGCGTTAAATCTTGGGTATTCTGTAGTCCTTCAAATTCTCTTGAAAAGAACTGGTACTTGGCCCATGTGCGAAGATCAAATGCCAAATTGGCCTCAAATATGAAATCAGCGTCTGCTAAGGGTCCTGCTAGGCCTTGAAACCAGTGAGAGTTACGATGAATCTTCTCAGTATATCCTCTAGGAGGATCGTCTATTGGCATGGGTCCTGGAAAACCTTGAAACTCTGGAGGTTGCATCGTCGGGTAAGATTCCGCTAGTAATTCTCCAATATTGGCCATTGGTGTGCTTGGGCCAGCTTCTGATGGTCCTGCTTCGGTTTGCATGATGACTGACGAGCAAATGGAAAAGATCTGCTACAAAAGATTAGCACATTAGTATGGAAATTAATTATGATCCCATTAAGGTGAGACCGCAATCCCTTTCCATAACCGATGTGTAACCCGTGTAGCCAGGTGTTGTGAAGTGATTGATGCTATGATTTTTTGCAAAACTAATGCAGGTCTCTAGACGCCTACATGGTCAGATTATGCATACATTTTTTGATGAGCTTTTATTATGCGGGACGTGGGGTTATGGTGTGTGAATTCATACAAGGTTTAGTTGAGGGTGAATTATTACAAGGGTGGTGTTTAAGCGGGGTGGGAGAATTGTTAGATAAGGGGATACAAGAAGACGTCTGGATACGTTTCGGTATCCATTTCCTAAGAGTCTTGGAGTGGGTGGTGAGTTTCTGCTGAGGGACAAAAAGTAGTAACGGGTTTGGTGGTATTGAGGGATGGAAAGATTTCTGAGGGGTATATATTACATGGCTTGAGGGTTGAGCTATGATACATGGTTTGGGTACTCAAATTTGCGTGGGTGTGGGTCTATGGATAAGGTATTTCTTGGCGATCCAAATCTGTCGAGTATTTGTACTTGTAGAAGAAGATCGAGGGGACTTTGGATGCTGACTCTGCTTTTGTTGAAACTTTGTCCTGTTCTCGTCTGCAGTGTTGCCAATAGCCTGTGGTTGCTGTCCTTTTGGCACCCATATTTGTCTCGTGCCACTTGTTCTATGATGTTGATACTGCTGCTTTCTTTGCTTTGTCTGGTGGTGTCGTCGGTCTGGGTTCCTCTGTTGTGGTTGACTCCTTCGTGGTTGGGTTTGAGAGGTCCAGTGGACGCTCTACTTTGGAAAAGAAGGGAGATCCAACACTTGCGTGACTTGCCCATTAGGAAGTGATTCGTTATTTATCTTTAATCTAGGCCAGTCCGCAGCAAGTTTGGAAGGATGAGCACCGCAGGGTATTGTGCTCATTTGGCCGCTGATGCAACCCACCTGACCGCTGATTATGTCCATCTGCCCTAGCGGTTGGGTAGCTGCCCCTTCTAGTTTGCAGGAAGCCCCAGGGAAGATCTCCTGTCGTCCTTCTGATTGACAACTGTCCATAGCCAAGCCCGAGTGGGTTGGTGTAGACGTAACGTGACTTGGCTGACCCAAGATCTTTCGGTCTTCCGACACATGTATTTCATAGGGTCTAGGGTTACAAACCTCAGTTGGAATGCCGTTAGGGAAGTCAAGCGGTATCACTCGCTTCTGCTCTAAGGTTCCCATCTGTAAGGAGCCTTGTCTAAGATTTAGGTCCACTGAGTGATCGTATAGCCAATCTTGGCGAAGGATTAGGGGTTCTATCACGTCGTCATCATGGCACACTAGTAGCTTCGCTGTCATGGTCACATCCTTAATGAGGATAGGAAGGTCCACCTCACCCATGCAAGGGGTTTCCATGCCTCCTAGCCCTATGAGGTATGACTCAATTGGCCGAATTTCTATTCTTGAATCCTTATAGTGGGACCATCTAATCGCACTAGTCGCAGCACCTGAGTCAATTAAAGCCCTGAGCTCTTGGCAAGGGTTGCCGTGCTCTAGCCTGACTGTAATGAATGGTCTCCTGTCCACTATACTAGGATGAGTGGTTGACTTTACTTGACACATGGCCATGGGATATCTGGGTGTAGTTTCCAGATGGTTAGAATGTTCTCTCCCTAGTCCTTGTCTTCTGAGCTTCATGCGCTTAATGCGTTCTATGGCCTCTGCCTGAGCTTCAGCTCGTATTCTATTTTCTTCCTCCTTACGCTTCTTTGCCAACGTGAGTCGTCTAAGCATATCCTCACTAAGAGGTTCTTGGTATAACTTGACTCTACAGCCACTAATGTAATTAGGCATTATATCTCCTTCTAAGGTGGCTAACTGTACTGCTCCACTTGTCGAGAGTGTGTTAATGATCCTAGGTCCATAACCTCGCTTTTCTAATTTCCGTGCGTGCTGTTTCAGCGTATACACTAGAACTAAATCTCCTTCTTTTAGGCCTTTATCTTTCACATGTGCATCAAAATATGCTTTCTGTCGTTTCTTCGCTACATATATTCCTGCTGCTGCCTTTAGCCTGGTTTCTCCTAATCGTTCCAAGTCCATTATTCTAGCTGATAATTCATGGCCGGTCCACTGATGTTTTTGTGCAACCTTAAGGGTCGGTATCAAGAAGTCCAAAGGAAGCACAGCAGTCTGACCAAAAACCATCTGAAAGGGAGTTGCATTGAGTACGGTCTTGTAGGCCACTCGATATGCCCAAACAGCGTGGTGTAACTGTTTATCCCAATCTGAACGTTTGTTGTTCACGAGTTTCGTCAGTACATTACAAAGGATCTTATTAGTGCTTTCAGCCTGACCATTGGCCTGAGGATGATATGGTGCAGATTTCTTGTGAATCACCATAAAATCCTGTAACAAATATTCAATGACTTGGTTTAGAAAGTGAGTCCCTCGATCGCTCACTAACTCTATAGGCAATCCATATCTTGTAAAGACATTCTCAAATAAGAATTTTGCAGTCGTGTGTGCATCATTCTTTTTCGTGGCTTTTGCCTCTACCCATTTTGTGAGATAATCTGTGGCAACAATGATGTATTCCGCATGTGTACCTTTTGCAGGGGGGTTAATGGGTCCTACAAAGTCTATACCCCACTTAGAAAATGCACGTCCTCCCATCATGGGTTTCAATGGCATTTCATCTCTGCGAGTAGGAAACTGAGTTCTTGGCACACATCACATCTCTTAACATAGGTATGAGCATCCATGTGAAGAGTGGGCCACCATAATCCTGCAAAGAGGATGGCCTTGATTATCCTTTCAGGTCCAAAATGACCTCCTGCAACACCTTGGTGTGCAATCTCTAGTATGCTCAAATAATCGCTTTCATGAACACATTGTCTTAGATATCCGTCTCTTCCTCTTTTGTATAGATTATCGCCAATAAGTGAATAGTCTTGAGCTTCCTGCTCCAGACTGCATTGTTGAGCTAAGGTCATTCCTTGAGGGAATGTGTTCGTCCTCAAGTATGTCACTAAAGATTCACTCCAGTCTGGTGTGAGAGACACGTGATATAATGTAGCATGCTCTACTGGTGGTCTTTCACAACAAACATTGCATTCCTTACACAACCTGTAGACATCTGCTTCCATCGTAGGCCAATATACTCCTAATCTATGCAGAGTCTGTAATGTTTGATGTTTTGAATGATGTTGCTTTAATGCACCTATGTGTGCTAATTGCAACCAATTCGCATGTTCTGATTCATCTACACAACAAGCAAGAATCTTTTGATTATCCTGTCTATATATGCTTCCTGCCATTATTTGGTATCTCTGAGACTTGGTAATCTCTCCCTCTTTGATCTTTATCCTAGGATTCTTGGGTCCGTATGTCAGAATAGGGACTATAGGCTTAGCCCATTCTGGTGCTATCTCAAGATTAAACAAGTATGCATCTGGTAGATCATCCGCTACTCCTTGAGGAGCTTCTCCTGAGGTTAATCTTGAAAGGTGGTCAGCTCTAAGATGTGTCTTTCCTTTCCTGACTACTACTTCAAAATTATACTCCATGACTAATAGAAACCAACGTCTTAGTCATCCTGTGTTACATGGCTTGTTGACTAAGTACAATAGGGCTTGATGATCTGTAAAGAACTTGAATTTGTTTGCCAACAAATAGTGCCTAAACTTCTTTACCGCGTAGATCATCCCTAATCCCTCTCGTTCCGTAGTGGTGTAATTTCTTTCTGCTGCGTTCAACTGTCTGCTTGCGTAAGCTATGGGGAGATCTATATTACCTTCATTCGTGGGTTGTGCTAACACACATCCTATGGCATAATTGGATGCATCCACATGTACATGGAATGGCTTACTCCAATCTGGGGTAGTCAATATAGGTGCTGAGCACAAGCGTCGTTTAAGTTCATTAAATGAATTTTCACATTCATCTGTCCACTCAAAATGAGTTAAAAGAGAGTACAATGGCTTGGCTATGATTGCATACATGTGTATGAATCTCCTATAATAACCGCAATGGCCCATAAACGCTTGTACCTCTTTGATGTTCGTCGGCCTAGGTAGATCTGCAATCACCTTCACTTTTTCCTCATCCATAGAGATTCCATTCTTTGACACAATGTGTCCTAGAATTTTGCCTTGTCTGACCATGAAAACACATTTTTCTGGGTTCAAACAGACCTGATGTTCTCGACATTTGTCAAATATTTGTCTTAACTCAGGGATATGTGTTTGTCTTACATTTGAATGAGCACATATGTCATCGACATATACTTCCAAACTCTTGCGTAAGAATTCCTTAAAAACATGACACATGAGTCGCTGGAAAGTGGCGGGTGCATTTGTCAAGCCAAATGGCATTACACGAAATGCAAATATGCCCCATTCGGTGGCAAATGCCGTCTTGTGTTGGTCCTCTAGAGCAATGGCTACTTGATTATAGCCTGAAAAACCATCAAGGAAGCTGTAAACTTCCTTGCCCGCAACTCTTTCCAATAAGTGTTCCGTGATAGGAAGAGGATAACTGTCTCTAATCGTGGCGGCATTAACTTTTTTAAGGTTAATACACACACGCAATTTTCCATTCTTCTTGGGTACTACCACAATGGGGGATACCCATTCGGTATGCTCAATTTCGTAAATGAATCCTGCTTCTATCAGGCGATCTATCTCCTCTTTAATCTTCGCAGCGTAATTATCATTGTACGTGTATGGTTTCTGTTTCGTAGGTTTTGCATCTGGAGTCATAGGGATTCTATGAGAACATATGTCTGGATCTACTCCTTTCAAATCTTTGTAACTCCAAGCAAAAACATCTCTATATTCACGCAATAGGGCAACTAATTCTTCTTCTTCTTCCTTCGTCAAATCATGCCCTATGTATGTACATTTTTCTTCTTCTCCTTCTATGGCTACTATTATTTTCTTGGTTTTCTCTCGGTTATCATATACTTGTCCGTCATTCGCCTTTCTATTAGGCATTCGTACCATGATTCTTCTATCTTCGATTTCATATTTCTTGAAGTTCTCGGGTACTTCAAACAAAGATTCTTCTTTTTCTGTCGTGGTTTCTTTCTTCTTTCTTTTCTTGCCTTCACTCTTAGTAGTCACTTCTGTGGCTAATCTCACCTCATTCGTAATTTCCTCGTGTCTCTGAGGGTGAGTCTCTACTTCGTAGAAATATTCTTCCTCTGATGCAAATGGAGAGTCCATGATAATTGATTCTAAATCAAAATTGCTTGCATCCTCAAATGCATCAGTGTTAGGTTCACACTCTTCTAAAATTGCATCGCACATGATTGGCTCTATTGTGAAAACTGAAATGTCATAGCCATCCTCGTCACAATGGGGAGTCCATTGTTCTTCATTGATGGCTACATCCATGGTTGCTAGGATTTCTGCCCAACCATGGGGTTCAAACTCTTCGTCAGGGAATACTACAGGCGCGTAAGCTGGATCTTGAAGGGTTCGTGGATTTTGTTCTGCACCTAAGGTCCTTGCTTCTAATCGTTCTTCCTCTTGTTTGGCTACTTTACACATCCATAAATGAGTATCCTCATGCAACCAAGAAGGATCTGATTCTAATGAGTGCACGGATTCCGTCTCTACTAGTGTCTTATGGATGGTATTCCATTGTATTGGGGGTACATCTCGATGTGAATAGTCTTTAAGATTGACTTTGGTAGTCACTCCTAAATGTTGCAAGTACAAAGAATTGGTTCCCCAATCTTGTACAATTTGCAACTGACGCATGAATGGTCGTCCCAATATCATCTCATAAGCATGATTTTTACTAAAATCACAAATGGCGAAAGTATGCTCAAATTCTACACCACAAGTGGTGAGAGATATGCCTTCTAGTAAGCCTAATGGTTTTTCTATGTGTCCGTCAGCCACTTGTAGCTTCATCCTGGTGGGTCTTAATGTTGGCTTACCCCAACGTTTCCATAAAGCGGTGGTAGCGATGGCTACTCCGGCTCCTGAATCTAAGATGGCTTTCGTGGTGTAGCCCTGATGGGTTATCGGAAGATAAGTGTTACCTTCCTCTCCTTCGCTTACATCTCCAATCTTTTCTACGGGTATCTTTGGTACCTTATTTTGTGATCCTATTTGTGAGGGAGTAGTAGCAAGCTCGGGGAATTGATTTGCTACATGTTTCCACAATTCTGGTTTTACCTTTAACAACTCCTCTAGAGTGAGATTACATTGTACTTTGGTATTCTTGATCACTTCCGTGTTTCTAGGGATTACTGATTCTTCATTCCTCACTATTATCGTGGGTGCTCTCATATTAATAGACTTTGCTTCCCAAGGTCTTGTGAACTGAGGTAATTCTTGTAAAGAATTGGATTCAAATCCCGTGTGTTCACTCAGTTGTTCCTCCTCTACATCATCGTAAATAGAGGGAACATCTTGGGGAAATTGCTCCTGCAAGTCATCTATTTCTTGAATAGGAGGATGAGTTCCTTGTTCTTTTCTCCATTTCTCTTCTTGGATTTCCCTCAAAAATTCATGTGAGTACCTATGTATGGAAGACAAATTGTCTTGACTTTCTGTGTTAGGTACTTGAGACAGGGATGGTACATTATTTTCCTGTGTCCCTGGGACACTAGGGTTCCTATGCTGATCCTTTTTCTCTTTGCTCTCTATCAAGTATTCTAGCCTCTCCATTAGTCCTTGAAAATGTAATTCCGGTTTTGCCATGTTATTCCAATTAAGATATCTAGAGGCTTCGAGCAAAGCTTGTGCTAGTTCTACCATCTTCATGCAAAGTTTAGTTCTCTCAATTTCTAGATCAGCTCAAGGGTAGTTTTTACTCATTTCAGCTACTTGAGGTCCCTCTTTTAATCTAGCCTGATATGCACGAAACATCATGTCTAGATTTTTTGGTATGGGTTCCGCTAAAACTGATCCTGATTTCTGAGCTGGATTCTCTTGATTCAATTCCTGTGAAGTCAATTCTAGGATTTTGGCTCTCGATTCCTTCAAACTTCCTTCCAACTCAGTTATCTTTTTACTCCACTTTCTCTTTATCCTTTCTCTAGAATCTTTCCAAGATTTTGTCTTTTTACTACTAGATTCTGCAACTTCACTACTTCCAACTACTTTCTCTTGATTAAGCTGTTGGTTCTGTAAGAGCGTCTGGGCTCTTGTTATAGCTTGGATAGGCACGTATGTAGGGTTGGATCCATCTATGTTGTTTACAATACCTATCACATTGATTGGTGTCACATTTGAAGCATTGACTGGGTTCTTAGGACAATCTTTTATGATGTGCTCTTTGCCACAATCGGCACAAAAACCTTGTATATTATAGTATTGTGATTGTCCTGATATCGGGGGATGTGGACAATCCTTTATGAAGTGATCTCCTTGGCACCTAAAGCATGGTCCTCTAGGGCCCTGTGGTCTTTGTTGTCTCAATTGGGGCCGTGGATTTGGGTTGGTGTACATCACATTAGCATAGTCTGGCTCCCAACTAGGTTCCACTGGTGGACTATCGTAATGATATGTCTCCACATGTTCTGGTGACTCCGTGTAATAAGCGGGTGGACTATCTACATGCATAGAGTCAAAACTGTTTGAGTTTGGGTCACTCTCTGTGATCAAAGGTGAAGAAGGCACTAAGGCCCTACTTAGATTCTCTTCTGCAGCCGCGTATTTGACTGAGATGACATTCGCTGGTGGGGGTGGCTGTTGAGCTAAGACCGGTTGTGGTCTCTGTTGAGCCTGGTATGGGTAGTTCTGAGGAGGCCTATAGTAATAAGGCTGAGCATTGTATTTGGCCTAGATACCTACCTGGTTGTGCGTATGCTTGCGGGTAGTTCTGTCTCACGGTTTGTTTATTGTATGGGCAGTCCTGAGCCGTATGATTCGTGTATCTTCTCTCAATTGTACAGTATTGGCCATTAGGGTTGGCTTGAGGTTGTGGTGCATTGGGACACACATTTGCCATATGATCACCACCATAGGTGTAACAACTCTTGTTCATTAGTATCCTAGGTTTACTAGAAACTCCTAGTTTTTGAGCCACTTTTTTTGCTAGGTCTTCTATCGAGTTAGACAATTTTGTGGAAGCTAGAGATGAACAGTCTGAGTCCTTATAGACCTTTGAGAGTTCCAACTCATCTCCTAAGTTGTCCTCAATGTCTATACAAATTCTTACACATTGCTCTAGCGTTCTGGGTTCTTTTAGGTACACATAGGAGCGTAGTTTAGAACTCAACAAGCCATCTAGAAACAATGACACTTGCTTGGCTTGTGAGGGTAGCTCTTGCATTGGACATCGTTCAACATATTGTCTAAACCTACGTCCTGCAAGTCTAACTGTTTCCTGAGGGGTTTGTTTGAAGCTATGAATCAGCGAAGACGTGTCATGCCTAATCCCACTTTTAGAGAATTCAGTGATGAAGGACTCTAAAAAGTGATGGATGTCTCTAAATTGCCTTTGTTGCAATGGTTGGAACCAAGTTAAAGCGGTATTTTTTAACATTAGTCCAAATGCATTGTATTGCGTGAACATGTCTTCGACTTGTTCTGCTCTTAGTACTTGCTTGAATTCAGCGACATGGTCATAGGGATCTCCTGTCCCATCAAAGTAATTTTTCATGGATTTCACTAACTGAGTGGGTCTCAATATTCTTGCGTGTTCACGTGGTCTAGGTAGAGGAAAATCATCTCTACCACCTGGTATTCCATGATCTCTTTGTCTATCCGCTCTATTAGTGTCCGTGGTTGTTCTATCTCTCCCCATGGGGTGATTAAAGCTTACTTCCGGTCTCTCTTTATTTCTCTCTCTTTGATTTCCATGGGCTGATGATGTTCCTGCCCCTTGTTGACTTGTATTCATGTTCGTTCTAGATGGAGGGAATACCAATTCACCTCTCCATGTGTATGTGTTTTTAGCGTGGTCAGGCACCACAAAGACTCTTTCTGAAGTCTCATCCAGGTATACAACCTTTCCAGGTGTATCCGGGTCCTTGAACTCGTATATAGTGATGATACCTACCTCACTAAGTAGTTCTGTCTTGTATCTCCAAAAGGCTTCATCAGTTTCTTTATTTACAAACAACTCTATGCTTCTGTTGTCCTGAGGGATCCATTCTGGGATTAGTACTCGTGTCAGTACAGATTTCCCTCTAGGTGCTCTAGGTTCTTCTAATGGTTCCTTTCCTTGAGATTTAGTTTCCGTCTCTAGCTGAATCACGCCAAACTCATTGGTATTGTTTGGCTGCGTACTTAAGATGTACATTGTTCCTTCCTTGTCTATGTACGCGTCTCTCTCAAATTTCACCACTGGACGTTCCAATCCAATGGGTTGATCGGGGTTGTGCATTTGCACCACTTGCCTTCGCAAACCATCCTCATAGATGCGAGCACCTAATCGGTTGGTTCGGAGAAACTCTAGTTGCATCCTATAGGGTCCTTCTGGTTTTTCTAAATGTGCTACATTCGACCCTCCTTCTAGTCTTCCTGTGCTAAATGCCATTTCTGATTCACTCGTGTCTGAGTTCTCGTAGGAATAACTAGTGTTCAATTGTTGAGCCCACGATCTTGCAGTAGTTCTCACACTTGCCTCTGATGATCTAAGGCTTCGTCGGTCTGACTTACCTATATGTTTGCCCGATCTAAGGTTCATTAATTTTCTTCCTTACACACTCAGTACACGCTCAGATCGTCAATGATTTTTTTTATTACTTTCTTGATTCTTTTTAAATTTCTTTAGATTCTTGTCTTAATGTATGCGTCAGGAATTCGACTTTCCTTGGTACTTTGAGTTCTTGTTCCGTCAGACTTATGTTCTTTCCTTTAGATTTTTGTGTCACACACCTTTATCTTTAGTCTTGGACTTGATAAATTTAATCTCTTGAACTTGAGGCGTTCTTATCGTCTTTAATCCACAATGCTAACGTTTATCCTAAGCTAAGAATTGACTGAGGGGGTTGAGTAATCTTCCAACCTCGAGTCAGCTTTTCTGGTTGCTCTGATGCCCAAGAAGCTGCGCTTCCCAAGCTTTATGCCCTTCACTGCCTTGCCTTGGTTGCCCTTGATTGCCCTTGCTAGACCTGGAAAAATCCAATATTAGACCAATTCACAGTTGGATGATCAAGCACTTGAGTATATACACCTTTTAAGTCCCTTCCCTTTTGCCCAACTTTTTAATGCTTGCCCCCTGGCTTTCTAGTCCCAAACTAGGTCAACCTCAAAATAGTTTATCAAAACAATAGACGTATCCTTTAAGCAAAAAACAAGTTGAGCTCATGTAGTACTCGTAGAGAGCTTTCTAACGAGCTATTAAGCTCAAAAAACGGACTTCGGATGAAAAAGTTATGACCGTTCAGGCCCTGGGGGGTAAAAACTGACAAACAAGTTTTTTCTCCAAATATGAGCTAAGGGGTCTCCTATGAGTCTAATCACCCAAAAATTTCCCAAAAATAGCCCCAAAATTGGCCAAAAAATGAAACCCTAAAATGTGCAATGGGGGTGCACAATCGCGATGGCGTGAGACAATCGCGATGGTCTGGGACCGTCGCGATGGCGTGAAGGTGAACAATCGCGATGGTCTGAAGTGCACGGTCGCGATGGTCCAAAAGTGAGCAATCGCGATGGCTCGATCAGGCGGACAATCGCGATGGCATCAGTCAATGGTCAACGTGAACAATCGCGATGGTCCAAAGTGAACCATTGCGATGGTCACCGATGCGATGGCTTGAGCCAATCGCGATGGTCAGGGCGCGATGGCGTGAGCCAATCGCGATGGTTCGAAATTTGAGTTGTTGCGATGGTCCAACTTGGCACGTGGCACCGTCGGCGCGATGGTGTGAGCCAATCGCGATGGTGTGGGGTCAACCAAACAGTCGCGATGGTTTGCGAACCGTCGCGATGGTCCAAATGAACCGTCGCGATGGCATGAGACCGTCGCGATGGTCCGGCCGAGCCGTCGCGATGGCGTGAGCCTATCGCGATGGTGTGACACAATCGCGATGGTCTGAGACCGTCGCGATGGTCCACCAAAATGTGATTTTTTGAGATGCAGCTATGGATTCCTATACACGTAAGGGTCGCCTACACGGTGGTGAACTCGCCTTCCTCAACATCCGAACTTTGCACACCATCGCGATGGTCTGACACAGTCGGAAATTTTTGACAGAAACTGAAAATTTTACCTTTTCCAAGCTTTCCTGATGCACTAGAGCTCTGTACCTGCAAGAAAACTCAAGAAAACAAAAGCACATGCAAGCACAAAAGCTCTCTCTCACTCTCTCGCATGCACAAATGAGGGGAAATGAGGAGAATGGGTGGATATGGTGAATTTTTTGATTTCTTTGGAGATGAAGATGATGATGCGGTGATGAAGATGGAGTGCGGGGGAGGTGAAAAACACTAAAAACTAAGTAAAAACAACAACAAAAACTGAAATTTTTACCTTGCAACGCTACTTCTTGCTATACTCTTACCATCACACATTCGTCCTAGACTCGATCCCCGGCAACGGCGCCAAGTTTGGTGTTGCTCTAGCACAATGGTGAGAACCACGTTAAGAAGCTCCACCTCCTTAATGTCAATCCGCGGAAGAGATAGGAGTGATATGAAGATCGTGAATGTGAGATGATGTGAGAGTGAAGGTGAGAAGCACAAAGATGCACACACACATACACACACACAATGAAGAGACAAGCAAGACACAATGGAAGGTGAGAAATCCACTCTATTGCTCAAGAACACTATTACAAGCTCAAAATAACTCTAATCTCAATCAAGCTAACCCCCAAAATGAGCTCTCTAGCTCTTTTTATAGTTTCTAGACTAGTTTTGACCGGTTTCACATCTAGTGACCGGCATAGTTAAAAATTAGGTCCTAGATGCTATTTGAAAGGGTAAATGGTGTCTAAAAATAACCAAAATTGATACGCTTGTTCTACCTAAGCTCCTCAAGCTCGAGGACTCCTCGGCTTGCACAAAATGGAGCGAGAAATTAAGAAAAGGGTTTTTCTATGTTACATATGTTACATTAGTGATAAAAATCAATGTTGGAGGTTTTTTGAAAAGTATTTTGAAAACATGATTCTTTGAAAAAAGATTCGACTGGCTCCCTGCTCCGTCGTTACATGCTTCCACGTCTTCTATGCCTCTGGCTGCTTCCAACACCATGTGATATCCTGGAGCTGCATAGGCATCTGACCTAGGCTGATCTCTACCGTGTCTTCTCAATTTCATTCTTCGGATGTGTTCCAATGCTTCTGCTTGTGCTTCTTCACGAATTTGTGTTTCTTTTTCCTTACGTTTCTCGGTAGTGTTGAGTCGATTAAGCATTTCCTCAGTGATAGGTTCTTGATATAGTTTGACTCTGCATCCGTTGATGTAACTCGAGAGAACATCACCTTCTAATGTAGCTAATTGAACTACTCCACTAGTTGAGATCCTATTTATGATCATAGGTCCATAGCCACACTTCTCTCGCTTTCTTGCATATTGTTTCAGGGTATATACCAAAACTAAGTCTCCGACCTGAAAGCCTTTATCCTTCACATGGGCATCGAAGTATGCCTTTTGTCTTTTCTTAGCTGCATAAATCCCTGCGGTGGCTCTCAGTCTTGTTTCACCTAGCCGTTCAAGATCAAAGATCCTTGAAGAGAGTTCATGGCCTATCCACTCATGCTCTTGTGCTACTTTCAGTGTAGGTATCAAGGATTCCATTGGTAGCACTGCATTTTGGCCAAATACCATATGAAAGGGTGTGACTTGGAGTACCGTGTTATGGACAACTCAGTATGCCCAAACAGGATGGTGTAGCTATTTGTCCCAATCAGAGCATTTATTATTCATCAATTTGGTGAGCACATTGCATAGAATCTTATTGGTGCTTTCCGCTTTCCCATTAGCTTGTGGGTGATAGGAAGCAAACTTCTTGTGTATCACCAAGAACTCTTGGAGAAGATTTTCAATGACTTCATTCAAGAAGTGAGTGCCTTGATCACTTACTAGCTGTATCGATAGTCCATATCTAGTGAACACGTTCTCAAATAAAAACTTCGCTGCCATTGGAGCATAGTTCTTTGTTGTGGCTTTCACTTCTACCCACTTGGTTAGATAGTGTATGGCCACAATGATGTGTTCAACATGTGGACTCTTAGCTGGAGGGTTAATGGGACCTACAAATTCTATTCCCCACTTAGAGAATGCATGTCCACCCATCATAGGTTTCAATGGCATCTCATCTTTACGTATGGGATATTGAGTTCATTGACAAACGTCACACCGCTTCACATAGGTATGTGCATCTATGTGAAGGGTTGGCCACCACAAGCCTGCAAATAGGATTGCCTTAATCATGCGGTCTCGTCCAAAGTCCCCTCCTGCTACACCTTGGTCAGCAGTTTGCAAGATCTTAAGATATTCACTCTCATGGACACATAGTCTCAAATATCCATCTTTTCCACATTTGTATAGATTATCACCAATGGGTGCATAATCTAGGGCTTCTTATTCTAAACTTCTTTGCCTAGCCAAGGTCATTCATATCTTGAGGGTCATACCAATGGTTCACTCCAATCTGGTATTAGGGACACTTGGTACAGTGTAGCATGCTCCACAGGTGGTCTAATACGACAGATTGGCATTCGTTACACAACTTATGGACATCTGCTTCCATAGTCGGCTAGTGCACTCCAAGTCCCCTTAGTGCCTCTAAAGTTCTTTGCCTTGAGTAGTGTTGCTCTAATGCACCCACATGTGCTAATTGCAACCATTTCAGGTACTCCTCCTCTTCCACACAACAAGCTAATATCCCTTGATCTGTATGATTGTGATTGTACATACTTCCTACCACGATATGGTACTTTTGGGCTTTTACTACCTCTCTATCTTGAGTGTTCCTTACTAGATGTTTAGGCCCATATGTCAATACTGGCACTAATGTCTTGGCCCACTACGGTACAACTTCCAAATTGAACAAGTAAGCGTCAGGGAGATCATCTGATACTCCTTATGGGGCCTCTTCGGATATGAGCCTCGAGAGATGATTTGCTCTCAAGTGAGTCTTACCTTTCCTCACCACTACCTCAAAGTCATATTCCATTAGCAACAGGAATCATCTTACTAATCTACCTATATTGCATGGCTTGTTTACCAAGTACAGTAGAGCTTGACGATGAGTAAAAAAATTTTAACTTATTTGCAAGCAAATAGTGTCTAAATCTTTTAACCTCATATACCATGCCTAATCATTCTCGTTTGGTGGTGGTATAGTTTTGTTCAGCTTCATTCAACTGTCTACTAGCATAGGCAATTGGAAGATCCATATTACCTTTGCCCATAGGTTGTGCAAGTACACACCCAATAGCATAATTGGATGCATCCACATGGACATGGAATGGCTTGCTCCAATCTGGTGTAGTCAAGATTGGCGTAGAACACAATCTTCTTTTGAGCTCGTTAAAGCAATTCTCACATTCCTCAGTCCACTCAAAGTTAATCAAAAGGGAGTATAGAGGCTTTGAAATGATTGCATACATATGAATGAATCGGCGATACTAGCCACAATGACCCATGAAAGCCTCTACTTCCTTGACATTCTTTGGTCTAGGTAGCTCTGCAATAGCTCTCACTTTCTCCTCATCCGTGGATATGCCATTCTTTGACACATTGTGTCCTAGAATATTTCCTTGCTTGACCATGAAAACACACTTTTTTGGGTTCAAACAAACTTGATATTCTATACATTTGTCAAAGATAGCTCTCAACTCAGGGATATGTGTTTGTCTTATGTTGGAATGAGCACAAAGATCATCAACATAGACTTCCAAATTTTTCCTCAAGAACTCTTTGAACACATGACACATCAACCTCTGAAAGGTAGCTGGTGCATTGGTTAGACCAAATGGCATAACCCAAAAAGCGAATGTGCCCCATTCTGTGGCGAAAGCCATCTTATGTTGATCTTCTAGAGCTATGGCCACTTGATTGTAGCCAAAGAAGCCATCAAGGAAGCTGTAGACTTCCTTGCCTACCACCCTTTCTAAGAGATGTTCAGTGGTAGGAAGCGGATAACTATCTCTAATAGTGGTTGCATTAACTTTCTTCAAGTTAATGCATACACGTAACTTTCCATTCTTTTTTGGCACCACTACGATGGGGGATACCCACTCAGTGTGCTCAATTTCATAGATGAATCCAACTTCAACCAATTGATCTACCTTTTCCTTGATCTTGGCAGCATAGTTATCGTTACATGTGTATGGATTCTGCTTAGAGGGTTTGGCATCTAAGGTCATAGGAATTGTATGTGAGCATATATCAGGGTCTACACCTTTTAAGTCTTTGTAGCTCCATGCAAAAACATATCTATATTCTCTTAGAAAGGCTACCAACTCTTGCTCTTCATCCTCAGTCAGGTCATGTCCTATGTAGGTGCATCTTTCTTCTCCCTCTTCTAAGGTTACAACAATTTTCTTAGTGGTTCCCTTGTTATCATAGGCCTCTTTTGCTTGTACATCACGTTTAGGCATTCTTATCATGAACCCCCTATCTTCTATCTCATACTTCTTAAAATTTTCAGGGACCTCAAATAAAGATTCGTCCTCCTCTGATGTGCCTTCTTTCTTCTTCCTTTTCTTGCCTTCATTCTTGGTGGTCACTTGTGTGGTTAACCTCATATCATTTGTAAGATCTTCATGTCTCTGAGGGTGAACTTCTACTTCGTAGAAATATTCCTCATCTAATGCAAAAGGTGGGTCCATAATGATTGACTCTAGATCGGAGTCACTTGCATCCTCGAATGCATCAGTGCTAGGTTCACATTCTTCAATAACTGAATCACACATGATTGGCTCTATTGTGAAGACTGAAGTGTCATAGCCATCCTCGTCAGAGTGGGGCCTCCATTGTTTTTCATTGATGGCTACATCCATTGTTGCAAAAATTTCTGCCCAACCATGAGGTTCAATCTCTTCGTCTGGAAATACTATAGGTGCATTGTAGCTCAGTGATGAGTAGCACCTCCTTTAATGTCAATCTGGGAAGACATGAGGATGGTATGAAGACCTCGAACAAGTGATGGCACAAATGCGTGAGTGAGAAGCACACTAACATGCACACACACACACACGCGCACACAAGGTAAGAAAAAGAGAGAGAAGCAATGGAGTTCTTTAGATTACTCAAAAGTGCTCTTACAAGTTCAATTCTACAACAAGCTACCCTCAAAAATGAGCTCTCTAGCTCTTTTTATAGTTTTTGACTAGCTTTGGCCCTGTCCAGACCTAGTGTCCGACCTAGTTAAAAATTAGGTTCTAGGGCCTATTTGGGGGCTCAAACGGAGTCTAAAAAATGTGAAAATTGATAGGTAGGTACTTCTAAAGCTCTTCAAGCTCAAGAACTCCTTGTCTTGCACAAAATGGAGCTACAAAAATATGAAATGGTATTTATAATGGCTTTTAGTGATGAAAATCACTATTTTTATAGGGATTTCTTCTAACAATTTGACATACACTTCCTGGAGCTCCCTACTTGCTCCTTCTTCTTGTGTGTCCACCTCTTTGATGTGCTCCTGTGATTTTTCCTTGACCTTCAGCTTCATGAAAAATGATGGCCTACTTGCCAAATCTTCTTTGACTGCCTTGCCTGCTTGGCCCTTCTCGTTGGCTCCCTTGTCTTGTAAGTCCTTGACTGCCCTAACCACTGCCAACACTCCCCCCTCTCTCGCGTCTGTCATCTCTGATAGACCCTTGTTGAGTGGACCGTTGGATGTAATATTCCACCACATCTGTCGCTAGGTGGTGTTCTGATAATCTGAGTCCTTTTGCCAAGTGGGTGAGTAGGGCATCCCAGTCTATTGGCCCAGGAACCTCCGGATGTGGCATACGTAGCTTCTCTGAATGTAAAGCCTGTTCCACAGAAAATAACTATAATAAATGAGATGGTCTGGGTATGAATGTCTCGGAATGATATTCCGAGAACCTTGAGATAAACATTTCCTCAAATGTTTGCTTGAAGTAGGCTGGTAGATACTTGATACGAGCATGCCACGCATAGACGACATTGATAGATGGTGTGGTGCTCATATCGTAGGCGAGATCTTGGTTGCCTTCATTGAATCCGAGAGCCGAGAGGTGAGGTTCTTTGACATTTCGAAAGGCTCTAAATGTGATCAGCATTAACTCAAATATTTTTAGGCACATCTGTGCCATGATATCTGGTACATTCTTGAATCTGACTCCCCAATGCCGAATCGTCGAAATCATGTAGGCTACCGTGGGTTGGCCTTTAGGTGGTGCCAAGTATACATAATTTAACGACTTCTCACATCCTTTGACTATCAAAACTATTTTGGTGTACTCTGGCCAAGACCTTCGTCGAAAGACAGGGCAGTAGCATGGGTTATACTTGATGTATAAAGGCATATTATTCCAAGTGCGTACCATATCAGGGTAGGTTTCAAGTAGGCGTATCCTCCAAGTAGGTTGAAATATATTTTCGTGCGTGGCACTTGCAGGAATGTCATCTGGTGCAAATTGTGTTGCCGAGGTTGGTTCTTTTGTTGTGCGTTGCTTTATTTCAGCATTATAATCTGCCATTAATACGCAAAATGGAACATACAAATCATCGGAGGTGCCAATCCACCGATGATGGGAGAGGTTTCTGAAGTAACCGGATTTGATGACGACTTCTTCCAATCAAGACATAGACTGTATCTGTACTGCCACTCTCTCTTCATGGGTTGCGCCAATCTTCTCTAACTTTTGCATCCATTCAGGAGCTTCGATCTCAATTGTGTCCATTCCTTCCTCTATTTGCTTACTCCCTCGTGCAGGCATGGGTACGTATGGGTCTTCAAAGGTCTTCTCAACTTCAATTGGGACTAAGTCTTTAGGTTCCCGCTCCACAAGGGGAGAGGGTTGACGCTCATATTGAAGAACTTTATTTTGTAATTCTGTCAGTTGTGCTCTCAGTTCTGCGACTTCTTCAGATGTGTCTCCAGTGGCTGTGACTTCTTTTGGTGACTCTTGCTGAGCTGCGAGTTGCTTTAGTAGGGCATCCCTTTCTTTTTCTAAGGTTGCGTGGGCTTCCAAGAGATCGCCGTGTGTTTCCAATACAATTTTCATATTTTCAGATGGGATGACCTTGAAATTCTCTGGGTCGATTTCCTACGGTGAACCCTCCATTGTTGCTTCCAAGTTTTCTTCGTTCTGTTTCTATAATAGTTTATTTTCTTTGAGTGCTACAGACATGTGCTTTCGTAGCAAGGCGAGGTTACATCGAAGCTTGAGCTTGTTCGTTATCTGAGCATGTAACATTTCATCGAGTTGTTGTTTTTCTTCGGTATCTGATTGGGGTGGATTGGCTACTAATTGATCATGTTGTGCCTGTAAAGTGTCATACTGCTGTTGTAGTAGCCGCTTTTCCTTCTATAAATTAATGAATCTTTCTTGTAGCCTTTCATGATTTCTGAACAGGCTCGTATGCTGAGCATCTAGTGCTGGTACAACGTATTAAATACATTATTAACAGGAGTAGATGCTGGGAAGGTGTTGGATGCAGGAGGGTAGGGAAAAGGAAATGGGAGTGTGTATGCTGTGCTTGAGAAGGGTGAAGTGGGTGGTGGGGGAATGGGAGATGGTGGAAATACGGGGGGAGGGAGAGGTGCAGAAGTGGGTGATATTTCCATGAAGTCATACGTGGATGCAATTGTGGGGGTGATTGTGAACATGGGAATTGTCGGTCTCGTGATGGTTGTGAAGGTGTAAAGTGGTGTGTGCAGTTGTGAATATGAACTGCTAGCAAGTGTGGTCGGGGGAATGGGGTTTTCAGTGGCTATAGTTAGAATTACAGTGTTAGTGGTAGTATTTACAATAGGAATGGTGATAGGTTGTGCGGATTGTGAGGGTTGACTCACAGTCTGTGCTTCAGTATGGGAAGTGGACTCTGAGGCTGTGACAGTGGTGGTGACACTGGTAGTGGGAGGTGAAGGTGGTGGAGTTGGAGGGGAGGGTGGTAAAGGGGGTGACGGGGGTGCGCTTGAGGTATGGGCTTCACCAGTGTTGTGAATGGTATGGGTTGTGCCAGTGGTGGTGGGTGTAGTGCCCTGTGGGTTTGGATACCAAGATATTCATTTGTTTCTAGGAATGAATGCAACATTCACTGGTGGTACTTCCTATTTTTTAGGAATACACAGAGATTGACCCCGAGACAGAAAAACTAAGATTTCTCCCAATCTACTAAACTAAATGCTTTGAAAATTTACAAGGATAAACGAGACACTTATAGCTTTCCAATGAGCCATCTTGCACTCAATTTAGAGCTCTTGAAAGAGAGCAGCAGCCTCTGCAAGATTACTATTGGCAAAGAAGATGATGCAGAGAATTGAAAGAGCAAGACAATGATGGTCATAAGTGTATGTATATTGCTTCCATGTATTGTACAAGTAATTCCAAGTCTTTATATAGACTCTAGGAGTGTTCCACGACTTCTACAAGAGAAATTTGAATTCAAATGAAGGTGGGAATGATTGTTGGAGGGAGTCAATTCACTTTCCTACAATCTAGGAAAAGTGATGATCTAGTTTGATCTACTTTTAGGTGATTGATTGCTTGATTGAATGCAAGTTCAACCACGACAAATTTGTGGTATTTTGGCTCTATATTTCTACCTTTACATGTGTAAAGCTCAAGGCTTTTACAACGCTAAATGAACCATCAAAAATCTCTCAAAAAATACAATAAATGAGCATAAGAAAAAGAACTCTCCAACGGATATTCTTTCGACGCGATAACCTTTGATGTAGATCAAATCCACCTCAAGCATAGTGTAAGCTTGATGTTCCAACAGTCATGATGATGAGGCTTCTGAGGCGGAGCCTAACTCACTGCCTAGAGAGCTTTGATCACTGATGATGAACGAGACTAGGTAGGAATTTTTGAGGTTGCCCGTGCTATGTTGCACCTAAGGAAGGAAATTCAAGGTAAGATAGGGAAATCTGGTTTGGTAAGCCTGTTTGTGATTAGTCAATTATGTCATATAATCCTTATGCCCTAGGAGGTAACGACAAAGAGAAGATTGATCTATCAGTTTCCACATACATTTTTGTGTTTCTGTGTATGCATGATGTGCCGGAAGGGTGAGGAAAATGGGAACTCGCATTTACTACATCCCTCAATATGTCAACCTCCATAGCTAGTTCCCTTAATCCTCTATTATTTAGATCAATGCCATTTGGGTTTTGTGACATTTCACAATCAAAATACCTCAACTGTTTCTGCACCTTTTCATTCCTCGATTCCATCTCATGAATCCTCTTTTCATTTTCTTGGAGAGCATTCTCTATTCTCCCAAATAAATCGTATAGCTTCTTGATTTTCTCTCCTAGCATAATGTGGTTTCTTTCAAGCTCCTCACATCCACCTTTATGTTTTTGCTCAATTTCATCGAGCTTCTCCACTAGACTAGGCTCTTCGCATCTCCTTCTTTCTAAATTCTCTAGCTTCATTTCTAACTCATTCCCTTTCGATTCTACTCCTCCAACTCTCTTGTACACTTCTTGAAAGCTCTTCTTTGAATGACTTGCTAGGGTTTCTATAGTCCCGTTCAAAGTTTTCATCTCCTCTAATGCTCCTTCGAATGCACTGAGCTTTTCCATCATCAACATCAACTCTTCCTCGATTCTTTTGACTCTTTTATCTTTTTCTACACATCCCTATCTTTTGTCATCTCTTTGACTCATCCATCTATTGAGATCTCCTTTTAGCCTCACATTCTCTCTTCCAAGTTCTCCCATTTTCTTATCCCTCTTTACATGGGCACACTTAATCTTCTCTAACTCGAACTAGAAGTCCTCACTGATTCTACCCGCTTGATCACTATACCTACAAATTACTTCCTGAACTCTCTTGATTTCCTGCTCTCCTCTCTCAATCCTTCTCATCAAATCATCCTCCTCTTTTTGGAATTTGTCTTCGATTGTAAACCCATACCAATCTACTATCACTAAATTAGAATTGATCTCAAGAACCTCTCTTTCTATTTCCTTGCCCTTCCTAACAATCTCTCCACTTTAAAGTCTTTCAATTTTGTTCCTCAAGGTTTTGCTTTCTCTCTTCAACTCCTTATTTGTGTTTTCCACAAATCTCAATTCCCCCTCCCATTTCTCTAAGACCTCCTTTATTTTAATTTTGTTTCTTTTCTAATCTCTCAATCTTGGCCCTTTCACTATCATGCTCTTCACATAGCCAATCCAATTGATGTTGTATACCTTTCAATGTTGTGAAGGTTTTTTCTTCAGATTCATTGATCATTTTGTCATGGTAAAAGTCAACAACTTCATCTTTCTTTAGATGGTCAAAGCTATTAGCCATGTTGACCAGTGGTATCATCTTCAAGATGTCCCTAGTTATCCTTGAGGTCCCGGTTGACAAAGAAGCCTCACTGTTTTCAACCACCACATGGAGAGAAGGGAGAGAAAAATTTGTTTCCTTCCTTCTGACCTTCCCGATAGAGATTTCTTTTACCTCACATGCATGCTCACACAAGATCTTCTTTCCACAATTTGCACACACAAGAAAAATTTCCAAAAGAGTAGATACTCGAGGATAGAATTTGGCAATGTGCCCGATCTCCTCGAAACATCAGCATCTAACATAATTGGAGGTAGGACCAAATCGATGACGTCATGCTAAACATGTCAAACACACAAGCAACATCATACATTTTCTTGGTCTTTCTCTCATTCTCTCTCTTTCCTTTCTTTTGCAGCCATCAACACTCTCACATTTCTGTAAGACAATAGTTACGCAATATAACACAGGAGCAATAGCAGAGAAGATAACAGATATAGGAGAATCTAAACAATTTTCTACTAGCAGCAAGTACAAAGATGATGGCGTTGTCCACCCGTGCGCTCTCAAGGTAGAGCTTAAATGGTGATCATGACAACTCTAGATAGGGAGATACAAGGTAGAGGTATGCTGGCTCAACTCTGTGTCTTAGGTAGTGCAGAAGTCATGTATATATATAGGATCATGAGTGCCTGCCATGGACGGCTATACATGGACGGTAGAGCGTGGGCGGCCACCGCCCGCGTAATTGCCATACACGGCTTAGACTGGTTGAACCGACCTAACAAATATAAATGATTTCTGACTCCGATACCTTACATGGTCCAATATGACCTTCATCCAACATTCAAGTTGGGATTCCCATCAATTGGGTAATGCACGCTTGGCTTCTCCTCATAAAGGGGGCCTTACAAAATGTGCATACAATCATAAGGGGTAGACATTGATCATATACTAACAATTTCAACTTACAAAATCTTGAGTACAAGTACTAATAAGAACAAATCATTTAACAAAGAACTAGTTTGATCTAACTCCTAAGATCCAAGAAGAAGAAATTTTTTCCCCTTTGTATACAAGTTGCTCTTTCACCTAACAACTCTTTAATGAATGCATGATTAGCCGCCCTTAGTTATAGCCCTCTTCCTCAAGTGAGTCAAGCAAACAACTCTAGGATCTTTTTTTGCTCTAGCAATGTTTTTTCCTTCACTCTCTCTAGCTCCCTCTTCCCATTTCCTATCCAAGATGGTTGTACCTTTCTCTTTTGGCAATTGTGACATTTGAAATGAATGTTTCGTTGATTAGGGATTTACCAATATTGATTTTTATTTCATCACATCACTCAATTTAGGGAGAAGGTCCCTTTTAAATCAATCCCTCACTAATATCATCCACAAGTTGTTCAAACTTTTTGCTCCAATTTCAACACGACAAAATTCATATCTTCCTCTATTTGATGTGCTTGCAAGTGATGGAGATGAAGTAGAGTCCCCTAGTCAGCAATAGTCCCTCTTTTTGTCCACTTCATTCAGCAATTCCACCCTTTCCAAAACTCCTTAGGCACCCCCAACGGCTGCTCTTTTTCTCTTCTCATGCTTTCTAAGACTGTGCAAACGATGATTTTTTTTCTTTTAAAGTAGGTTTAGTTAGGCCTTGCTCTCCCTTTCAGATTTTCGAGCCAGAATAGAGAGGAAAATGTCATAGCTGAAAATTCTATCAGTACTCATAAATTGTGCTCATTTATTTCCTTTGGTATTAGCACATGAGGAAAGGATAGGGTGCAATAATCCATAAAATCATGATCCTTGTTATTATCATGTCCTTGAGGCCTGAGAGTATCAGCTGATCATATTGTATATATGCTCATACAAAGATCTCAACTCAAAGCTCATGAACCACAGTAGCGTGTCACTTCTTCTTGTACACATGTTCCTCCTCTCTTCATGACAAAGCTAGGTGCATGCTCCCCTTTATGTATTCTAGATCTCCTCCTCTAAATCAATTACATAAAACACTCAATGTTAGGTGCTCTTCCATTACAAACCAATCAAAACCAATCCTCCAATGTCAATGAAAGCAAGATGGAAATGATTGGTTATACAACTTGATAGAGACATTAAACTGAAATAGCAGAAATGGAAACACATATTTGTACTAATGATGCTACATCGGTTGAAGTAGAGCCAAGCAGCATGAACTTTCTTGTAGAGTTCTTCTAGACCCTCGGCTTCAGCTCCATTCTTTATGAAAGAATTGAACTCACTCTATTACTTTTCTAGCTCTTCATCATGCAACATAATCATATAGTCTGCAATGTGACCTCCACAAATATATATTCTCTAGAGCTCTGAAACCAGAGACTTCTCTTCTTGATTAAACCTAGCAAACATCTTCTCACTATGTGGAATATCAAGGCCACCATCTAGTACACCCTTCAAAGCACTGAAGAATCTATTCCCACTTGTTGTTCTTACAAGACCAACATCCAAAAGGGATCTAAATGGGCAACATTCACCAGCCTCTTCTACATTATAATATGTTGGAGTTTGAAATCTTCGGAAGCATGCGAACAACACAAGGAAAAGAAGAAGCTTGGAGCTCAACCCACAATACTGAATGTATTACCACTAGAATGTGCAAAGATCAGTAGCCCATTAGGGCAATAGGCATATATTCAAGCCGGGGAAAAAAACCTCCTAAAGAGGGAAAAAAGTGCCCCGACGGCCCTAGAGTGTTCACACACATCACTACCTAAATATATCAACAAATCCCCCCTAGGAGTGATGCAGTGAACAAGTAACTGGAACTCATGTATAAGGTAGTGCCAAGCTATGTGGAAATCACTCCACAAAAGGAAGTAAGTCCAAAGCTTTGTGGAAAGCTTCAAACGTCTCCCTAGGGAGAGCCTTCGTGAAAAGGTCTACAATGTTCTCCTGCATTGGCACATATGCCAAGCTGATCTCCCCAACAGAGAACCTCTCCCTGACATAATGATAATGCACCTCAATGTGCTTATTGCGAGCTGGTGGCAGAAGACTGACCAACACCCAAATCAGCCATAAGGCGTCGGAGCCACACACACTCAACAATCGATGTCAAAACTGCCCTATACTCAGCCTCACAATTGGAAGTGGCCACGATAGGCTGCTTCTTGCTCAATCAAGATATACATGAGCTACCAATCATGAAGCAAAAGCCACTAGTGGACACACAAGTGTCATAGCAACCATCCCAATCAGAGTCAGAAAAAGCATGCAAATCTAGTGGTAGTGATCCCCCCTTGGGATAAAACAACCCAAGTAGTTGAGTACCACTCAAGTAGAAAAATATGCACTTAACCACCTGCTAATGCTTGACTCATGGGCAATGCATAAACTTGCTCATCTGTGAGACAACAAACTAAATATCTGGCCGAGTAATGCATAAGTAAATCGAGCATCCAATGGCCTACTAATGAGAACAACATCAAATGCATCTCCAGCATCATGAAGACTCAGTCGTAAACCTATCTCCATAGGAATGGCAATAGGTTTATAGTCTGCAAGCCTAAAATGCTGCAATAATGTGTCAATATTTTGTTTGACACAAAGCCAATTCACCATCAACTTGCATAAATTGAATGCCCAAATAGTGATGCAAATGCCCCAAATTAGACATCTCAAATGAGGCATGCAAATCAGCCTTAAAATTAGCAATATGCTTCTCAATAGGACCACTGAGCACCATGTCATCAACATACAAAACAAAGATCAGAACCACATCATTAGCACGCTTAATATATAAGGTACTCTCAACTGGAATGTTCTCAAAATCATGTGCAATCAGATAGGCATGTATCTTCTCATACCAAGCACATGGTGCTTGCTTTTAACCATATAATGCTTTCTTTAAACTCCACACCTGGTTTTCATGCCCATTTTGCACAAATCCATGGGGCTGAAAAACATAAACTTCTTCATGCAATTCACCATTTAGAAATGTAGTTTTAATGTCCAACTGATGTACATTCCAATCATGATGAGTTGCAAGTGCACATATGCTCCGAACAGTATTCATACGGCATGTAGGAGCAAAGGTCTCATCAAAATCAATGCCTATTTCATGTGCATAACCCTTTGCAACAAGCCTAGCCTTATACCTATCAACTATTCCATCAGGCTTACGCTTTAGCTTGTAAACCCACTTAGTGCCAACGGCCTTCTTGCGAGGAGGCAATTCACATAAAGAACAAGTACCATTTTCCATTATAGCATCATATTCAGATTGCATAGCAGCCATCCAATTTTTTGAATTTTGTGCTTCCTCAAATGAAACAGGCTCATTCTTATCACAGAGACCAAATGAAGCCATAGCATAGAAATTTGATGCAAAAGAGGCACTATGAGAGCTTGATCGAGTACGATCTGATAGAGGTGCATCTAATTTGTTGTCACGCAAAGCTTGCACCATCCATTTTGGCATAGTTTTTGCCTCCTCAATATCAACTCTCTTATCAACAAGTGCATCATGTAAATCTGCATCAAAAATTGGATGATATACATCATCACATGAAACCTGCAAAAGATGAGAAGTTGCCTCATTAGGACCAGCACTAGACTGTCCACCTGTAAAAAGAGGCAGCAAAGTATCATACATGTCTTTGGAGCTAACACATGTCTCCTTAGTACATGAAAACAATGGATAAATAGCATCTTCCACAAAAACATCACAGCTAACCAGAATGCGTTTAATATGTGGATGATACAGATGATAGCCTTTACTTTTAGAATTGTACCCAACAAAAATACATTTTATTGCTTTATCATCCAATTTTCTGTGATCTTGTTCATGCACTAATGCATATGCCAAACAACCAAAAACATGCAGATGAGCAACAGATGGCTTGCAATCATGCCAAGCCTCATATGGAGTGATAGACTGGAGTGCTTTAGTGGTACACCTGCTAAGTACATATGTTGCACACATGACAGCCTCAAGCTAGAAACTATGTGGTAAAGCCTAACTCTTGACCATACACCTCGCCATCTCCATGAGTGATCTGTTCTTTTGTTCAGCAACTCCATTCTCTTGAGGTGTATATGGCACTTTACACTGGTGTTTTATCCCATGTTCAGCCAAAAATGCATTAAAATCAAAAGACATATATTCCCTCCCTCGTTCAGAACGGAGGATGCCCATTTTACATGTTGACAGATTTTTAGCCAAAACCAAAAGTTTTTTGAAGCACATGAACATTTTGAACTTTGCCTTAAATGGATATACCCATGCATGCATAGAAAAATAATCAATGAAAGTCACAAAGTAATGATAATTTCCAAATGAAGGTGTCTGCATAGGACCACAGACATCGCTATGTACAAGTTGCAATTTCTAAGTAGCCTGAATTGTCCCATCTTTTGGAAAGGCGGAACACTACATTTTGCCAAAAATACAGCCTTCAAAAACATGGTTTCCAGGTGCCTCAAGTTTGGGCAAAGAGAACACCATTTCAGATTTTTGCAGGCGTAGCAAATTAGCAAAATTCAAATGACCAAAGTGTGCATGCCAAAGCTTTGCATCTAACATAGCCTGAGAATCATGTACTGCACATGCCGAATCATTTACAGATATTTCATAGTCTATGAGCTTATACAGCGCATGACATAAAATGCAAGAAACAATAATCACATCACCATTTGACAGATCATGAATTGTACACCTGTCATTAATAAATTTCACAACCAAACCAATCTTGGCTAATGCAGAAACTGATAACAGATTCATATTGATCCCTGGCATAAACAAAGCATCTGGAAAAGTGAAAGAACTACCATCAACAGTAGTCGAAATGATCTTACCAACTCCCATAACAAGATAAGAGGAGTTGTTGGCACATATAACAGTATTCCCTATAGGAGCACGCTCGAGTGAAGATAAGAATATTTGCTGCGAGGTAACACGTTTGGTCACCCCAATGTCAAAGTACCAAACATCTGAGTCTACTACAGACATGCACTGTTCATGAGAAGATGGGTCAGAACGACAAACAGTAGTAAATGCCCATTCTTCTTCTTGCACAAGATTAGCAGACTCTATTTTTGGTGTAGAGGCCTCTACAACAACCATTCTAGCCTCTTTCTTCTTTTCCTCTTTAGCAGCCAATTTTGGGCAGTTCTTTATGATATGATCATTTCCTTTACAGTACTTGCAAAACAATTTTTGCTTTTCTGATTTCTTTTCATCTTTGTCTTCCCTCTTCGATTGCGCAGACCTAGCAGATTTCTGCATACTAATTGAAGAGCTCCATTTTCCTTTGCCCTTTTGACTACCCATGAAAGCTTGATCTGCAACTCGCATAATGGACTTGTTCTGCTTGGACTGATCTTCTTGCAATAGAACAAAGACGAACTCCTCAAATGACAAGGCATTTGGATTGCCTTTCATCATCAACCGAAGAGTAGAAACAAGACTCTGATATGAATCAGGAAGCCCATTCGGAACGGTATGCACAAGTGAGCTATCTGGTATAACCTCATCAGTAGAAATCAATTGTTCCTTCAATTCTTTGATCTTTTTTATAAAATTGTCCATAGAATCACCTTCATTCATGTGCTCACTCTCCAATTGTTTTCGGAGGTAAGCATAGCACATTTGACAGACAAAGTTATCAATGCATGTGCAAGGGCATCTTTTCCATCCAACAAATTTGCTCTACACTAGGTGCAGCAGAAACCATAGCATGAACAGGAATATGCAGAATATCATCATATTTGCCACCATCTACATGAGCTTCAATACTTGCAGTTGTAACAGTTGTAGGTGTGATAGGACGTTTTTCAACACCCTGCACAATGTAGTCCTTTTGCAACCAATACATGTCCCATCATATAAGCCCACAATGGGTAGTTAGTACCATCCAACTTATCCTCAACAACCAATATATGAAATACATCACTAATTTGAGCCATGGCCAATGACTAAAATACCTTGATGCAAAAAAACCAATGTATCTCAAAAAGTTGAACAAAACTGCCCAGATGAATTCTGTTGAACCTATAGCAGACTTTGAGATAATTATATTGGCGAACCAAAATTGGTATATACCTTTGGCACAAAAAGATGATATAGCCTGCATAAGCACTATGATAGTGCATTCAAAGGCCAAAACAAGCTCCGATCACGATTTTGGCACCACAAAGCAAAGCAGTTTTGATATCGAAAACACGCTGAGTATGCTCACCAAAATTCGTGCGATTCTCATACTGCAATCAGAGAGGTGTGGAAGATGCCCTAGATGAAGCGACGACCTGCTCTGATACCAATTGTTGGAGTTAGACGTCTGTAGAACACGTGAACAACACAAGGAAGAAGAAGAAGAAGCTTGGAGCTCAACCCACAATACTGAATGTATTACCACTAGAATGTACAAAGATCAGTAGCCCATTAGGGCAATAGGCATATATTCAAGCCAGGGGAAAAAAACCTTCTAAAGAGGGAAAAAAGTGCCTTGATGGTCCTAGAGTGTTCACACACATCACTACCTAAATATATCAACATAATCCTCCCTAGCCTCTTCATTGCCAACATACTCTTCATCTAATTGAAGCTCTTGTAGCATTTTGCGATAAGCAACCCAGTATGATATGTTGCTGCATAATTTGTGAATCTTGTCTTCAAACCATAGCGGGGAAGCTCATGAGCATAAGTTGTTGTTCTTCTCCTGCTTGGTAAGCCTGATCCTGGCTCACTAGTCAGTCTTGCCAACTCCTAATTATCAACACGTGCACCTCCTTTGACATGCTTTAGCACGGATCCTTCAGTTTTACCAAAAACTTTTATGGTGAGGGGAGGGTAAGATTACACCACTTCCATTGATTGCACAACGTAGAAAAAGATGTACCTGCCGTTTCCTCCTCTAGAATCCCACCAAGGTTCAATACCAGAATTGGACAGGGATGCGGAGACTCTCCTACGTTGATGATATCTTTCATATGAGATAGCTTGGGAGCCAGAATGATTACAACTCCGAGTCATCAACATCTCCAAAGTTTTTAATACTATTGATTTGAAATCTCTTTCAAACTCATAAGGTAAGAAGAAGATCGGAGAGAGAGAGGCATGAGTTGCATCTAAGTCATAAAGTATAGGTAGGTCTACACGCAAACGTGTCTATCATTGAAGCTTTCTTTGCTTCAGTGTGGTTAGACCAACAGTCTCTATGTTTTTTCTCTAGAAACATAGAAATGGAGCCTCCTTTTACTTGGTAGCTACTGTAGCTCAGTGATGAGTAGCACCTCCTTTAATGTCAATCCGGGAAGACGTGAGGATGGTATGAAGACCTCGAGCAAGTGGAGGCACAAGTGCGTGAGTGAGAAGCACACAAACATGCACACACATACACACACACACGCACACATGGCAAGACAAAGAGTGAGAAGCAATGGAGTTCTTAGATTACTTTCAAAAAGCTCTTACAAGTTCATTTCAATTACAATCTAACCTCAAAAATGAGCTCTCTAGCTCTTTTTATAGTTTTTGACTAGGTTTTGGCCCTGTCCAGACCTAGTGTCCGGCCTAGTTAAAGATTAGGTTCCAGGGCCAATTTGAGGGCTTAAACGAAGTCTAAAAAATACGAAAATTGATATGTAGGTACTTCTAAGGCTCCTCAAGCTCAAGGACTCCTTGGCTTGCACAAAATGGAGCTACAAAAATATGAAATGGTATTTACAATGATTGTTAGCGATAAGAATCACTGTTATAAAGATGTTGATTTGGAAAAATTTGAAGGGCCTATCTGCTAGATTTGCGTCGACTGCTTTGTCTACTTACTCCTTCACCTCGCTCTGACTCTCTCCGCTGGCTTCCTTGTCTAGTCAGTCCTTGGGTGCCCATACTGCTCTCAACACCCCCCCCTCTCTCGCGTCTATCGTCCCTGACAGACCCTTGTTGCTGGGAGTGTTGGATGTAATATTCCACAACCTGAGTGACAAGCTGATGTTCTTGTAGGCGTAGTCCTCTGGCCAAGTCTGTCATCATACGATCCCAATCAATTGGTCCTGGAATGTCCGGATGTGGCAGACGTAACTGATCTGCATGGATCGCTTGTTCTACTGCGAATAGGTGTAGCAAATGTGTGGGTCTGGGAATGAAAATTTCCGAATGATATTCCCAGAATCCCGTAGAGAACATTTCCTCAAATTTTTGCTTGAAGCATGCGGGTAAGTACTTTATTCGTGCATGCCAAGCAAAGATTATAGTGACCGAGGGGGTCTGGCTCATGTCGTAGACTAAATCCTTGTTACCTTGAGAGAATCCAGGGGCAGAGATGTATGGAGCTTGTACATTCCGAAAGGTTTTGAAGACAATGGTCATGAGCTCGAATATCTTCATACACATTTTCACTGCTATGTCGGGTACATTATTTAGACGTGTAGACCAGTGCCGAATTGTTGATATCATGTAGGCTACGGTTGGGGTCCCTCGAGGTGGAGCAAAATATGGATAGTTAACCCAAGCCGAGCATTCTTTATTGTTGCGTACCTTGATTGCAAATGCTTGCCAGGATCTGCGACGTACCACTGGGCAATAGCATGGATTATACTTGATATATAGTGGCATGGTTGCCCAGGTGCTCATCATCTCTGGGTAATCGGTTAGTAGACGTGCACGCCAATTAGGTTGGAAGATCGAGCCAGCACGTGCATCTGTCGGTAAATCCCCTAGCTCAAATTGAGTGGCGAATGTGGGCTCCTTCCCTGTATGTATTTTGACTTCTGCATTATAATCGTGTAGTAAGACAAAATAAGGCATGTATTGCGACTCTGATGTTGTGATTAACCGTTGATGGGATAAGTTTTGAAAGTAGGAAGACCGAAGGACAGTTTCTTCCATATTTGTGAGAGATTGCATTTGCACGACCACACGATCATCATGTGTCTTACCCACTTTCTCGACCCTTTTGACCCAATCTGGAACTTGAATTTCTAAAGTTTCTTGTCCTTCTTCTGTAGTTCGACCACCGGGTGTCGGCATAGGCTCGTATGGCTCTTCATAGCTGTCATCGACGGGGATTTCCACTACTGTTTCAGGTTCTGGTTCTTCAATGGCCGAGGGTGGCCTTTCATATGGTAAGAGGCGTGCTTGGAGTTCTGCCACCTGTTTCCGGAGGGTCTCTACTTCTTCTGTAGAGTGTTGCAAGATTGCCGTCTCCTGTTGAGCTGTGGGGACACTGGCTATCTGTTTCTTTAGATCTGCACATTCAGTCTCTAACTTTTCATATGACTCCAAGAAATTTGCATGCTCCTCAAGTAAGATGCGAATGTCTTCCGATGGGACTGCTCTATATCTGGTAGGGCTAATGGTTGCTCCTACAGTTCCTTCCATAGCCGCTTCAAAGTTGTCTTGGTTTTGTTGTTGAAGTCTCTTGTTCTCTTCTAGTGCTGCTGCCATATGCTTCCTTAATAGCCCAATGTTGCGTCTGAGTGTAGCATTAGATATCATTTGCGCTTGGAGCACTGTTTCTAATTCCTTGACGGCTTGGTCATCCACTGTTGATGTCTTTGATTCCAGTTCGGAGTGAGCCTGCTGTAAGGTGGTATGCTCGGTTAGGAGCGTTTGGTAGTCAACTTCAAGAGTGGTGACCCTAGCTTGCAGACATTGAGATTCTGCCTGGAGGGCCGTAGTGCGTTCTTCCAATTGATGGTATTCTTGTTGTAGTTGATGTGCACACTGAAGTAAGGTGTTGAACGTGCTATTTACATTATGAGATGCAAGGGGAAAAGTTTGAAGTGCAGGGGAGGTGGTATTGGGTAGGGGGGTAGTGAATGCTGTGTGTGCCAATGATGTGAGTGGTGAGGTGGGGGGTAAGGGAGGGGGAGATGGTGGAATCGTGGGGAGAGGTGCTGTGGTTGGTGAAATGTCCATTGGGTCAGACAAAGTGGTGTGTACAGGGGCTACCATGTAGGTGGGTATGGTAGGTGAAGTGAGTGTGGTGTTTGTGTAAATTGATGTCGTTGCGAACATCGGGGAAATGTGCCTCTGAAACATTGGAGAGCGGATGAACTGCTCCACAAAGGACGGGTATTGGGGTGGTGAGGTCAGGTTGAAAGAGGGGTAGGGGCCAGATGGGAAGTGAGGGTCATGGAATGGAGGTACTCGTAGTGGGGAATAGGCTAGGAAACACAGGGTGCCTTCGGTGGGTGCCGGGTTTCCAACTACACTTGGAATTATGGGATGGCCAGTTATGGGTTCGGAGGATAGAAGGGATGAAGTGTACAAGGGATTGGCGACGAAGGAGAAGAGGGTGTCTTGTGAGGTGGGTTCTCGAAATGAGAATGATGTGAATGAGGATGGGTTATAAGTGAAGGCAGAGGTGATGACTGTCGTTTCTTCCATGGTGGGAGGTGGTGGTGGGGATGGAGAAGGTGGTGATGGAGGATGCTGGGGTGAGATGGGTGATGTCTGAACGAAGGTTTCGGTAGAGAGGTCAGTGGTGGTTGTGGGGGTAGCTGTTGTTTCAATGGGTACTTCTTGTTCTGTGACGGGTATCCTGATAGTCTTACCTGCTCATGGTAATGTGTCAACTCAGCATTTGTCATACCTCACAGACTGGCGGACTGCAGTGTGGACAGCCTCCGGAACTCCTAGAGATTCTGACACTAATTTGAGGGTGTCAATGAAATGTTGGTCCACCCCCTCATCTGATAGCATTTCTTGCATCAAAGCTTGACCTGATACAAGAGAGAGTTGATGCCTTTCTTGTACTGCTTTGATTGTGTCGTATAACCTTTGTAGTTGAGCTGTATATGCTTGTGCACCTACAACTTCTGGCACTTCTTGTTGCTCCTCTTGATGCTCATGATCATAATCCTCCTCATCTTCCTCCTGTTCTTCATCTCCATCAACCTCTTCATCCACTTCAACTGTTGTGATAGGTGCTTGGGAGGTTGTGGCCTGTGTTTGCACGTTCTCCACTTGTTGTGCCTCTTCTGCCTCCAGCACTACATCTTGTAATAATTGTTCGAAATCTTCATTAGTGAGTTCTTCCAAAGGTGCACCACTTGGAAATTCAAGATCGGTTGGGATAGGAGGGAATATCAAGGTGGAACCATCGGTGCTGCGTCTTGGAAGTCGGAGTGTGAATGGTCGGACTCTTCGGGGTGGACGGGTGACGTCTGGTGTTAGGGTGGCTCCACGTGGTTGAGCACATGGGACTTGGACAGTGCCTCTCATTTTCTTAGAAGGGGGTCCTGTGGATGTCCTGCCTCTAAACTGCTCTACACGATTCCACATTAAGGCCCGTTGAATAGGGATGTCATAAGCCAAACACCTATAAATGATTCTCGTCAAAGCACAGCAACCATATAAAACCTGTTTCCGCGGCCATCGTTTGTGAGCTAGGTGTATCTGATCAATTATCCAGTGGGGTAAGTTGATGGTGAGGCTCTGCGTCTCTGCCAAATACAAACTAAACCAAATCTTTTTGGGCGGCATGGTGAATCTATCTTGTGCAGGGAAAGCAAAGTGTTGCATGCACATGCGAAGGTGTATTGCAATATTAGGCGTCATGGACACCATGTCCTTGAGTTTGGTGAGACTTCGATTCTTCATGTAATCCGGTACTAGGGTTTCCTTCTCTGTAGGAATATGCATTCCGCGCATATCTAGAGCCTCTCTCACCAAGTTGTTTGATAGCCTGAACCTCTTAAGCTCGTTCCCCTTTGTCAGAGATGGAATCACAAATGAGCTTGCCCCTTTTGGGTTCTGGTTTGGAGTCAAGGTGTTGATGAGATAGTAGCATCGCATGAAGTCAGGCTTTGGGAGCCGTGCACTGAAATATGCATTCAAGCCTGCCTTTTCCCATATCGAACATAGACCTTCTGCATTTTGTAATTTCTCGAATTCTCTTGTAAAGAAATGGTATCTGCCTTGCTTCCCATTGAAGTCCAACTCTGATTCCCATAGGTACGTTCCTTCACCCAAGGGTCCTGCCACTTCAGTAAACCAGTGGGAAGTTTTTCCTACGGGCATGGTGTGGCCACGCGGAGGGTCCGCAATAGGTATGATTTTGATGGCCTGCAATTCTTCTGGTCTTTCATTTGTCTCAGGCAAAACGGGTAAACTGTCTAAGTCCACCACTTGCGGGCTTGTTTCTGTGTGAGAGCTAGTTCCTGCTGCCTCAGCCATGTTGAAAACTTCGCAGCTGGTTCTGTGAGAATATATGAATAAATGTTAACATTGCAATGGACACAAAAATGACACAGTGTCCCTTGTTACAACATTAACCTAAAGTTCGGGAGAGGTTAGGGGTTAATAAGTGCTCGGTGCTAGTGTGTGTAGTTAGAAATTGGGTAGACCTACGAGCTAAGCGGAATGATGTGATGTGATAGTGAAGTAGTTAGTAGGTGGTCATGGATTTACAATTGGGGTCCGGGGGTTTATTACAAGTTTTAGGTTGCCAAATGCAACGGATAGGTTTTGAGTTTGAATTTGTGGAGGCTCTGGAAAGTGTGATAGGGTATTTACTTGAAAAAGGGGGCTGTTTAAGGACCCATCTACGAGTGAGTCTGTGCGTGCTTCTAGGTGGCAGTGTGTTCGAGTGTATCAGACAAGAGTGGGTGGCGGCTGCTTGAGCGAGTGAACCCTGTCGTGTATGATGTGAATTGTGTGGGGTTATTTGAGCCCGCAAGCAAGCCTTAGGCACCCAAATTTGTCTTGATTGTGGGTCAGCCTTCATCGACTTCTTGGGTACCCAAATGGACTTCACTTTCTCAACAGAGGTTTTAGGAGTCCTCTTATTAGCATCAAGTCGTTGGTTACTAATAGGAAGTTGAGACCGTTGTTGCGACTTAGTTACGGTCGGCAGCTCGTCTTTCTGCACCCACATTTGTTTCATCGGCTGAGTTGTTCTGCTTCGCGCGTTCTTTTGGTCTCTTGCCTGGAGAGTCTTCAGTGATTGATCTGCCCTTAGTTGCTGCCTCCTTCTGGCCTTTCGAAAAGAAGGGAGTTCCATTGTGGTTCTGACTCCTTCTTTGAGATCTTCATTCTTCTGCATCACATAGCCTTGGACAAGAACAGCATGATCAACTTCATGTGCACCCCTGGAGGGACCAGGAGTCCGTGTCTTTTCTAGTTCCTTGAGTGCTCCATTATTTAACTCAATTGTGATTCTAGTCTGATTCACCCATACCTGAGGAAGTCCACTTCTTAGGTTTAAGTTGACTGCTTGGTCATAGATCCAGTCTTGACCCAAGACAAGGGGTTCAGTGAGGTCCTCATCTTGACACACTAGTACTTTAACTGTCATTGCCTCATCATGAATGTAGAGGGGCAGTTCCACCTCGCCCATGCAAGGGGTTTCCACGCCTCCCAATCCTATGAGATATGCTTCCACAGGATTGACAGTTAATTGCAACTCTTGACAGTGAGACAATTTAACAGCACTAGTGGCTGCAGCTGAGTCAATCAAGGCTCTTAAAGTCCTTGCCCTATATCTAAGGTTATAAAAGGACGTCGATCAGTTATCCTATGTGAGCTAACACCTAAAACTTCACACATAGCCACGTGATATCCTGGATCTGCATATGCATCTGGCACAGGTTGCTCTCTACCTTGTCTTCTTAATTTCATTCTCTGTATGCGCTCTAGGGCTTCTGCTTGAGCTTCTTCTCGAATTCATTTTTCCTCCTCTTTACGTTGCTTAGCAGTATTGAGTCGACTTAGCATTTCCTCCGTGAGGGGTTCCTGATACAACTTGACTCTGCATCCACTAATATAGTTTGGGAGAACATCACCCTCTAAAGTGGCTAGTTGTACTGCTCCACTCGTGGAGATCCTATTGATGATCATAGGTCCGTAGCCTCTCTTTTCTAGCTTGCTTGCGTGTTGTTTCAATGTGTAGACTAAAACTAGATCTCCTGCTTTCAAGCCCTTATCCTTCACATGGGCATCAAAGTATGCCTTCTGTCTCTTCTTAGCTGCATATATCCCTGCAGCTGCTCTCAGTCTTGTTTCTCCTAATCGTTCAAGGTCAAAAAGTCTAGAGGAGAGTTCATGACCCGTCCATTTGTGCTCTTGTGCTACCTTCAATGTAGGTATCAAGAAGTCCAAAGGTAGCACCGCGTTTTGGCCAAATACCATCTGAAAGGGGGTGGCTTGGAGTACCGTTTTGTAGGCGACTCGGTATGCCCAAACAGCATGGTGTAGCTGTTTGTCCCAATCAGAGCGTTTAGTGTTTACTAATTTTGTCAGTACATTGCATAAGATCTTGTTGGTGCTTTCGGCTTGTCCATTAGCTTGAGGGTGATAGGGGGCAGACTTCTTATGCACTACCAAGAATTCTTGGAGCAGATTTTCAATAACTTCATTCAAGAAGTGAGTGCCTCTATTGCTAACTAGCTCTATGGGTAGCCCATATCTGGTGAATACATTCTCAAACAAGAATTTAGCATTTGTTTGAGCATCGTTCTTCGTTGTGGCTTTTACCTCCACCCACTTGGTGAGATAATCCGTGGCCACAATGATATATTCAGCATGTGAACCCTTAGCTGGGGGATTAATAGGGCCTACAAAGTCTATTCCCCACTTAGAGAATGCACGTCCACCCATCATAGGTTTCAGTGGCATCTCATCTTTGCGTATAGGATACTGAGTTCGCTGACAGACATCACACCGTTTCACATAGGTATGTGCATCCATGTGAAGGGTCCGCCACCAGAAGCCCACAAATAGTATTGCCTTGATCACCCGATCTGGTCCAAAGTGTCCTCCTGCTACACCTTGGTGAGTAGTGTCCAAGATCTTGAGATACTCACTCTCATGGACACATAGTCTCAGGTAACCGTCTTTACCACGTTTGTATAGATTATCGCCAATGAGAGAGTAATCCTGGGCTTCTTGTTCTAAACTCCTTTTCCTAGCCAGAGTCATGTCTGAAGGGAATGTTTTCGTCCTCAGGAAGGATAATAGTGGTTCACTCCAATCTGGCACAATGGACACTTGATAAAGAGTGGCATGTTCCACAGGTGGTTTAGTGCAGCAGATTGGGCATTCCTTGCACAACTTTTGGACATCAGCCTCCATAGTAGGCCAATGCACTCCGAGTCTCCTTAGTGTCTGTAGGGTTCGTTGTTTTGAGTAGTGTTGCTCTAATGCACCTACATGTGCTAATTGCAACCATTTCGCATACTCGTCCTCTTCTACACAACAAGCCAAGATCCCTTGATTTGTGTGCTTGTACATACTTCCAGCCATGATGTGGTACTTTTGGGCTTTTATTACCTCTCTATTCTGTGTGGATACTACTGGGTGGTTAGGTCCATATGTTAACACTGGTACCAATGGCTTAGCCCACTGCGGCACCACTTCCAAATTAAACAGGTAAGCATCAGGAAGGTCATCTGACACTCCTTGTGGGGCTTCTCCCGATGTGAGCCTAGAAAGATGATCAGCTCTCAAATGAGTCTTCCCTTTCCTTACCACCACCTCAAAATCATATTCCATTAGCAAGAGAAACCATCTCACTAATCTTCCTGTGTTGCATGGCTTGTTCACTAGATATAACAATGCTTGGTGGTCAGTAAAAAATTTAAACTTATTTGCAAGCAGATAATGTCTAAACTTTTTAACCGCATACACCATGCCTAAGCCTTCTCTCTCAGTAGTGGTGTAATTTCGTTCAGCTGCATTCAATTGTCTACTAGCATAGGCAATTGGAAGATCCATATTACCTTCACCCGTAGGTTGTGCGAGTACACATCCAATAGCATAATTGGATGCATCCACGTGAACATGGAATGGCTTGTTCCAATCTGGTGTGGTTAAGATTGGTGCTGAACATAATCTTCGTTTAAGCTCCTGGAAGGAGTTCTCACATTCATCAGTCCACTCAAAGTTAGTCAGAAGTCCGTACATGGGCTTTGCAATGACAGCATACATGTGAATGAACCGGCGGTAGTAACCACAATGTCCCATGAAAGCTTGTACTTCCTTGACATTCCTTGGCCTAGGTAGCTCTGCTATGGCTCTCACTTTCTCTTCGTCAGTAGATATGCCATTCTTTGACACTATGTGCCCTAGTAGAGGGTTTAGCATCTGAGGTCATGGGGATAGTGTGTGAGCATATGTCAGGGTCAACACCTTTCAAATCCTTGTAACTCCAAGCGAATACATCTCTGTATTCTCTTAGCAAGGCAATTAACGCATGCTCTTCTTCCTCTGTTAGGTCATGGCCTATGTACGTGCATCTCTCCTCTCCTTCTTCTAGGGCCACTACTATTTTCTTGGTGGTTTCTTTGTTATCATAGGCCTCTCCTGATTGTGCCTCTCGTTTCGGCATTCTTATCATGACTCTCCTGTCGTCTATCTCATACTTCTTAAAATTTTCTGGGACCTCAAACAAAGATTCTTCCTCTTCTGGTGAGACTTCTCTCTTCTTTCGTTTCTTTCCTTCTTCCTTCGGGGTCACATGTGTTGCTAATCTTACATCATTTGTAAGCTCTCCATGCCTCTGGGGTTGAAATTCTACTTCATGGAAGTATTCTTCATCTGATGCAAATGGTGGGTCCATAATGATTGACTCTAGATCGGAGTCACTTGCATCCTCAAATGCATCAGGGCTAGGTTCGCATTCTTCTAGAACTGCCTCTCCCATGATTGGCTCTATGGAGAAGACTGAAATGTCATAGCCATCCTCATCACAGTGAGGTGTCCATTGTTCCTCATTGATGGCTACATCCATGGTTGCTAAAATTTCTGCCCAGCCGTGAGGTTCAAATTCCTCATCAGGAAAGACTACAGGTGCATAGGCTGGGTCTTGAATTGATCTATGGTTTTCTTTTGCACCTACCTCTCTGGCTTTTTCTCTCTTCTCTTCCTCTACTGCTACTTTGCACATCCATAAGTGAGTGTCTTCATGCATCCATGAGGATCCTGATCCTATGGAATGCACCGATTCTGTATCATCTTTGGCTCTATGGATGGGGTTCCATTGGATAGGAGGGACATCTCTATGAGAGTAATCCTTGAGATTGACTTTGGTCGTAACACCTAAGTGCTGCAGGTACAAAGAATTGGTTCCCCAATCCTGTACCACTTGCAACTGTCGCATAAAGGGTCGTCCCAAGATCATTTCATAGGCATGGTTCTTGCTAAAATCACATATGGCAAAGGTATGCTCGAACTCGACACCACAGGTGGTGAGAGTTATTCCTTCTAGCAACCCTAGGGGTCTCTCTATGTGACCATCGGCCATCTGCAATTTCATCCTCGTGGGCCTGAGTGCTGGCTTGCCCCAACGCTTCCATAGGGAAGTGGTGGCAATTGCAACTCCTTCGCCTGAGTCCAAAATTGCCTTGGTGGTGTACTCCTGGTAGGTAATGGGACGATAGGTGTTCCCTTCTTCACCTTCACACATATCTCCTATCTTATCCAAGGGTATCTCTGGCACCGTCCTATGTGATCCTACCTGGGAATGAGGTTTCACTATCGCTGGTACTTGTTTGGCGACATGTTTCCATAATTCAGGTCTAACCTTGAGTAGCTCTTCCAAAGTGAGATTGCACTGCACTTTGGTGTTTTTCACTACCTCTGTGTTCCTAGGTATGATTGAGTCCTCATTTCGTACCATGACCGTGGATGCTCTCATACAAGTAGACTTAGCTTCCCATGGGCTTGTGAAGTGGGGTAATTCTTGTAGAGAGTTAGACTCAAAGTCTAATCTTTCCTGAGAGTGGGTGCTCTCCTACTCCTCATAAATGGATGGGATGTCTTGTGGGAATTGGTCGTGTGTATCATCCACAAGTTCAGTAGGAGGAGGGACTTCACTCTCTTTAGCCCATTTGTCTTCTTGAATCTCGCGTAGGAATTCTGGTGTGAACCGATTCATAGAAGATGATGTGTCTGGCTCCGTAGAGTTAGGCACATAGGCTTCCTGGGTAGGAATGCTTACTCTTTCACTTGCCTTGTCCTTAAGTTGTATGTCGGGTTCCTTTTCCGATTGTGCAATTAGCTTCTCTATTCTTTCTAGCAGTCCATCAAAGTGCAACTGCGTCTTTGCTGAGCTAGAGATGTTAAATACGCGACTGGCCTCAAACATGGTCTGAGCCAATTCCACCATCTTAGCACAAATTTTGGTTCGTTCTAACTCTAGTTCTGCTCTTGGGTAACACTTTTCATGATCAGTTACATTTGGCCCTTCTTGGATTCTGGCCTGATATGCTTTAAGCATCATATTAAGGTCTTCGGGAGTGGGATCAGCTAATACTGATCCTGCTTGGGGTGGTGGGTGGGTTACGTGGGGTGTATTAGCGGGTGGAGGGATGGAGGGTGATGGGGATGGTAGCGGTGGGAATGTGTGAGAGTGCGGTTGAGATGTGATCTCTATGATTTTGGCCTTGGTTTCTCGTAGACTTTCCTCAAGTTCACTCATCTTCTTTGCCCATTGCCTTTTCATACGTTCACGGCTATCTCTCCAAGCTCTTGTCCTCTTCTTTGTCATGCTCTCTGTTTCACTAACATCTGGGCTCTTCTCCTGGTCTACACCTTGGTTTTGCTGCAATGCTTGAGCTCTAGTGATCACTTGCACGGGTGTAGTGGAAGTGACACTTCCTGTGGAATCTACCACTAACCCAATAACGTTAATAGGAGTAATTTTTGGCATATTACTAGGATTCCTAGGGCAGTCTCGTAAGAGATGTTCCTTTCCACAGTCTTGGCAAAAACCCTGGATCGTTACTGACTGGGGTTGTGTAGGTGGAGGCAAGGGACAATCACAAATGAGATGATCACCTTGACATCTGTAGCATGGTCCTCTAGGGAATGGACGTCTTACCTGCCTAGGTTGAGGCCTAGGATTGGGGTTTGTATACATGAGGTTTGTGTGATCTGACTCCCAACTAGGTTCACTCGGTTCTTCACTATAGTAGGACTCACCATGTTCAGGAGATTGCATGTAGTAAGCATGGGGACTATCGACATGTGTAGAATCAAAGCTATGGTCACTGGGGTCACTTTCAGAAAGCACTGGTGTTACAGGGACTATAGCTCTATTCAGGTTTTCATCTGCAGCAGCATACTTTACCGGAATCACATTAGCTAGAGCTGGGGGTTGTTGTGCAAGCACAGGCTGAGGCCTTTGTTGGTTTTGATAGGGTTGGTAGGTTTGTTGAGGCCTAGCATATTGTTGAGGTGGGTATTGGTTCTGGTACCTTCCTTGTTGAGGGTATGGCTGTGGGTACGTCTGCCTAACGGTTTGCTTATTGTAGGGGCAATCTTGCGCGGTGTGATTGGTGTACCTTCGTTCTATGGTGCAGTATTGGCTACTAGGACTAATTGGGGTTGGGCCATAATGGGACATACATTTGCCATGTGGTCGCCACCACAAGTATAGCACCTTTTCACAAGGGCAAACCTTGGGATTTGTTTGCTAGTTACACCTAATTTCTGAGCTACTTTCTCTACAAGTTCCTCGATTGATGTGGATTGCGTGGAAGAGAGGTTAGAGGCACTATCCGAATCTTTGTATATCTTGGAAAGCTCTAACTCCTCCCCTAGGTTATCCTCTATATCAATACACATACGCACACACTCTTCTATGGTCCTAGGGTCCTTCAAGTACACATAAGATCTCAATTTAGTACTTAGCAATCCATCCAGGAATAAAGCCACTTGCTTAGCTGGTGTGGGTAGCTCCGAAACAGGGCATCTTTCTAAGTATTGCCAAAATCTTCTTCCTGCAAGTCTCACGGTTTCTTGAGGGGTTTGCTTGAAGCTGTGAATCAGTGAGGAGGTATTATGCCTTATGCCACTCTTAGAGAATTCAATAATGAAAGCCTCTAGGAGTTGGTCTATGCTCCTGAACTGCCTCTCATTTAGTGGCTGAAACCATGTCAGGGTATGATGACAAGGTTTCCCAAGTTTCTTGGGAAGTCTTACAATTCCTGATGTGAGGTAAAAGGAAATCAGATATAGAGTTAAGAAGATAAGACCTTGCCAATGCATCTTTTGCACACCATGTATTAAGCCTTTCTTGTTCTTCCTTGGTGGGTAGACCCCTTGCCTTGAATGAGGGCAATTCCTCATCTCCTGAGATGAATCCAAATAGAATTCTTCCTTGTAGATAGGTCTTCATCCTCAGAGACCAAGCTTGATAATTGTTCCTGTCCAATTTGTCAATGAATGAAGGAAAACCATCTCCCATGTTACCTTGTTTGCTCTGATACCACTGTTGGGAAAGATGGATGGATTCTCCAGAAGATTAAGTAGGTGCTGCTAATCCTGCTTTGCACCAGCCCTCAGTGACTCCAGATATGATTAGTAGACATCCTTAGCTTCCAAATGATACCAAGAAATGCTATATGTACTTTGGAAAAGTTTTGAGTAATGACTTGATCAAAACAGATAAGTTTGTGAACCACAAAGCTAGAAAACTTTCTATTTTGGTGTTGATACATGCTCAGTCTTTCACTCAGTATGACCAGTACACTTACAATTGGCAAAATTCCTCCTAGAGGTATTCTATTAGCTTAGTAAGCTACCATTTTCAAGTGGAATCATTCAAAATGATAAACTATACTAGGAGAAATAACTTTAGCAAATTTATGGACACCCCCGACTTTTTAGGAAGTATGCAGACAAATACCAGTGAGCACTTTGACGGCGATTTCTCAAGATTGGCTGAACCAAGTTGCTTCAAACTTTGTATGGTTGTAGTATGCTTTGAGCTGAATCCAACAAGCTTTGAATCACTTGATTTGGTGAAGTAGGCACTGAGATATGCCTTTTTGAAGTTGACAGACTTGGAGATAGAAACTCAAAGTACACAGAAGTGATAGATGTAAATGTATGTATTAATTCACATTGGTTTACAAACTCATTGGTATGCCAAGCATTGCCTAATGAGGTAGAGATGTGTGAGCTATGGTGTAGCTCTCTCACACACTCAATGATAGCAGAAATGAAGCTCGGGAGAACTCTCTCTTTTCCGCGACCTTTTTTATCACCTTTTATCCATGATGACTAAGAATTTGAATTCAAATTCAAATCCTACTTTTCCACGAATCAATCAAGTAGGTGTATACAAAAGATTCCAAGTCATTTAGACTTTTACATGGGTAAAATGGTAATAAACCTTAAGCATAAGTTCCTATGGGTCTTCACTCATGTAGAGTCTTCAAATCAAATATCCAAGCCAAATGTGTAGGCTTGCAAATTACACCAAGAGAGACCATTAAGAACATTTTGCACAAGTGAGCTATCTAGTAAGACTTCATTAGCAGAAATCAATTGTTCCTTCAAATATTTCATCTTTGTCAAAATATTATCCTTAGAATCTCCTTCAATCATATGCTCATTCTCCAACTGTTTTTAGAGGTAAGCAACAAGAATCTCATAATTCCTTGTTTGGTATAAAGTTGCAAACGTATCCCAAGCATCCTTTGCTATTTTTCAAGAGACAATGTGAGAAATAATGACATGTTTGATAGAAAAAGCTATCAATGCATGTGCGTGAGCATCTCTTCCATCCCAATGAAGTTGTTGTGTAGAAGGTGCAACAGGGACTGCAACACAAATAGGAATTTGAAGATTGTCATCTTCAATGCCATTTGCGGCATCTTCAATAACTGCATTTGCAAGTGTAATAGGATTTTTTTCAACACCTTGTACAATATTCAACAATCCTTTTGCGACCAATAGATGATGCATCATACATGTGCATAATGGGTAATTGGTACCATCAAACTTGTCTTCAATAGCCAAAATATGGAATACATCATTGCTTTCAACCATGGCCACTAACTAAAGTACCTTGATGCAAAAAATGATTGTATCTCAAATATTTGAACAGAACTACCATGTCCAGCTCAGCTAAATCCGTAGCAGCTTTCAAGTTGGTTGTATTAGCAAATAAAAACCTATATATATGTTTGGGACAAAAGGACAAAATTACTTGCACGTGTTGTGATAGTGTTTTTGGTTGAAACAAGCTCAGATCCAAATTTTGATACCACATAAAAAAAGTGTTTTGAACTCACAATCACCCTGAGTATGATCACCAATTTCTGTGTGACTTTGAGGTGTGTTGATGATGCCCTAGATGAAGCAGCAACCTATTCTGATACCAATTGTTGGAGTTTGAGGTCTCTGGAAGCACACCAACAACACAAGGAAGAAGAAGAAGCTTGGAGCACAAAACACAATATTAGATGTATTACCAAGTGAATGTACAAAGATAAGTCACCCATTAGGGTTATAGGTGTATATACAAGCTGGGGGAAAAACCTCCTAAAGCGGGAAAATCTGCTAGGGTGATCGTAAGTGTGTTCATTATACCACTATTTTGAGCCTTGAACATTTTGAAGTATTGGACCACCTTGTGAGAGTGAGTATGTGTTGAGTCCCAATGCCCAAGGAATGATGTGGAAATCCACTTATGCTTTTCCAAATTCACTTGGAGTCGGCCTATTTGTCCTCCTCTAAGTCCTCAATAATACTCAAATATACATGTAGAAAAGGAAAGAACAAAGATCCAAATACATATGCAACTGATACCCACTCCCAAGGTTGACCCTCACTCTCTCACTATCTCACTTGCTTCCTTTCACCCCTCACATGCCCCTACTCTTTTCACTCTCTCACAACCTTCTCCCTTGCTTCCTTTCTCTAGCTCTATGTTGAGAAAGGGGAACAATGGACCCTAACCGCCTCGCATGGAAGCGAGAAGCTTCTCCAAGTTGGGGCAAAGAATGAGAGAGGCTCATCCACACTCGTGGAGCAATGGCAACAATGGCCAACGTCACAAAGAGAAAAGGGGAACATCCTCCCAACCATGCACACACACATGCAAATCCATACACCAAGACCAATGCCATTGCACACAAGGATTTCGATGAAACCAAATGACACCTTCTTCCATTACCAAAATGGAGGCCAAGGCCATGGCCAAGGGACCCCCCTTTACAAAATGAGCTCCTCCTTATATAAGAGAGGAGGAGGAATCCGTTGAATACAAGTGGCCAAAGGCTTCATTAACTAGATATTCTAAAAATAATAGGTAGGTGGGAAAATAAAAAAGGGAATCTTCTAAGAGAGAGAGAGAGCTCTTTGCACGTATCCAAAAGAGAGCTCTCATTTCTAAAATAAGGAAAGAATTCAAAAAGAAGCCCTTTACAAAAAAAGAAGGCTAAGGTTGAATTTTTATGGGTTTTCTCACAAAAGTAGGTAGGAGGTAGTTCCTATGAAAGAACTTGTATACAAGAGGGAAAAATGGGAATCTTGGGAGACTACCACATAAGGCCTTGAGCCTTCAAGTATCCTAAGCTCCGATGGAGGCCTCCAAGTATTGCATAGCCTTATAGCTTCATAGGTCCTTCACAACTTCATGGTTCCAACACTCTCCCCCACCTAGTCTTTGTCGTCCTCGACAAAGCTAAAATGAAAGGATCATGCATAGCCCAACAGGATCATGTTGATTCTTCAATTCTGCAAGAATTAATTCTACAAGTCTTCAGTCTTCAGGTCAACAAGTTTGTTTAATCTGCAGCAAGTCTCTAGTTCTTCAGGTCTCCAATGTTGAGCGACACAATCCCCTTGGGGGCAGTCAGCCCAGCCTCCATCCAAATTTGTAAGTCTTCAAGTCTTTCAGGCCTATAATGCTGAGCGACACAATCCCCTTGAGGGGCAGTCAGCCCAGCCTCCATCCAATGTGCCTTCTCTCAAAGCTCCAATACCTGAAATTTAACCATACACAACAAGTAGACTGAATTTGAAAAGAAGCAGCCACAAAATGTAATTCCATGTTTAGTTTCCACTTCAGGGAACATCTTTCACTTAGGACTTGCTCTTCTAATGAGAAGATCTCTTGAAAATCTTCTCATCTTTGAGCTCCAAAAAATGATGCCATAATCTGTTATTTCCAAGTGAGGGTGACATATGGCATTATCTAGAATGTGGGTACCATGATTAACTTATGTTCCTGCCCTCATTTATATTATGCTTCAAGTCAATCAAGCTTGCAATTTAACATAAGTGTTATGTGCTCATAAAATGAATAGACAATAGTGCAACATTACGAGTCCTAACATTTTACAAGCATTCATGAGATTCAAACAGTCTTATCCAAAGTTATTCCTGCAAGGCATAGTAGCAATTCATCTATAAGAGGTAGGAATGATCAAATGCTGAAGTTCTAAGTGTGTTGACCTGTGATGCAATATGAAAAAATAAGCCTTAAATGAGCAATGTGAAACTAGAGAGTTACTTATGTAAATTTTTACCTGCAAATATCCTTTAAAGAATACATGCTTACATCATGAGAACATTATGCACCAACCCAAGAATTTTGCTACTTGCATTAATAAAGAGTAGACTCAAGAGAGATGCATTAACAGATAGCAAGAGTTTGTGCAGTCTTGGACCCAATTCCTATTAATGGGTCAATGAATACAGGCATCAAGTAACATTCACACCATTGAGACTGTTGTATGTGAACAAGTCTAAATCCACCCACACTTCCAGTAACTTTGCAAGATCAAAACAAACCCTTTAGATTCTATGCCTAAAATATTGGGCAGACACACTCCTAGAGCAAGACAATCTTCGCACAATATTCACACATCAACCCTATGGTACTACTAATTGCCTTTTAAACATAATACAAGCATATTGAGGGAAACAAGCATTTTATCCATTTCTAATCACATGCAACCAATACAAGCATATTGAGGGAAACAAGCATTTTATCCATTTCTAATGACTATGACAGAAGCATGTTATAGAAACTTCATAAGACATGGAAGCACCATCATCCTTCGTTTCAAACCTGCAACACTCAGAGTCAAGAGTAATTGAGTACACAATTAACTTCTCATTTAAAGATCAGCAAAAAGAATTCAGTATCCCCAAAAGCTCTTTAATCATTCCAAGGGACTGCTTCCCCAAGGAGAAGAATCAATATGCTCGAGTCACCTGCAAGCTTTCCATCAAGCAAGAAGATCATATATATGATGAATGCATAGATATGAGGTGCCTAAAGGCGTCAACATGTGTATCACTCCTTGGTGGGGCTTGAAAAACCTTCAAAAGACCACAAGGGAGTGTAAAGCCTATGGTAAGCCACAGAAAATCAAAAATAGGTTATCCTTTAGGTGGAAGCTCCAAGGGATTCCAAAACCTGTGACGACCTTTCGATCCTAGTCAAGAAATATATTTAATTGCATAACCTTACAACAAGCATACATCACATTCTAGCTTTAGTGGCCTAAGAGAAAATGCATTAAGTTCATGAAGAGTGACCATTTTGGGGACTTTCAGCTGAATAGCACCAAGTTCATCTTCATAGGCAGTCACAACAAGATAACCTTCCAAGAGCCATAGTCAAAAACCTGTTAAGCTTCAAGTAGACCATAAACCATCAAACCTCTTTAGATTTACCAATGACAATGATCATGCAAAGGTTGCAATTTCTGAGAACAAATTTTACACCGTGTGCATGTGTGACAAGTAGAATAAAGGGTGAGTGCGTAGTATGGTTCCTTGGCCCTCATGAAAGTATTACAAACCATATTTCCTTTATTCCTTAATGTGCGTTATGTGGAGCCATATGCATAAGAGTGAATTGAACAACTACCGGAGCTGATGCAATGTCATTGAAGCAAATCTGAACCTATAGAACTCAAGGTGCATAGGTGTTGGGTCCTATAGGGTAGGAAACACATACGAAGAATCACCATCGATGGTACAAGTATATTCTAAAGATCAAACGTTTATTCTTTGATAGAACTATGACGATTGTCGATAGTGTGCATCATAAATGGATGTTTCAACATGCCATCATGGATCACAATAATAACGAGACAGTATCATACTTTCTTTTATGGCACCTAAATAAGACATTGGCTATGCATCATAGAGCTGCCCTCACAAATATTCTTAGCCATGATCATAACCATGATCAGGGCATCCTAGAGGTAACTCTCGTAAAAAATTTAAGGACACAACCAACCTCCTACTCCAGCTTCATTCATATGGGTAGATATGAAAAACATCAAAGTGATCTAGAACATTCCGTCATTATATGATTAATTCATTACAAATAGCATTGAGATATCGTACTAGGGACCGACATCGTTTGAATGCTTCGCTTTTAAAATATGTACGAGTGTGTAAAGTTAATTCCGACAATTATGCTTCTAAAAGGGAAGAGAGGATATATGTAGCCCCCAAGGCCTCCTACCTAAAGTTCATATCATGTAATGACACAATGTAGAATTGTACCCAATGTTCCCTAAAATGACCTTATGCATGGAAAAAAGAACACCACCCAGTACTCGGGCACGACAAAACTTCATACAAACTTAGTTCGCATTTGTGCAGACCAGTACTCTCTTCACATCCGAACTCCTCGGTTTGGGCATGTTGTCTTCGAACACCTCAGATATTTGCCTCTTCGTAATGGTGGGAAAGACAACATGTCTCTCCACCTCTTTTCAATGAAACCTGTAGATAAAAGCTGAAACTGAACCATTACATCAAGACCAACACTTAACAAAGTGAAGGGAAAATAAAAACGGCTAGATCAAGCCTATACTTCCTTGAAGTAACATTTGTATTACATCATCATCTGCCACCGACTGCTTGTGATTGGGATGCAGGAGAGTGTTGGTGACAACTCGTAGAGTGGACTTTTTGGAGTGGTATCATGATGGTCACAAGAGACTCAGAAGAACAGCACAACCTCATATGGTTTGATATTACAAATAGCATGCCAAGGACGTCAAAACATAAGGCAAAACATGCAGAAAATATTGAGTAGGGAGTAGCCGAGGACAGAGATCGTCAGTTTGAATATCCACATTCAGCCCCACATTGCATAGCTATTACTGAAACCCATTTTTGTCATGGTTCACAAAAGTATCCGAGGTAGTAGCCTGGTTAATAAGACCTAGGAAGCTTTTAGCCATCAACTCCAAATCTGTGGCAATCAAGGAGCAAGGCCATTGCGGGAATGGCGAACATAGGGGAGTAACCGACCGTCCAAATGTGTGTAGCCCATGAAGCTTGCAAGCGCAGAGTCGTTTCTAGCAACCAAACTTAACCTTTGAATGTTTCTTGTCTCGCGAGCTGCACTTCGATAATGACGATACTTGAGGAGTGATCTGCAGACATCATGACCTAGAGCAGATGGTGAGGGGGAGCAGAATGAGTCTGCGAGAAGCTACAACCCTTCCATGCTTGAGTAAATCGCCATGCGAGGAATTTCATGCACACATCTTCAGCTTGGTAGTGTAAAGATGATAAGGTAACAATGCGAGTAACAGAGCGTCAATGTAGAGGAAGGTGGAGCTCAACCCCCACAATGGAGCTACCTCTGAGACAGAGGAGGAGCCTCGGCACAATCAACTACCACAAGAAGCACGGTGATGGTGAAGGCAAAGAGACACAGAACGTTATGCAGATTAGAGCGATGGGGCAGCAACAGACAGGCATGCAGCCAAAGACGTGAGGTACGTAGGAGAAGATCATCTCCAAAGCGGAGAAAGCTCTAGACAGATTGGGAGATAGCCAATGATGTCTCCCATAGTGAGAGAGAGAGAGAGAGGGAGGGAAAGGAGAACGTTTCTCTCCCCCCGCCTTGGTTTGCACGGATCTGCCAAAGAGTTTAAGGAAGAGAGAGAAAATTCCAATACCCCAGCTCATATGCGAACGGTGCAAACTACCATGACTAGACTTAACTTCAAGCACTCAATGCACCTACCCAATCACTATCCAAAGGCAGCCCATGATCATCGAATATGCAGCCATAATCAATGAAGAATCTCACGCATGCATAAAGAAATTCATTTCTTGTGAGTCGTGATCTTTTTTTTTGGTTTCTTTTCTATTTTTACTTTAAGAAGAATGGAAAGTGGGAGGGATCCATCACCAGACCCCCCCCCCCACTCAACATTAAATGAATATGACATACATGGAAAGTGATGCGAGCGTCCATGTGTATGTGGAGGTGTGTGTACGTGAGAGAGAATGAGAGAGAGAGAGGGATTAGGGGATGTTCGTGTGCAACAAACAGGGAAACAAACTAAAACTACTCCAAAAAATTGAGAAATAAGGGGTACCCTTGACCAACCGAAGGCCACACGTATTCATCTTCCCCCAAGTGTCAAGGTGCATCTCATGAAATATGGACACACAAACTTGAAAAAACCAACGGCTAAAGGCCGACGTCCCCGGCAACGGCGCCAAAATGTTGAGAAAGGGGAACAATGGACCCTAACTGCCTCGCATGGAAGCGAGAAGCTTCTCCAAGTTGGGGCAAAGAATGAGAGGAGAGGCTCATCCACGCTCATGGAGCAATGGCAACAATGGCCAACGTCACAAAGAGCAAAGGGGAACATCCTCCCAACCATGCACACACACATGCAAATCCATACACCAAGACCAATGCCATTGCACACAAGGATTTGGATGAAACCAAATGACACCTTCTTCCATTACCAAAATGGAGGCCAAGGCCATGGCCAAGGGACCCCCCTTTACAAAATGAGCTCCTCCTTATATAAGAGAGGAGGAGGAATCCGTTGAATACAAGTGGCCAAAGGCTTCATTAACTAGATATTCTAAAAATAATAGGTAGGTGGGAAAATCAAAAAGGGAATCTTTTAAGAGAGAGAGAGAGCTCTTTGCACGTATCCAAAAGAGAGCTCTCATTTCTAAAATAAGGAAAGAATTCAAAAAGATGGAGCTCCCTACTGTCATGAGGAAGGAGATAAGGAAGAGAGCTCACACACACACTCTCACTCTCAAGGAGAAGCACACATATAGATTGAGGCGAGGAAGAATGATCTTCTTCTTCGTCTTCTATTACATAAAAAGGAATGTACAAGAATGACCTAAAAAACAAGAATACAAGTGCAATATATAAAGATCAGTACATAAGGAAAAACCTAATGTCCGCCAATGAGTGAGCTGGCAAGGAACAAATGTGCCATCACTCTCGGTAGATAAATCTAATAAAGCTCAATGAAGTATCTGTGACATATATCGGCATGACCACTATACATATCAGAGAAACAAAAGACTAGTATGTGTCATCGTGGATCATCACATGTTGAGCTTGATATCTCAACACTCCCCCTCAAGCTCAACGCCATATTCTGTAATCCAAGCATCTCCCAAAACTTCTTCAACTTCTCATCTCCAAGTGCTTTGGTGAAAATATCAGCAACCTGTTCATCTGTTCTCACATAAATAAGATAAATATCACCTGCTAATACCTTCTCTTTGATGAAGTGATAATATACCTCGATATGCTTTGTTCTATCATGGAAAATAAGATTCCGTGCTAACTGTATGCTAAGATTATCACAATAAATAGTGATAGGCTTTCCCACTTCCACACCTAAATCTACAAGTAGCATTTCTAGCCATGCTGCCTCACATGCTGCCATTGTAGCACCTCTATACTCAGCCTCTATACTCGACAAAGCAACAATGGGTTGCTTCTTGCTGCTCCATGTAACAACTGCACTCCCAAGTGAGAATAGAAAACCACTAGTAGATCTTCTATGTGGAATGCTACCAGCCCAATCTGCATCGGTGTATCCATAAACCTGCAAATCTACACCAACCTCATAAAACATTGCATAATCCAAATTAGCACTCACATAACGTAGAGTGCACCTCAGAGCATCCAAAACTGGCTTCTTGGGAACCTACATAAACTGCCTTTCAAGTCCAACAGTATAACTTAGATCAAGCCTTGTAGTTTTGAGATATATAAGACTTCCCACAATTTTCTTGTACATAGTAGCATTTTCTAATGCTTCACCTGATGTAGTATCCAACTTCAAATTCTAATCTAATGGCATAGAAATTGGCTTACAATCAGGCATAACATACTTTTGCAGCATATTCAAGCCATATTGCCTTTGCGACATCCATATACCTATTTCTGTATGTATAAACTCAATGCCCAAGAAATAGCGCAGCACACCAAGATCTTTCATGTCAAATTCCTGCATAAGGAGTTGCTTTACCTCTTTGATGCTTCCTTGATTATCACCACCTATAATTAGATCATCAACATAAATAGCCACAATAGTGATGCCATCATCAGCCTTCCTTGCATATAGTGAGTGATCTGCATCACACATAGAAAACCCAATGTTGGTTAAGTAATCAACAATCCTTGCATGCCATGCACGAGGGGCTTGCTTCAACCCATACAAAGCCTTTTGCAACCTGCAAACATATTCTGGATGCTTTGAATCTTCATATCCTTGTGCTTGGTCCATATATACTTCTTCTTGTAACTCACCATGTAGGAAAGAATTCTTCACATCCATTTCATGCAAAGTCCATCCTTTTGCTGTCAACACAGATTGTTGAGAAAGGTTTATAGGTCAGATTCACTAAGCATGGAGCATATGTGGAAGACCCTCAACAAAGCTTCAAAAGGATTTCTAAAGGTGAGAAGTCTGGTAGATTATTCACATTTGAGATTGAACATACAAAGAACATAGCATTATTCAATTATAGAGATCAAACCTTATCTGAGTTAGAAATATGGCACAAAAGGCTAGGACACATAGGAGAAATAAATCTAAAGCAAATATGCAAGGATCAAAGTGTGCTTGGCATTCCCAATGTGACCAAGCAACATATTATATACAAATGTGGAGCATGCCAATTTGGCAAAGCTCACACGGAACCATTCAACAGGAGAGGATACATTCATGAAGACTATCTAGAGCTTGTATGCACTAATGTGTGGGGTCCTACAAAGATCCATCAATCTCAGGTTCAAGGTACTATGTTTAATTTATTGATGATTACAATAGATGGACAATCCTTTATTTTATGAAGCATAAGGATGAGGTATTTACATGTTTCAAGAAGTACTTGGCACTAGTTGAAAACCAAATAGGAAGGAGCTTGAAGAGGATCATATTTGATGGAGGTGGTGAGTACTTTTCACATGAATTTGATTCATTTCTACACAAAAGATGCCTAAAGAGGGAAGTAACAACAAGATACACTCCTTTACTTGTCAATCCGCGGAGACGTGAGGACCGGTATGAAGACCACGAGCAAGTGAAGGCACAAGTGCGTGAGTGAAAGCACACAAACATGCACACACATACACACACACGCGCACAAAGTAAGATCAAAGAGAGGAACAATGGAAAGCTTAGATTGCAAAAGAGTTCTCTTACAAAAGTTCTATTCTCTAACAAGCTAACCTCAAAAATGAGCTCTCTAGCTCTTTTTATAGTTTTTTGACTAGTTTTGGCCCTGCCCAGACCTAGTGTCCGGCCTAGTTAAAAATTAGGTTCCAGGGCTTATTTGAGGGCTCAAACGAAGTCTAAAAATTATGAAAATTGGTACGATGGTACTTCTAATACTCCTCAAGCTCGAGGGCTCCTCGGCTTGAACAAAATGGAGTTACTAAAAATAGATAATGGTATTTACAATGGTTTTTAGTGATGAAAATCACTATTTTTGTAGGGGATTCTTCTGAAAATTTGACATACACTTCTTGGAGCTCCCTACTTGCTCCCTTTCCTCGTGTGTCCACCTTTTGATGTGCTTCCATGCTTTGTCCTTGACTTTGGGCTTCAACACTCCCCCCCCTCTCGAGTCTGTCGTCCCTGACAGACCCTTGTTGGAAGGGCTGTTCCATGTAGTGCTTTGAGAGGTGGTGTCCATCCGTTGTATGAGCTGGTTCCTTGGATTCCAGCAAGAATGTGTCGTTGTGAGCTTTCAAAACTGCAAGTTGCTCAAAAGAGGTTGTCAAGAGTGATTTGGAGCAACTACTGGCTTTAATTTGCTTCCGAGATATGGATGTTGTTCCCATAACGTTCGCTAGCTCTTCCAAAGATGATGTTGAGAGCATTCATGCCAACTACTCATAACCCATAATGAATGATGGGTAAGTGTGTTCGTGCCTGGGTTGAAAAAAGTATGTGCCTTGTGCACGGCCTTGTAATGTAGCCCTACGCATGCTTAAAAAAATTGCGGGTCTTGAGCTAAGTGCTCAAGGGTATGCTGACGAAGAGGTTTCCTAAACTATCATGGTTATGGTGTTCCCAGAGTAAAGATACTTACCATGGCGAAGGTTGATGGATGTTTGCCTCTTCGTGTTGTACACTCGGCCTTTGGGATGGAACCTTGTTGATGAATGTCCATGTTGATTGTCCACTGATGAGATCTTTTGAGTGGTGGATCCCCTCTCCTCTTTTCAAAGCAACATTTGTCACTAACAATGTGCATTTCTGAGCTTGGGCTCATGCACGTTCACTTCCCTATATTGACACTCAGAGGAATATTGGACACGTGTCGGTTTCTAAGAGATTACCATGCTGATTGACATAGACCATTCACCAGTGCTATTGTTCCATACTGGTTCAGGAAATACTGAGAATTGAATTGCTTTATATTCCTTGGCAAGCAACATCAGGTAACTACACCAAGCTGAGTTTCACGTATGCTCTTTAGCTCACCATATGCAGGAGTCTTCTCCTCCAGAACTACCTTTCGCAGATATCTCCTTGGATGCTCTGGTACATGAAGTAGTTAAGCATCACTCAAGTTGCGGACCTTCAAGCTCTTCATTCCAGATAAGGCAACAATAATCTCACTGCTGGCCGAGAGACACTTCTATCCAAATTGATAAATGCCTAGTAATCGACAGTTCCACCTTCCACTAAGCAGGCCTCATTCATGTTTCATAAGCCAAACTTGGGAACAAGCTCTCGCCCACTTTTCTTTCCCCCCCTTTTTTTTTTTTCTTTTTTTTTTTTGGAGGAACAGGATATCACAAAACCAGAACACAAAAGTTAGTATCAATAGAAATGTTTGACATATGTCACTGTGCTGTTGTGCATGGGATTCTCAAGTGTGTCTATGCACGGCCGTGTAATGTGGCCCTATATCAATGCATACTTTGGAAATGCATGACCTGAATGGTGCAAAAGACAGGGTTGTGCAAGGAGCACATGGTTGTTGCTCGTTCGAGGCTTTCGATGTTATTCGTGGAGGTTGATGCCGACCTTGGTGGAGGTATCCATTGAGTCTCGAACTGATGTAATCCTCCTTATTGGAGTCCATTGTAGAACAGTATTTGGCACTGTAGAAATCACTTCAGGCGCCTTCCTCTTCGGATGTGTTCTGAACTGTGGTATCCAGTGTGGTTGGCGCTTTGGTTCGATGAAGACTGCTTGTACTTTTGGCTTCCAAACCCATATCCTTTTTGCACGTCTTCCTACTATTCTTGAAGAGCTGATTTGATCTTCTTTCGGTCTCTGTACGTGGTTCTTACCCTCTTCTCTTTTTGGCTTCTTGGTTGAGACCTTTCGCATGTGGGAGAACATAGGTTGTTGTGGATGTAAGAGCTTCTTAGGTACCCACATTTGTAATTGCCCTTGTTGAGCTGCAGCTAACTTCGTAGGCACCCAAACTTGTTGGATACCTCGTGATTGAGCTTGTCCGAGCTGCTTTCTTTGTCTTCTGACTTGGTTGGTGTGCATGGATGGGATTTGTGGGGGTAAGGCTGGTGGTTGCTCTCCTTTGCGTACCCAGATCTGCTTCATGCCCGGAACCGCTTTTTTATCGAATGGTGTCTTTCTATTTGATGTAGCAGTTGTCGTGAACGGTTGTGTTTGCTTGTGTGGTGGGCTCACTACTGTGGCTACTTGAGTCTTTGGAGAAGAAGAAAGATCCACCCGCCTTCGAACCTGGTCTTCCACGATTGACTCCTTCTGCATCATAGAGCTTTTGACACATACAACATCTTCTTTCATATGATTAGTCTTGGAAGAACTAAGAGAGTGTGTGGTGCCATGATCTAGGAGCATGCAGTTCTCTAATTCTAATGTAATGCATTGTTCATGTACCCAAACTTGAAGAATTTGACTTCTTAGGTTTAAGTTAACTGCATGGTCATAGATCCAATCTTGACCCAAGACAAGTGGTTCTGTAAGGTTCTCATCTTGACATACTAGCGCTTTGACTTTCATTGGAACATCTTGAAGGTAGATGGGAAGTTCCACCTCGCCCAAACAAGGGGTTTCCACACCTCCCAATCCTATGAGATAAGCTTCTATGGGATTGATGTTCAACCCCAAGTCTTGGCAGTAGGAAAGTCTAACTGCACTACTTGCTGCACCTGAGTCAATCAATGCTTTCACCGTCCTTGCACCCTTCCCTTGTCCTATCTCTATGGTCACAAAGGGTCTTCGGTCAATGACCTGAGAAGTCGCTATGTCTGACTTTTGACACATATCCATGTGATATTTTGGGGCTTTTGAGTTGACTTCTAGGCCTAATCGCCTTAACTTATTTCGCCTAATACGCTCTCTGGCCTCTACCTGTGCTTCTTCTCTCACTCTTAACTCTTCTTCTTTTCGCTTCTTCGCAGTGTTGAGTCTCATTAGCATATCCTCAATAAGAGGTTCTTGATATAGCTTGACTCTACAACCACTAATATAGTTTGGCAAGATATCTCCTTCTAGAGTGGCCAACTGAACTGCACCACTAGTGGAAATTCTATTAATGATCATGGGTCCATATCCTCTTTTTTCCAACTTACGGGCATGTTGTTTTAGTGTGTATACCAACACTAGATCTCCCTCTTTCAATCCCTTATCCTTGATGTGTGCATCAAAGTATGCCTTTTGCCTCTTCTTTGCAGCGTAGATGCCTGCTGCCGCTCGTAGCCTCGTTTCACCCAAGCGTTCGAGATCAAAGATCCTAGAGGACAATTCATGCCCATTCCACTCATACTCTTGTGCTACTTTTAAGGCAGGGATTAAGAAATCTAATGGTAGCACAGCGTTCTGTCCGAAGACCATCTGAAATGGGGTGGCGTTGAGTACCGTTTTGTAGGCAACTCGATAAGCCCAAACAGCATGATGAAGTTGTTTGTCCCAGTCAGAGCGTTTATTATTTACCAATTTTGTCAATATGTTACAGAGGATCTTATTGGTACTCTCGGCTTGTCCGTTAGCTTGTGGGTGATAGGGGGCAGATTTCTTATGTATCACCAAGAATTCTTGGAGAAGATTTTCAATGACTTCATTCAAGAAGTGTGTGCCTCTATCGCTCACTAACTCTATTGGTAGCCCATATCTCGTGAACACATTCTCGAATAAGAACTTAGCCGTCGTCTGAGCATCATTCTTTGTTGTGGCTTTCACTTCTACCCACTTGGTAAGGTAATCTGTGGCTACAATAATATACTCTGCATGGGAGTTTCTAGCAGGGGGATTAATAGGACCTATGAAGTCTATGCCCCACTTGGAAAATGCACGCCCTCCCATCATTGGCCTCAAAGGCATCTCGTCTTTTCTAACTGGATATTGTGCACGTTGGCATGTGTCACATTTCTTCACATAGGTATGTGCATCCATATGAAGAGTGGGCCACCAAAGTCCTGAGAATAGAATGGTCTTAATCACTCGGTCAGGACCAAAATGCCCACCTGCAACACCACTGTGTGCAGTCTCTAAGACCCTTAAATAGTCTGATTCATGAACGCACAGTCTTAAGTAACCATCTTTACCTCTTCGGTATAGGTTCTCTCCTACTAAGGCATAGCCTTGAGCCTCTTGCTCCATATTTCGTCTTCTTGCTAGACTGGCCTCTTTGGGTAATCTTCCCGTTCTCATAAACTCTACCAATGGAGCACTCCAATCTGGAATTAATGATACTTGATAAAGGGTCGCATGCTCCACTGGTGGTCTCTCTCTGCACATTGGACAATTCTTGATCCACTCATGTATTTCTTTGTCCATGCTAGGCCAATACACTCCTAAACGTTTCAAATTCTGCAATGTTCGTTGTTTAGAATAGTGATTTCCTAGCAATCCCTCATGAGCTTGCTGCAACCAACTACTATGTTCATCATCCTCGACACAACAAGCTAATACACCCTCAGTATCTTGTTTGTACATGCTTCCTGCCAATATGTGATATTTTTGTGATTTTACAATTTCTTCTTGTGATGTTTTCACATTCTTATTTGCAGGGCCGAAGGTTAGGACTGGTACCAACTTATTTGCCCATTTAGGAACAACTTCCAAATTGAACAGATAAGCATCAGGTAGTTCATCAGACACTCCTTGTGGTGACTCTCCTGAAGTAATGCGAGAAAGGTGATCTGCCCGAAGGTGGGTTCTACCTTTCTTGACAACAACTTCAAAGTCATACTCCATTAGTAAGAGGAACCATCTTACTAAGCGTCCAGTATTGCAAGGTTTATTGACCAAATATAACAAAGCTTGATGATCAGTGAAAACCTTGAACTTGTTGGCCAATAAATAGTGTCTAAACTTCTTTACAGCATATACCATGCCTAACCCTTCTCGCTCGGTTGTGGTATAATTTCTTTCGGCTGGGTTTAGTTGTCTACTAGCATATGCTATGGGCAAATCTAAATTCCCTTCACCTGTGGGTTGTGCTAGCACACATCCTATGGCATGATTGGATGCATCCACATGGACATGGAATGGCTTATTCCAATCAGGAGTGGTCAATATTGGTGCTGTGCACAAACGTTTCTTCAGTTCATTGAAAGAATTCTCGCATTCGTCGTTCCACTCAAAATTAGACAACAAGGCATAAAGGGGTCTAGCTATGATCGCGTACATGTGGATAAACCTACGGTAATATCCACAATGGCCCATAAAGGCTTGTACCTCTTTAACATTCCTTGGCCTTGGTAGTTCCGCTATGGCTCGTACCTTATCTTCATCTGTTGAGATTCCATTCTTAGAAACAATATGACCTAAGATTTTACCTTGACGCACCATAAACACACACTTTTCTGGGTTTAGACACACTCGATATTCTCTACACTTGTTGAAGATTTGTCTGAGCTCAGGGATGTGAACCCTTCTTTCTTGGGAATGAGCACATAAATCATCCACATACACTTCTAAGCTCTTTCGCAAGAACTCTTTGAAGACATGACACATGAGCCTTTGGAATGTTGCAGGTGCATTGGTGAGCCCAAATGGCATCACCCGAAATGCAAAGATTCCCCACTCTGTAGCAAAAGCTGTTTTGTGTTGATCTTCTGGGGCAATGGCTACTTGATTGTAACCTGAAAATCCATCAAGGAAGCTATAAACTTCCTTGCCTGCAACACGCTCCAATAGGTGTTCTGTGATTGGAAGTGGATAACTATCTCTAATCGTAGCGGCATTAACTTTTTTAAGGTTAATACACACTCGCAACTTCCCGTTCTTCTTGGGTACCACAACAATGGGGGACACCCATTCGGTATGCTCAATCTCATAGATGAATCCAACCTCAATCAACCTATCAATTTCTTCTTTGATTTTGGCTGCATAGGTATCATTATATGTGTAGGGCTTCTGTTTGGTGGGCTTAGCATCAGCAGTCATGGGGATAGTATGAGAGCAAATTCTTGGATCTACCCCTTTCAAGTCTCTATAGTGCCATGCAAACACATCCCTATATTCCCTTAATAGAGCTATGAGCTCCATTTCTTCTCTTGCACTTAGGTCATCTCCTATATATGTGCATCTCTCTTCGTTCTCTTCAATGGTCACTACAATCTTCTTGGTCTTTTCTTTATTATCATATGATTCTCCTATGATGGCCTCTCTCTTAGGCATTCGTACCGAAATTTTGCGGTCGTCAACTTCATATTTCTTGAAGTTTTCTGGTACTTCAAACAATGATTCCTCCTTTTCTTGTTTCACTGCTTTTCTTTTCTTTTTCTTTTGACTACTCTCACTTCCATCCTTTGAGTTTACTGTTTTAATACTTGTGAGAGGTTCTTCTTCTTTCTGGGTGAACACTCCTATATCTTCTAGATAGTGCTGTTCTGAGTTAAAGCAACTATCCATCACAATAGACTCCAGATCATCGTCATTCTCTTCTTCTTCTATGACATCACTAGGGTCACATTCTTCTAGCAAGGGTTGACACATGAACACTGAGATATCATAACCCTCCTCATCACAATGAGGTGTCCACTGTTCCTCATTGACAGCAATGTCCATGGTGGCTAAGATTTCTGGCCAGCCATGAGGCTCAAACTCCTCATCTGGAAAGATCATCGGTGTGTAGGTTGGGTCTCTAACTGGTCTATCTCCTAGTGAAGTTCCTTCTTCCCTTGCCTTTAAACGTTTTTCCTCTTCCTTTGCGACTTTGCACATCCACAAATGAGTATCTTCATGCAGCCATGATGGATCACGTGAACTTTCAGAATGCACAGAGATGGAATCTTCTTTCACTTTGTGGATAGAATTCCACTGTAGGGGTGGTACATCTCTGAAGGTGTAATCCTTCAAATTGACCTTGGTGGTAACCCCTAAGTGCTGTAAGTACAAGGAGTTAGTTCCCCAATCCTGTACTATTTGCAATTGTCGTAGGAAGGGTCTTCCTAGGATCATCTCATAGACATTATTTTTCTCAAAGTCACATATAGCAAATGTGTGCTCAAACTCTACACCACAAGTGGTTAGAGTGATCCCTTCTAGCAATCCTAGAGGTCTTTCAAAATGACCATCAGCCATTTGAAGCTTCATTCTAGTTGGTCTTAATGTGGGCTTGCCCCATTGCTTCCACAAGGAGGTGGTCGCAATAGCAACACCAGCACCTGAATCTATGATTGCTTTGGTTGTGTAACCTTGGTAGGTGATTGGAAGATAAGTATTATGTTCTTCACCCTCACACATGTCCCCTATTTTGTCTAGAGGTATCTCTGGTACCCTTTGCTTAGAGCCTGCTTTTGGCATATTGGACTCAAGTTCTGGGACCTGATCCTTCACATGATTCCATAACTCAGGTTTTGCTTTGAGCAACTCTTCTACAGTGAGATGACACTGAACCTTAGTGTTCTTCACGACATCCGTGTTCCTTGGAACCACTTAGTCTTCATTTCTTACTAGTATTGTGGGAGCTCTAATCTGGAGTGATTCAGATTCCCATGGGCCTGGAAATTGAGGCAGTTCTTCTAAGGTATTAGATTCAAAATCTAATCTTTCGTCTTCTTGTTCTGCTTCATCTTCGTAAATAGATGGAATGTCTTGGGGAAATTGATCATGAAGATCATCAATCTCAGGAATAGGAGGGGAATTACCCTTCTCCTTGGCCCATTTCTCTTCTTGTATTTCCCGCAAGAATTCTTGAGAGTACTGTTGAATTGAAGGAGGTATTCCTGGATCCGTGGAATTAGGAACATAAGCTCCCATTGGTGGTGAGCTTCCTCTTTCAATAACTGGTTGAGCCTGTGGAGGTAAAGAAACTTGTGGTTTGTTTACCAATTGCTCTAATCTTTCTAGTAAGCCCTGGAAATGCAAATCTGCTTTGATAGAGTTTGTCTGATTGAACTTTTGACTAGTCTCAAGTATGGCTTGAGCTTGTTCTACCATTTTCATGCACATTTTCATCCGTTCAATCTCTAAATCTGCTCTGGGGTAACTCTTGTCTAGGTTTGCCGCTGTAGGCCCTTCTTGAAGTCGAGCCTGGTAGGCCTTGAACATCATGTCCAAGCCTTCTGGGGTTGGATCTGCAAGAACAGACCCTGGTTGTGGTCTATTCACAATGGGTGGTGGGGTGGGATGAGGTGGACTGGATGGAGTTTCGGCATGCGAGGGGTTATGAGATGCAATGTCTTCTATTTTTGTTTTTGCGTCTTTCAAGCTTTCTTCTAGTTCCGATAACTTTTTATTCCACTTGCGATTGGCCTTCTCTCTGGTATCCTTCCATGTTCTTGGTTTTCTCTGGCTAGGTTCTCCTACCTCACTTGACTCCGACTGCTCGGCTGGTTTTGCTTGTTGTGCAGCCTGTGCCCTAGTCACTGCCTGTACAGGAGCCACATTATTGCTACTTGAACTTGAACCTGCCACTAAGCCTACCACGTTAATGGGTGTAATCTTGGGTGCACTGGATGGGTTTCTTGGACAATCTCTGGGGAGATGGTCTTTGCCACAATCAGGACAAAAAGCCTGTATTTTGATAGCCTGTCCTTGACTCGGAGATGGTGGGTGGGGACAGTCACGAATGAAATGGTCACCAAGACATCTGAAACAAGATCCTCTAGGGGCTTGTGGTCTCATTTGTCTCAACTGGGGCCTAGGGTTAGGATGTGTGTACATGACATTGGAGTATTCTGGCTCCCAATTTTGCTCCATAGGTGGTGCCTCATATTGATACAAGTAAATCTCACTATGTTCAGGTGACTCTGTGTAATAAGCATGTGGACTACCTTCATGGGAGTAGTCTGAACTATGGGCATGAGAGTCATTATCTGGTATCAATGGGGTTAGTGGCACCAATGCTCTATTTGGATTTTCCTCCCACAGCATATTTGACTGGAATCACGTTGGCAGGAGCTGGTGGTTGGTTTCCAAGGACTGGTTGTGGCCTATATGGTGCCTGATATTGCTGCTGGTATTGAGGTTGATATTGTTGTGGCCTATAATATGGCTGTTGGTACTGATTCTGATACCTGCCCTGCTGGTAAGGTTGCTGATAATTTTGTCTAACAGCCTGCCTGTTATAGGGACAATCTTGGGCCGTATGATTTGTGTATTTTCTCTCAATGGTGCAATATAGAGCATTAGGGTTTCCTTGGGGTTGAGTCGTCAACGGGCAAACATTAGCCATGTGATCTCCTCCACATGCATAACATCGCTTCACTGGGGTGACCCTTGGCATTTGTCTGTTTTGAACTCCTAGCTTTTTGGCCACCTGCTCAGCTATCTCATCTATCTCAGTGGAGGCTCTAGAGGTATGACTTGTAGAACTATCAGAGTCCTTATAGAGTTTGGATAGTCCTAACTCCTCACCCAAGTTGTCTTCTATGTCAATGCACATCCGTATACACTCTTCTATGGATCTAGGCTCTTTCAAGTATACATATGACCTTAATTTTGTGCTCAATAGGCCATCTAAAAACAGTGCCACTTGTTTGGCTGATGTGGGTAATTCTGGTACAGGGCATCTTTCCAAGTACTGTCTAAACCTTCTTCCTGCAAGTCGCACTGTTTCTTGGGGTGTCTGCTTGAAGCTGTGGATCAAGGATGATGTGTTATGTCTGATACCACTCTTGGAAAATTCTACAATGAATTCTTCTAGAAGCTGACCTATCTCTCTATAGTTGCGACTGTTTAGAGGTTGAAACCAAGCTAAGGCAGTACCCTTAAGAGTCAAACCAAATGCCTCGAACTGGGTGAACAAGTCTTCAACCTGTTCAGCTCTTAGCACTTGTTTGAACTCCGCCACATGATCATAAGGATCTCCAAATCCATCAAAGTAGTTCTTCATTGTCTTAACCACTTGAGAGGGTCTAAGGGTTCTTGAGTGCTCTCTTGGTCTAGGCAATGGGAAATCATGATCGTCTCTTTGATGCCTATACACTCTATGTCTCTCCCTTTCAAGTCTTTCCGTTCCATATCTTGATCTGTCTCTGCCTACAGTGTCTGCAAAGCTTACCTCCGGTCTCTCTCTAGTTCTTTCTCTCTGGGTTTCATGAGCCTTAGATGATCCGGCTCCTTGGAGGCCCTGGGAAACATTAGATCTTGGTGGAGGAAAAATTGCTTCACCTTGCCAAGTGTAAGCATGTCTATCATGATCTGATACCAAGAATAATTTCTGAGATGTGTGATCTAGATAGATAGCTTTCCCTGGTGTCTCTGGGTCCTTGAATTCATAGATGGTGACTACTGGGCTGGGTTGATCTGGCCTAAATCTCCAAAAGGCTTCCTCCGTTTCTCTATTCACGAATAGTTCTATGCTTTTATTATCTTGAGGGATCCATTCTGGAGTGAGCACTCTGGTTAAGACTGACTTGCCTCTAGGAGTCTGGGGTCCTTGTCCTATATTTCCTTGTTCTAGGTCTCCTATCTCATTCTCATGAATGATATTTCCAAACTCATCGGTCCTATCTAGTTGGTTGGTAACCACATACATGGTTCCTTCCTTATCAATGTATGACCCCTCTTCGAACTTGACCACCGGGTGTTCCAGTCCAAAGGATTGATCTGGATTTTTGAGTTGGACCACTGATCGCCTCAGACCATCCTCATAGATGCGAGCACCTAATTGGTTGGTCCGAATATATTCCAACTGCGTCTTATAGGGACCTTCCGGTGTTTGTAGATGGGCAATGTCTGAGCCACCTGCAGGTTTTCCCATGCTAAAAGACATTTCTGAATCACTTGTGTCTGAACTTAGTAAAAGATCACCACTTAGTTGTTGTGTCCAAGACTTGGATGTAGGGTTGACACTAGCCTCAGAAGATCTAATGCTTTGTTTATCCTTGCCTAAGTGTCTACCAGATCTCAGGTTCATAAGCTTTAGTCAAGAGTCCAAATTTTCCCTTTGGTATGGTTCAAAATTCTTTAGAGCCCCCTTGGTTCCCTAGTCCCACCTGAGGGTCAACTTCAAATTATCCTATCTCAAATTATCCTATCTCAAAACGAGCTTTCCAACGAGCTATAGAGCTCAAAAAATGGACTTTGGATGAGAAAGTTATGTCAAATCAGGCTCCTGGGGGTCAAAACAGGCAAACAGGACCTTTGGAGAAAATCGCGATTTTGTGAACTTTCTGAAAATCGCGATGCTGTGAAGTCAAAAAAATCGCGATGTTGAGCACAAAATCGTGTTTTTGAAAATCGCGATTTTGAGCACAAAATCGTGTTTTTGAAAATCGCGATGTTGATCACAAAATCGTGTTTCTGAAAATCGCGATGTTGATCACAAAATCGTGTTTCTGAAAATCGCGATGTTGATCACAAAATCGTGTTTCTGAAAATCGCGATGTTGATCACAAAATCGTGTTTCTGAAAATCGCGATGTTGATCACAAAATCGTGTTTCTGAAAATCGCGTTTTTTTTTACATGAAAATCGCGATGTTGAGCACAGAATCGTATTTTTGAAAATCGCTATTTTGACTCAGAGAATCGTGATTTACAAAATCGTGTTTTTCTCAAAATCGTATTTTTGCTGAAAATCGTGATTTATGAGAATCGCGATTTTGAGCAGAAAGTCGCCTTTTTCACAAAATCGTGTTTTTTGCTGAAAATCGTGATTGGTGAGAATCGCGATTTTGAGCAGAGAATCGTGTTTTTCTGAAAATCGCGATTTTGAGCAGAGAATCGTGTTTTTCACAAAATCGTGTTTTTGCTGAAAATCGTGATTGGTGAGAATTGCGATTTTGAGCAGAGAATCGTGTTTTTCTCAAAATCGTATTTTTCGCTGAAAATCGTGATTTGTGAGAATCGCGATTTTGAGCAGAAAGTCGTGTTTTTCACAAAATCGTGTTTTTGCTGAAAATCGTGATTGGTGAAAATCGCGATTTTGAGCAGAGAATCGTGTTTTTTGAAAATCGCGATTTTGAGCAGAGAATCGTGTTTTTTGAAAATCGCGATTTTGAGCAGAGAATCGTGTTTTTTGAGAAAAAACACAGAATCACGATTCTTTTCAACCAACTTTTAGGCGGGAAAACTGAAAATCGTGATTTTTCAAAAAATTTTGAATTTTCACAAAATCGCGATTTTCTTCACAGAATCGCGTTTTTTGGCGGGAAATTCAAATTTCTGAGCGCCGGCTATGGCGAGCTCCGTATGAGCAGAAAATCATGAAAAAAACACAGCGCTTGCTCTCCCTTGCTTCTCCTAACTCCTTCCCACACAATAATGCATGAAAAATGGTATGAAGATGGTGAAAATGCACTAAAAAACAAGAATTTTCTATGAAGAAGAAGATGGAAGAAGGTGGAGATGATGATGATGATGAAGATGAAGAGGAAAAAACAGAAAATGAACTGAAATGACAGTTTTTTTACCTTCCAACGTCGCAAATCTACGATCTTACCATCACAACGCTCGTCCTCGAAGCTCTCTCCCCGGCAACGGCGCCAAAATTTGGTGTAGCTCAAGCGTAAGCACCACCTCCTTTACTTGTCAATCCGCGGAGACGTGAGGACCGGTATGAAGACCACGAGCAAGTGAAGGCACAAGTGCGTGAGTGAAAGCACACAAACATGCACACACATACACACACACGCGCACAAAGTAAGATCAAAGAGAGGAACAATGGAAAGCTTAGATTGCAAAAGAGTTCTCTTACAAAAGTTCTATTCTCTAACAAGCTAACCTCAAAAATGAGCTCTCTAGCTCTTTTTATAGTTTTTTGACTAGTTTTGGCCCTGTCCAGACCTAGTGTCCGGCCTAGTTAAAAATTAGGTTCCAGGGCTTATTTGAGGGCTCAAACGAAGTCTAAAAATTATGAAAATTGGTACGATGGTACTTCTAATACTCCTCAAGCTCGAGGGCTCCTCGGCTTGAACAAAATGGAGTTACTAAAAATAGATAATGGTATTTACAATGGTTTTTAGTGATGAAAATCACTATTTTTGTAGGGGATTCTTCTGAAAATTTGACATACACTTCTTGGAGCTCCCTACTTGCTCCCTTTCCTCGTGTGTCCACCTTTTGATGTGCTTCCATGCTTTGTCCTTGACTTTGGGCTTCAACAGAGGTGGTGAGTACTTTTCACATGAATTTGATTCATTTCTACACAAAAGATGCCTAAAGAGGGAAGTAACAACAAGATACACTCCTAAATTGAATGGAGTGGCAGAGAGAAGGAAAAAGTTAATTGTTGAAGCTGCTAGGTCTATGTTAAATGAGAAGAAGCTACCTAATTACCTATGGGTAGAGGATGTTTCCATAGCCACCTACTTGTTCAACAGGCTTCCATCCAAATCATTGGATGGTATGACACTCTATGAAACATGGAATGGTAGGAGACCCTCATTGGACCATTGCAAAATATTTGGGTGCATTAGTTATGCACACATTCCTTCACAAATTAGAGGGAAGCTTGACCCTAAAGCTGAGAAATGTATATTTATTGGGTATGATCAGAACCAAAAGGGGTATAGTTTGTACAATCCCACTAAAAAAGCACTTATAGTTAGTAGGGATGTAGTGTTTGATGAAAATAATTCATGAAGATGATTGCAGGAAAGTCAAGTTACCATATGATTTGGAAAATGATTTTCCAACCCTCACTCAAGGAGATCAACACTTAGTAGAAGATATCAACTCAAAGGATGAAGAAGAGATTGACTTCAAGGCTTGGAAGTCAAGAGGCAAGATCAAACACAAGCAATTAGAAGACATACCAGAGTCTTCAAATCAAGCACTAAGGAGATCACAAAGCGAAAGCAAAAAGCCTATAAGGTATGGATATGATACATCTTTAGTCACCAAGAACTCTATGTATATCACTAAAGACTCTATGACGAAAGAGCCTCCTTCATTTGAAGAGGCTAGGAACAAGGAAGGATGGAGAGAAGCCATGCAGGAATAAGTGGAAGCACTTCAAGAAAACCATAATTGGGATTTAGTTCCCAAGAAGCTAGGGATGAAGGTAATTGGATCCATGTGGATATACAAAATAAAAAAGAACTCAAATGGCTCTATAAATAGGTACAAGGCAAGGTTAGTGGCAAAAGGATTTGCCCAAACTCATGGAGTGGACTATGAAGAAACATTTTCACCTATGGCAAAGATGCCAACAATTAGGGTTTTGGTAAGTGTTGTTGCTTCTAAAGTTGGAATCTATATCAATTAGATGTCAAGAATGCATTCTTAAATGGATGGATATCAGAAGAAGTGTATATGACACAATCACGAGGTTTTGAAGATGAAGATAAAGCAGGTTGTGTATGCAAGCTTAGGAAGGCACTCATGGTCTCAAGCAAGCTCCTAGAGCTTGGAACCATAGATTTATTACTTATTTGCAAGACCAAGGCTTTGTGGCAAGCAAGGCAAATTCTTCTTTATTTGTTAAGAAGAACAAATCAGAAGTTATATACTTATGTGTCTATGTAGATGACATCATTATTATAGGGAATGATGTTAATGTCATCAAACAGGTCAAGGCTTAACTAATGGAAGAATTTAAAATCAATGATCTTGGTTTATTAACCTAATTTCTTGTCTTAGATCTTGTATACACATATTCTGGTATATTTATCACTCAAAGGAAGTACATACATGATATGTTAGTAAAGTTTAAGATGGAGAACACTAAAATTTCAGGTACTCCTATGGAACTCAACCATAAACCGAGTTCTCATGAAGGTGAACTACTTGATGATGTTACAGGTTATCAACAACTTGTGGGAAGACTCAATTATGCTACTCTAACAAGAGTAGACATTGCCTATGGAGTGAGTACATTGAGTTAGTTTATGCATGCACCAAGGAAGCCTCATATGGAACCTGCAAAGAGGGTGCTTAAGTATCTAAAAGGTACAACGAATCAAGGGTTGCTCTATCCCTTTACTTCTAACATAGATATAACGATGTATTGTGATGTAGATTGGACTGGCTCCAAGGATGATAGGAGGAGCACTTCAGGGTACCTATCCTTTGTAGGTTCAAAGATTATATCATGGTCATCTAAGAAGCAATCAACTGTGGCCTTATCTTCCATAGAAGCAGAATATAGAGGTTTGGCAAATGCAACTCAAGAAGCTATGTGGCTTAAGCAACTATATGCAGATTTGGAGATACATTCCTACACTCCAATAATCTTTGGAGACAACACTAGCTCACTTCATTTGGATGCTAATCCTATATATCATGCAAGGACTAAGCATGTTGAAGTGTACTATCATTATGTAAGAGAGAAATTTCTTAGCAAGGATATTCAACTATCTTATGTATCAACTCATTTTTTACAATGTGTAGATATACTCACAAAGTCATTGGATGGAAGAAAGATGAACATGTTCAAATTGATAATTGGTTTGTAGGAAATCAAGGAGGAATGAAGACCAAGCATGTTATGCTTAAGGGGGAGCTATTGGTGCAATTAAAACCAAGCCCACATACAGATTTGGAGATACATTCCTACACTCCAATAATCTTTGGAGACAACACTAGCTCACTTCATGTGGATGCTAATCCTATATATCATGCAAGGACTAAGCATGTTGAAGTGTACTATCATTATGTAAGAGAGAAATTTATTAGCAAGGATATTCAACTATCTTATGTATCAACTCATTTTTTACAATCTGCAGATATACTCACAAAGTCATTGGATGGAACAAAGATGAACATGTTCAAATTGATAATTGGTTTGTAGGAAATCAAGGAGGAATGAAGACCAAGCATGTTAGGATTTAGGGGGAGCTATTGGTGCAATTAAAACCAAGCTCACATACTTGGTTAATTAGCTTATGCTTGACTTATTGGCATAACTTATGCAAGGCTTCATATGATCAATCTCTTGTAAAAATCCTTCACATTTATCCTTGTAAAAGGGGATTACACCCACGTGGAGTTAGGAAGCTCTAAAATCATGAATTACTTGGTTGTTGAGTGATAAAGGAATCTATCCTACACTTTATGATTTACCTTTTAGGTAGATGTTTGAATTTGAATTCAAACTTTGGCTCCAAGTACAACTATAAAAGAGGATCAGGAAGGCCCATGTGTTTCTTGAGCCCATGAGATCATTTTGAAGGACATTCATTGTGAAGTGAGATCTTATCTCATAGCTCATTCACCTCTCACACATTGATATATGTATGATTGCCAATGACATTGTACTTGTATGTGATTTAATACATATATGATTATTACATTCTCATTTCACTTCTCTGTTATAACTCCATCAAAACAGTGATCTTCTTAGAGCTTGTTCTCAATGCCTAGTTGATCTTTTGCCATGATTTAAAGCATGATAATTTAGCATACTGTCTATTATAGGCCTATAAAGTTTCATTAGCATTGCTTCTCACGATCATCAGATATTAACACTTCTTTGCTCACTGGCCTGATGATTGTTGCAGCCTGTAAATGTCAAGATGATGCTATGATTTGCTAAACATCTTTCTCTGTGTGTAGTCCATCATTTTGTATGAAAACACTCATGATGGATAGCTTACTAAGTTAATTAGAGTTCCACAAAAGGAATTAAGACAATTGCTACTATGCTTAGAGAACTGTTCAAAACATTGAACAGGTGTAGGAACCAAATTAGTAAGTTTTTGTTCTTGGATCAACTTCCTACCTATCTGTTTTGATCCATTGATTAGTGGATCATTTTCCAAGCACCATATATGAGTATTTATGTTCATAAGAAAGCTAAAGAGGCCCACTACACTCTCCAGCTATCACTCTTAGTAGGTGTGAAGCAAGATCTAGCAACACTACTTCATCTCTTGTGATTATCCACCGTCTCCTCCAACAATGATGGCATTCAATACCTCTTGTTTGTGATTTTCTTATACTCTTTCCGTGTTAACCATTCCTTTGTTCTTACTCCTACAACGTGGTTGATTCTTTCACTAGTTAGAATCATGGACACTATATGCATCTCCTCTATATGTGGCAGCCCTAGACTTCTTGCAAATCTCTTCACTTAGAAGTGCACTGCACATGTCATTGTAGACAAGCTCACCATTAGCATTGTTACTAATGGTTGTGTAGGACATAACCCATAAGTTTGGAAGTGTGCATAGCAAGTAACTACTTTGATCTCATCATCCATGTTCATTTTTTATGTTTGCAATTATAAAAATAATGCATCATAATCTTTAGATGATTGACACTGCAATCTATATCCTTCATGTATAAGTCATACAACATTCTCATGAAATACACCTTGTTTAATGGAGTGTCCTTCTCATAGGTGCTATACAATTTTTCCATACTTGCTATGAGGTTTCATAATCCATAACTTTGAAATCGACACTATCAACTAGGTGCAAGAAAATTATAGACATGGATATCTAATCAAGTTCTTCCCATTCATCATCGTCCATATCAATATGTTGGTTTATAGGGCCATTGATTGGCTCCCACTATCTTCTTTAAATCAAGAGATCACGAATTTGATTCTTCCATGAAGAGGAGTTCGTGCCATCAAATTTTTGAATCCTAAAGTGGTCTTCTCAAGTCATCCTTTTTTTTGGAGATACTTGCACTAGATCCTAATCCACTAGATGTGCTTGAAATATTTGATGCCATGGTGAGAAATAACTTAGGAAAATGATAAAGTTAGAAATGAAGAAGCACCATTCACACTAAAAATATGAGAAAGTGTCAAATTTTGGTTCAATAGAAAAATTCACAGGTGACAAAAACCAATAACTATATATATGGCAATCGTAGAGTACCACTAGCAATCTATGGTAAATAAATTAGCCCTTGTATGGATGAAAATAAAAATCGTCAAAAAATGTTTTAGAGTCTCCTTTCTAGATGGAGACTATGAGCATGAAACATTCTCACTCAACTAATGAAAGTGTCATGACATTGCACGATTTTTTCATGAAATACCTCTATAATACTCATTGAAAATATCCAAATACCAAAGAAGCCAAATAGGCTTAGCTGTTGAAGCTCAAAGTCAAGGACAAAGCATGGAAGCACATCAAAAGGTGGACACACAAGGAAAGGGAGCAAGTAGGGAGCTCCAAGAAGTGTATGTCAAATTTTCAAAAGAATCCCCTACAAAAATAGTGATTTTCATCACTAAAAACCATTGTAAATACCATTATCTATTTTTAGTAACTCCATTTTGTTCAAGCCGAGGAGTCCTCGAGCTTGAGGAGTATTAGAAGTACCATCGTACCAATTTTCATAATTTTTAGACTTCGTTTGAGCCCTCAAATAAGCCCTGGAACCTAATTTTTAACTAGGCCGGACACTAGGTCTGGACAGGGCCAAAACTAGTCAAAAAACTATAAAAAGAGCTAGAGAGCTCATTTTTGGGGGTTAGCTTGTTAGAGAATAGAACTTTGGTAAGAGAACTCTTTTGCAATCTAAGCTTTCCATTGTTCCTCTCTTTGATCTTACTTTGTGCGCGTGTGTGTGTATGTGTGTGCATGTTTGTGTGCTTTCACTCACGCACTTGTGCCTTCACTTGCTCGTGGTCTTCATACCGGTCCTCACGTCTCCGCGGATTGACAAGTAAAGGAGGTGGTGCTTACACTTGAGCTACACCAAATTTTGGCGCCGTTGCCGGGGAGAGAGCTTCGAGGACGAGCGTTGTGATGGTAAGATCGTAGATTTGCGACGTTGGAAGGTAAAAAAATTGTCATTTCAGTTCATTTTCTGTTTTTTCCTCTTCATCTTCATCATCATCATCATCTCCACCTTCTTCCATCTTGTTCTTCATAGAAATTTCTTGTTTTTTAGTGCATTTTCACCATTTTCATACCATTTTTCATGCATTATTGTGTGGGAAGGAGTTAGGAGGTGCAAGGGAGAGCAAGCGCAGTGTTTTCTTCATGATTTTCTGCTCATATGGAGCTCGCCATAGCCGGCGCTCAGAAATTTGAATTTCCCGCCAAAAAAACACGATTCTGTGATGAAAATCACGATTCTGTGAAAATTCAAAATTTTTGAAAAATCACGATTTTCTGTTTTCCCGCCTAAAAGTTGGCTGGAAAAAATCACGATTCTGTGGTCATTCTCAGAATCGGGATTCTGTGATTGTGCTCAAAATCGCGATTTTCATATCAAAAGAAACACGATTTTCTAAAAACACGATTTTCAGCGGACTCAAAATCGCGATTCTCACAAATCACGATTTTCAGCCAAAAACACGATTTTGTGAAAAAACACGATTTTGTGAATCACGATTCTCTGAGTCAAAATCGCGATTTTCAAAAACACGATTTTGTGCTGAACATCGCGATTTTCAGAAACACGATTTTGTGCTCAACATCGCGATTTTCTTGTTAAAAACACGATTCTGAGAAAACACGATTTTGTGAAAAAACACGATTTTGTAAATCACGATTCTCTGAGTCAAAATCGCGATTTTCAAAAACACGATTTTGTGCTCAACATCGCGATTTTCTTGTTAAAAACATGATTCTGAGAAAACACGATTTTGTGAAAAAACACGATTTTGTAAATCACGATTCTCTGAGTCAAAATTGAGATTTTCAAAAACACAATTTTGTGCTCAACATCGCGATTTTCAGAAACACGATTTTGTGCTCAACATCGCGATTTTCAGAAACACGATTTTGTGCTCAACATCGCGATTTTCAGAAACACGATTTTGTGCTCAACATCGCGATTTTCTGAGTTCACAAAATCACGATTCTTTGAAAGTTCACAAAATCGCGATTCTCTGAAAGTTCACAAAATTGCGATTTTCTCCAAAGGTCCTGTTTGCCTGTTTTGACCCCCAGGAGCCTGAATTGGCATAACTTTTTCATCCAAAGTCCATTTTTTGAGCTCTATAGCTCGTTGGAAAGCTCGTTTCAAATCCTACACGATCTCAACTGTTTTTTTCAAGAATAATGCGTTGATTTTGAGATAGGATAATTTGAAGTTGACCCTCAAGTGGGACTAGGGAACCAAGGGGACTCCAAAGAATTTTGAACCATACCAAGGGGAAAATTTGGACTCTTGACTAAAGCTTATGAACCTGAGATCTGGTAGACACTAAGGCAAGGATAAACAAAGCATTAGATCTTCTGAGGCTAGTGTCAACCATACATCCAAGTCTTGGGCACAACAACTAAGTGGTCATCTTTTACTAAGTTCAGACACAAGTGATTCAGAAATGTCTTTTAGTATGGGAAAACCTGCAGGTGGCTCAGGGACTGCCCATCTACAAACACCAGAAGGTCCCTATAAGACACAGTTGGAATATATTTGGACCAACCAATTAGGTGCTCGCATCTATGAGGATGGTCTGAGGCGATCAGTGGTCCAACTCAAAAATCCAGATCAATCCTTTGGACTTGAACACCCGGTGGTCAAGTTCGAAGAGGGTTCATACATTGATAAGGAAGGAACCATGTATGTGGTCACCAACCTACCAGATAGGACTGATGAGTTTGGAAATGTCATTCCTGAGAATGAAATAGGAGACCTAGAACAAGGAAATGTAGGACAAGGACCCCAGACTCCTAGAGGTAAGTCAGTTTTGACCCGAGTGATCACTCCAGACTGGATCCCTCAAGATAACAAAAGCATAGAACTATTTTTGAATAGAGAAACAGAGGAAGCCTTTTGGAGATTCAAGCCAGATCAACCTAGCCAATTGGGCATAGTCATCATCTACGAGTTCAAGGATCCAGAGATGCCAGGCAAAGTTGTTTACCTGGATAACACATCAGAGAAAATTTTCTTGGTAACAGAACATGATAGACATGCATATACTTGGAAGAATGAATTGATTTTCCCCCCACCAAGATCCAATGTTTCCCATGGCCTCCAAGGAGTAGGATCATCCCACGCTCATGAAGCTCAAAGAGAAAGAACTAGAGAGAGACCTGAGATAAGTTTTGCACACACCGTGGGCAGGAATAGATCGGGATTTGAAAATGAAAGACTTGAAAGAGAGAGACATCAAGCACATAGGCAAAAAAGAGATGAACATGATTTTCCATTGCCTAGACCCCGAGAGCACCCAAGAACCCTTAGACCCACTCAAGTGCTCAAGGCAATGAAGAGTTATTTTGACGGGTCAGGAGATCCTTATGATCATGTGGCCGAGTTCAAACAAGTGTTAAGAGCTGAACAGGTTGAGGATTTATTCACCCAATATGAGGCATTTGGTTTGACTCTTAAGGGCACTGCCTTGGCTTGGTTTCAACCATTGAGTAGTCGCAACTATCGCGATATAGGTCAACTGCTAGACGAATTCATTGTAGAATTTTCCAAGAGTGGTATCAGGCATAACACATCATCCTTGATCCACAGTTTCAAGCAGACACCCCAAGAAACAGTGCAACTAGCAGGTAGAAGGTTCAGACAGTACCTAGAAAGATGCCCTGCTCCCGAGTTACCCACACCAGCCAAACAAGTGGCTTTGTTCTTAGATGGCTTACTGAGCACAAAGTTAAGATCATATGTATATTTGAAAGAGCCTAGATCCATAGAAGAGTGCGTGCGGACATGCATTGACATAGAAGATAACTTGGGTGAGGAGTTAGGATTATCCAAACTCTATAAGGATTCAGATAATTCTACTAGTCATACTTCAAAAATCTCCACGGAAATAGAGGAGATAGCTGAGCAAGTTGCCAAGAAGCTGGGAGTCCAAAATAAACAAACACAGAGAGTCACTCCAGTGAATCGGTGTTATACTTGTGGGGGCGACCACATGGCTAATGTATGCCCAATGCAAAACCAAAACATTAGAGAAAGGAATGCTCCATATTGCACTATTGAGAGAAAATACACAAACCACACGGCTCATGATTGTCCCTACAATAGGCAGGCTGTTAGACAGAATTATCAGCAACCTTACCCACAAGGTAGGTATCAGAACCAATACCAACATCCATATTATAGACCACAACAGCAATATCAGGTACCATATAGGCCACAACCTGTCTTGGGAAACCAACCACCAGCTCCAGCCAACGTGATTCCAGTCAAATATGATGTGGGAGAGGAAAATCCAAATAGAGCATTGGTACCCCTAACCCCATTGATACCAGATAATGATTCTCATGCTCATAGTTCAGACTACTCCCATGAAGGTAGTCCACATGCGTATTACACAGAGTCACCTGAACATAGTGAGATTTACTCGTATCAATATGAGGCACCACCTATGGAGCAAAATTGGGAGCCACAATACTCCAATGTCATGTACACAAATCCTAACCCTAGGCCCCAATTGAGACAAATGAGACCACAAGCCCCTAGAGGATCTTGTTTTAGATGTCAAGGTGATCATTTCATTCGTGACTGTCCCCACCCATCATCTCCGAGTCAAGGACAGGCTATCACAATACAGGCTTTTTGCCCTGATTGTGGCAAAGACCATCTCCCTAGAGATTGTCCAAGAAACCCCTCCAGCGCACCCAAGATTACACCCATTAATGTGGTAGGCTTAGTGGTGGATTCAAGTTCAAGTAGCAGTAATGTGGCACCTATACAGGCAGTTACTAGGGCACAATCATTAAAACAAGATAAACCAGCAGAGCAATCGGAGGCGAGTGAATCACGAGAGCCTAGTAAGAGGAAAACAAGAACATGGAAGGATACCAGAGAAAAGGCCAATCGTAAGTGGAATAAAAAGTTATCGGAACTAGAAGAAAGCTTGAAAGACGCAAAAACAAAAATAGAAGACATTGCATCTCAAAACCCCTCGCATGCCGAAACTCCATCCATTCCACCTCATCGCACCCCACCACCCATTGTAAATAGACCGCAACCAGGGTCTGTTCTTGCAGATCCAACCCCAGAAGGCTTGGACATGATGTTCAAGGCCTACCAGGCTCGACTTCAAGAAGGGCCTACAGCTGCAAACCTAGACAAGAGTTACCCTAGAGCGGACTTAGAGATTAAACGGATGAAAATGTGCATGAAAATGGTAGAACAAGCTCAAGCTATACTTGAGACTAGTCAAAAGTTCAATCAGACAAACTCTGTCAAAGGGGATTTGCATTTCCAGGGCTTACTAGAACGAGTAGAGCAGTTGGTAAACAAACCACAAGTTTCTTTACCTCCACAGGCTCAACCAGTTATTGAAAGAGGAAGCTCACCACCAATGGGAGCTTATGTTCCTAATTCCACGGATCCAGGAATACCTCCTTCAATTCAACAGTACTCTCAAGAATTCTTGCGGGAAATACAAGAAGAGAAATGGGCCAAGGAGAAGGGTAATTCCCCTCCTATTCCTGAGATTGATGATCTTCATGATCAATTTCCCCAAGACATTCCATCTATTTACGGAGATGAAGCATAACAACAAGAAGACGAAAGGTTAGATTTTGAATCTAATACCTTAGAAGAACTGCCTCAATTTCTAGGCCCATGGGAATCTGAATCTCTCTAGATTAGAGCTCCCACAATACTAGTAAGAAATGAAGACTCAGTGGTTCCCAGGAACACGGATGTCGTGAAGAACACTAAGGTTCAGTGTCATCTCACTGTAGAAGAGCTGCTCAAAGCAAAACCTGAGCTTTGGAATCATGTGAAGGATCAGGTTCCAGAACTTGATTCCAATGTGCCAAAAGCAGGCTCCAAGCAAAGGGTACCAGAGATACCTCTAGACAAAATAGGGGACATGTGTGAGGGTGAAGAAGGTAATACTTATCTTCCAATCACCTACCAAGGTTACACAACCAAAGCAATCATAGATTCAGGTGCTGGTGTTGCTATTGCGACCACCTCCTTGTGGAAGCAATGGGGCAAGCCCACATTAAGACCAACTAGAATGAAGCTTCAAATGGCTGATGGTCATTTTGAAAGACCTCTAGGATTGCTAGAAGGGATCACTCTAACCACTTGTGGTGTAGAGTTTGAGCACACATTTGCTATATGTGACTTTGAGAAAAATAATGTCTATGAGATGATCCTAGGAAGACCCTTCCTACGACAATTGCAAATAGTACAGGATTGGGGAACTAACTCCTTGTACTTACAGCACTTAGGGGTCACCACCAAGGTCAATTTGAAGGATTACACCTTCAGAGATGTACCACCCCTACAGTGGAATTCTATCCACAAAGCGAAAGAAGATTCCATCTCTGTGCATTCTGAAAGTTCATCTGATCCATCATGGCTACATGAAGATACTCATTTGTGGATGTGCAAGGTCGCAAAGGAAGAGGAAAAACGTTTAAAGGCAAGAGAAGAAGGAACTTCGCTAGGAGATAGACCAGTTAGAGACCCAGCCTACACACCGATGATCTTTCCAGATGAGGAGTTTGAGCCTCATAGCTGGCCAGAAATCTTAGCCACCATGGACATTGTTGTCAATGAGGAACAGTGGACACCTCATTGTGATGAGGAGGGTTATGATATCTCAGTGTTCATGTGTCAACCCTTGCTAGAAGAATGTGACCTTAGTGATGTCATAGAAGAAGAAGAGAATGACGATGATCTGGAGTCTATTGTGATGGATAGTTGCTTTAACTCAGAGCAGCACTATCTAGAAGATATAGGAGTGTTCACCCAGAAAGAAGAAGAACCTCTCACAAGTATTAAAACAGTAAACTCAAAGGATGGAAGTGAGAGTAGTCAAAAGAAAAAGAAAAGAAAAGCAATGAAACAAGAAGAGGAGGAATCATTGTTTGAAGTACCAGAAAACTTCAAGAAATATGAAGTTGACGACCACAAAATTTTGGTACGAATGCCTAAGAGAGAGGCCATCATAGGAGAATCATATGATAATAAAGAAAAGACCAAGAAGATTGTAGTGACCATTGAAGAGAACGAAGAGAGATGCACATATATAGGAGATGACCTAAGTGCAAGAGAAGAAATGGAGCTCATAGCTCTATTAAGGGAATATAGGGATGTGTTTGCATGGCACTATAGAGACTTGAAAGGGGTAGATCCAAGAATTTGCTCTCATACTATCCCCATGACTGCTGATGCGAAGCCCACCAAACAGAAGCCCTACACATATAATGATACCTATGCAGCCAAAATAAAAGAAGAAATTGATAGGTTGATTGAAGCTGGATTCATCTATGAGATTGAGCATACCGAATGGGTGTCCCCCATTGTTGTGGTACCCAAGAAGAACGGGAAGTTGCGAGTGTGTATTAACCTTAAAAAAGTTAATGCCGCTACGATTAGAGATAGTTATCCACTTCCAATCACAGAACACCTATTGGAGCGTGTTGTAGGAAAGGAAGTTTATAGCTTCCTTGATGGATTTTCAAGTTACAATCAAGTAGCCATTGCCCCAGAAGATCAACACAAAACAGCTTTTGCTACAGAGTGGGGAATCTTTGCATTTTGTGTGATGCCATTTGGGCTCACCAATGCACCTGCAACATTCCAAAGGCTCATGTGTCATGTCTTCAAAGAGTTCTTGCGAAAGAGCTTAGAAGTGTATGTGGATGATTTATGTGCTCATTCCCAAGAAAGAAGGTTTCACATCCCTGAGCTCAGACAAATCTTCAACAAGTGTAGAGAATATCGAGTGTGTCTGAACCCAGAAAAGTGTGTGTTTATGGTGCGTCAAGGTAAAATCTTAGGTCATATTGTTTCTAAGAATGGAATCTCAACAGATGAAGATAAGGTACGAGCCATAGCGGAGCTACCAAGGCCAAGGAATATTAAAGAGGTACAAGCCTTTATGGGCCATTGTGGATACTACCGTAGGTTTATCCACATGTACGCGATCATAGCTAGACCCCTTTATGCCTTGTTGTCTAATTTTGAGTGGAACGACGAATGCGAGAATTCTTTCAACGAACTGAAGAAACGTTTGTGCACGGCACCAATACTCACCACTCCTGATTGGAATAAACCATTCCATGTCCATGTGGATGCATCCAATCATGCCATAGGATGTGTGCTAGCACAACCCACAAGTGAAGGAAACTTAGATTTGCCCATAGCATATGCTAGTAGACAGCTCACTGTAGCTGAACGGAACTATACCACAACTGAGCGAGAGGGCTTAGGCATGGTATATGCTGTGAAGAAGTTTAGACACTATTTATTGGCCAACAAGTTCAAGTTTTTCACTGATCATCAAGCTTTGTTATATTTGGTCAATAAACCTTGCAATACTGGACGCTTAGTAAGATGGTTCCTCTTACTAATGGAATATGACTTTGAACTTGTTGTCAGGAAAGGTAGAACCCACCTTCGGGCAGATCACCTTTCTCACATCACTTCAGGAGAGTCACCGCAAGGAGTGTCTGACGAATTACCCGATGCTTATCTGTTCAATTTAGAAGTTGTTCCTAAATGGGCAAATAAGTTGGTACCAGTCCTAACCTTTGGCCCTGCAAATAAGAATGTGAAAACATCACAAGAAGAAATTGTAAAATCACAAAAATATCACATATTAGCAGGAAGCATGTACAAACAAGATACTGAGGGTGTATTAGCTTGTTGTGTGGAGCATGATGAACATAGTAGTTGGTTGCAACAAGCCCATGAAGGAATGCTAGGAAATCACTATTCTAAACAACGAAAATTGCAGAATCTAAAGCGTTTAGGAGTGTATTGGCCTAGCATGGTGTTGGAAGCAGTCAGAGGCACAGACGCCACGGAAGCATGTGAAGACGAAGCAGGGAGCCAGTCGGATCATTTTTTCAAAACAATTATATTTTTTATTACTTCTTCAAACATCCAACAGTGATTTTCATCACTCTTGTAACATATGTAATATAGAGAAAACCCCAATTTTGTAATCCATAGCTCCATTTTGTGCAAGCCGAGGAGTCCTCGAGCTTGAGGAGCTTAGGTAGAATACTCGTACCAAATTTCGTTATTTTTAGACATCGTTTACCCTCCCAAATAGCCTCTAGGACCTAATTTTTAACTAGGCCGGTCACTAGATGTGAAACCGGTCAAAACTAGTCTAGAAACTATAAAAAGAGCTAGAGAGCTCATTTTTGAGGTTGGTTCATTGTAGCTTGTTTGAGATTAGAGTTATTCTTGAGCTTGTAAGAGTATTCTTGAGTAATAGAGCTAATTCCCCACCTTCCATTGTGTCTTGCTTGTCTCTTCATTGTGTGTGTGTATGTGTGTGTGCATCTTTGTGCTTCTCACCTTCACTCTCACATCATCTCACGTTCACGATCTTCATATCACTCCTACCTCTCCCTCGGATTGACATTAAGGAGGTGAAGCTTCTTAACGTGGTTCTCACCATTGTGCTAGAGCAACACCAAATTTGGCGCCGTTGCCGGGGATCGAGTCTAGGACGAATGTGTGATGGTAAGAGTATAGCAAGAAGAGGCGTTGGAAGGTAAAAATTTCAGTTTTTGTTGTTGTTTTTACTTAATTTTTAGTGTTTTCCACCTTCCCCACACTCCATCTTCATCATTGCATCATCATCTCCATTTCCAAAAAAATCAGAAAATTCACCATATCCACCCATCCACCCCATTTCCCCTCATTTGTGCGTGCGAGAGAGCGAGAGAGAGTTTTTGCGCTTGTATGCACTTGTGTTTTCTTGAGTTTTCTTGCAGGTACAGAGCTTCAGAGCATCAGGAAAGCTTCCAAAAGGTAAAAATTTCAGTTTCTGTCAGAAATTTCCGACTGTGTTGGACCATCGCAATGGTCCGCCAAGTTCGGAATTTGGAGAAGGCGACCACACCAGCGTGAAGAGCACACCTGCGCCACTAGGAATCCATACTCGCATCCCAAAAATTCGTCATTTGGTGGACCATCGCGATTGGCTCGGACCATCGCGATTGCGTCGCACCATCGCGATAGGCTCACGCCATCGCGACGGCTCGGCCGGACCATCGCGACGGTTCGCTTTTTCGGACCATCGCGACGGTTCACTTGAGCCATCGCGACGGTCCATTCAGACCATCGCGACGGTTCATTTGACCCCGCACCATCGTGATTGGCCCACGCCATCGCCACGACAGTGCCACGTGTCACGATAGACCATCGCGACGGTTCGTTTTTTCGGACCATCGCGACAGCCCAAAATCGGACCATCGCGATTGGCTCAAGCCATCGCATCGCGGACCATCGCGACGGTTCACTTCGGACCATCGCGATTGTCCACCGTTGACCGTTGACCGCGCCATCGCGATTGTCCGCCCGATCACGCCATCGCGACGGTTCATTTTTTGGACCATCGCGACGGTTCGACCTCACGCCATCGCGATTGTTCACTTCGGACCATCGCGACGGTTCACTTCGGACCATCGCGATTGTCCACCGTTGACCGTTGACCGCGCCATCGCGATTGTCCGCCCGATCACGCCATCGCGACGGTTCATTTTTTGGACCATCGCGACGGTTCGACCTCACGCCATCGCGATTGTTCACTTCGAGCCATCGCGACGGTTCGCTTTTTCGGGCCATCGCGATTGTCCAAATCCCACGCCATCGCGACGGTTCGCTTGGACCATCGCGACGGTCCCAGACCATCGCGATTGCCCACCCCCATCGCAAATTTTGGACTTCAATTTTTGACCAAATTTGAGGGTATTTTTGGAAAATTTTTGGACCATTAGACTCATAGGAGACCCCTTAGCTCATATTTGAAGGAAAATTTGATTGTCAGTTTTTACCCCCAGGGCCTGAACGCGTGTAACTTTTTCATCCGAAGTCCGTTTTTTGAGCTTAATAGCTCGTTAGAAAGCTCGTGACGAGTACTACGTGACCTCAACTGTTTTGTTCATAAATTATACGTCTATTTTTGGATAGGCTATTTTGAGGTTCACCTAGTCTGGGACTAGGAAGTCAGGGGGCACATATTGAAAATTTGAGCTAAAAAGGTGTATATACTCAAGTGTTTAATCATCTTGTGAATTGGTCTAACATTGGAATTTTCCAGGTCTAGCAAGGGCGATCCAAGGCAAGCAAGCAAGGCAGTGGAGACAGCAGAGCTTGGGAAGCACGGCTTCTTGGGCAACAGGGCATCAGAGCAACCAGAAAAGCCGACTCGAGGTTGGAAGATTACTCAACCCCCTCAGTCAATTTTTAGCTTAGGCTAAACGGTGGTTGTGGATTAACGACGATAGGAACGCCTCAAGTTCAAGATACCTAATTCTATCAAGTTTAAGACTTAAAGTAAAGGTGTGTGTGACGAAAACCTAAAGAAAAGAACATAAGTCTGACGGAACGAAAACTTAAAATCATCACGAAAGTCGAACTCCTGACGCATGTATTAAGACAAGAATCCAAAGAAAAATTAAAAGGAACCAAGAATTAATCACAAAGAACCATTGACGATCTAAGTGTGTAATTGAGTGAGCAAGGAAGAAAATTAATGAACCTTAGATCAGGCAAACATATAGGTAAATCGGATAGAAGAAGCCTTAGATCATCAGAGGCGAGTGTAAGAACCACCGCACGATCTTGGGCTCAGCAATTGAACAGTAGTTATCCCTACGAGTTGAGCTCAGAATCAAGTGAATCAGAAATGGCATTTAGCACTGACAGACCAGCAGGAGGGTCTAATGTAGCATACTTAGAAAAACCTGAAGGACCCTATAGAACGCAGTTAGAGTTTCTCCGAACCAACCGACTAGGTGCTCGCATCTATGAGGATGGTTTGCAGAGGCAAGTGGTGCAACTGCACAACCCTGATCAACCCATTGGATTGGAAAGACCAGTGGTGAAGTTTGAGAGAGACGCGTACATAGACAAAGAAGGAACCATGTACGTCCTGAGTACGCAGCCAAACGATACTAATGAGTTTGGCACAATCCAATTAGAGACAGAAGGGAAATTCCAAGGAAAAGAACCGTTAGAAGAACCTAGGACACCTAGAGGGAAATCCGTATTAACAAGAGTACTCATCCCAGAATGGATCCCTCAAGATAACAGGAGCACCGAGTTGTTTGTAAATAAAGAGACAGATGAAGCCTTTTGGAGGTACAGAAAGGAAAACCCTGGTGAGATAGGCATCATTACAATCTATGAATTCAAGGACCCAGATACACCTGGAAAGGTGGTATACCTGGATGAGACTTCAGAAAGAGTCTTTGTGGTGCCTGAGCGCGCTAAAAACACCTACACTTGGAGAGGTGAATTGATATTCCCTCCATCCCGAACAAACATGAATACAAATCAACAAGGGGCAGGAACATCCTCAGCCCATGGAAATCACGAGAGACCAGAAGTAAGCTTCAATCACCCCATAGGGAGAGATAGAACAACCACGAACACTAATAGGACGGATAGACAAAGAGAACATGGAATACCAGGTGGTAGAGATGATTTTCCTCTACCTAGACCACGTGAGCACGCAAGAGTATTGAGGCCCACGCAATTAGTAAAATCAATGAAGAATTACTTTGATGGGACAGGAGATCCCTATGACCATGTCGCAGAATTCAAGCAAGTATTAAGAGCAGAACAAGTTGAAGATATGTTCACGCAGTACAATGCATTTGGACTAACGTTAAAGAATACAGCTTTAACTTGGTTCCAACCACTGCAACAAAGGCAATTTAGAGACATCCATCACTTTTTAGAGTCATTCATTACTGAATTCTCTAAAAGTGGGGTTAGACATGACACGTCTTCGTTGATTCATAGTTTTAAGCAAACCCCTCAGGAAACAGTAAGACTGGCAGGTCGTAGATTCAGACAATATGTTGAGCGATGTCCAATGCAAGAGCTACCCTCACAAGCCAAACAAGTATCACTGTTCCTAGATGGCTTGTTGAGCGCTAAACTACGCTCTTATGTGTACCTAAAAGAACCCAGAACGCTAGAGGAGTGTGTAAGAATATGTATAGACATCGAGGACAACCTAGGAGATGAATTAGAACTCTCAAAGGTCTACAAAGACTCAGATTGCTCTTCTCTAGCATCCACAAAATTGTCTAATTCGATAGAGGACCTAGCAGAAAAAGTGGCCCAAAAACTAGGAGTTTCTAGTAAACAGGTGCCCAAGCTACCTACAAATGTACGTTGTTACACTTGTGGTGGAAATCATTTGGCAAACATGTGCCCCAATGCACCTCAACCTCACGCCAACCCTAGTGGCCAATATTGCACAATTGAGAGAAGATACACGAATCATACGGCTCAGGACTGCCCATACAATAAACAAACCGTGAGACAGAACTACCCGCAAGCATACCAGCAGCCAGGTAGGTATCAAGGCCAACACAATGCTCAGCCTTATTACTATAGGCCTCCCCAGAACTACCCATACCAGGCTCAACAGAGACCTCAACCCGTCTTAGCTCAGCAGCCACCCCCACCAGCGAATGTCATCTCAGTCAAATACGCTGCTGCAGAAGAGAACCTAAGTAGGGCCTTAGTGCCTTCTTCACCCCTGATCACCGAAAGTGACCCGAACTCAAACAGTTTTGACTCTACTCATGTGACTAGTCCACCCGCTTATTACACGGAGTCACCAGAGCATGTGGAGACATATCATTATGATAGTCCACCAATGGAACCTAGTTGGGAGCCAGACTATACTAATGTGATGTACGCAAACCCAAACCCACGGCCCCAATTGAGACAGCAGAGACCACAGGGCCCTAGAGGACCATGCTTTAGGTGCCAAGGAGATCATTTCATTAAGGATTGTCCACATCCCCCAATAGTAAGGCAATCACAGTACTATAGCATACACGGCTTTTGTGCCGACTGTGGCAAAGAGCACGTAATTAAAGATTGTCCTAAGAACCCAGTTAACGCTTCGAATGTGACACCGATCAACGTGATAGGTATTGAAAAGAACGCAGATGGATCCAACCCTACATACGTGCCTATCCAAGCTATAACCAGAGCCCAAACACTCTTACAAAACCAACAGCTTAATCATGAGAAAATAGCCGAAACTAGTGAAGTTGCGGAATCGAGTAGCAAAAAGACGAAATCTTGGAAAGATTCCAGAGAAAGGATGAAGAGAAAATGGAGTAAAAAGATAAGTGAGTTGGAAGGAAGTCTAAGAGAATCTAGAGCCAAAATACAAGAATTGGCTTCACAAGAATCAAACCAAGAAATCCCAGCTCAGAAATCAGGATCAGTCTTAGCGGAACCCATACCGGAAGATCTAGACATGATGTTTCGTGCATATCAGGCTAGAATAAAAGAAGGACCTCAAGTCACGGAAATGAGTAAAAACTACCCTCGAGCTGACCTAGAGATTGAGAGAACTAAACTTTGCATGAAGATGGTAGAGTTAGCCCAAGCGTTGTTCGAAGCCTCTCGATATCTTAATTGGAACAACATGGCAAAACCAGAACTACACTTTCAAGGACTAATGGAGAGGCTAGAACACTTGATTGAAAGCAAAGAGAAAAAGGATCAGCATAGGAACCCTATTATCCCAGAGACACCGAAAAGGAATCCACCATCCCTGTCTCAAGTACCCAGTACAGAGAGTCAAGATAACCTATCTTCCATACATAAGTACTCACATGAATTTTTGAGAGAAATCCAAGAAGAGAAATGGAGAAAAGAACAAGGAACTCATCCTCCTATTCAAGAAATAGACGACTTGCAGGAACAATTTCCCCAAGACATCCCCTCTATATATGGTGATGTAGAGGTGGAACGACTGAGTGAACCCACAGGATTTGAATCTAATTCTTTACAAGAATTACCTCAGTTCACAGGACCTTGGGAAGCAAAGTCTATTAGTATGAGAGCACCCACAATAATAGTGAGGAATGAAGAATCAGTGATCCCTAGAAATACGGAAGTGATCAAGAATACCAAAGTACAATGTAATCTCACTCTGGAGGAACTGTTAAAGGTAAAACCAGAATTGTGGAAGCACGTAGCAAATCAATTCCCTGAGCTAGCTACCACACCCTCTCAGATAGGATCACATAAGAAGGTACCAGAGATACCCGTGGAAAAGATTGGAGACGTAAGCGAAGGAGAGGAAGGTAACACATATCTTCCTATAACCCATCAGGGCTACACCACGAAAGCCATCTTAGATTCAGGAGCCGGAGTAGCCATCGCTACTACCGCCTTATGGAAACGTTGGGGTAAGCCAGCACTCAGACCCACCAGGATGAAGCTGCAAATGGCCGATGGACACATAGAAAAACCGTTAGGCTTACTAGAAGGCATATCTCTCACCACTTGTGGTGTAGAATTTGAGCATACCTTTGCCATTTGTGACTTTGCTAAAAATCATGCGTATGAAATGATATTGGGACGACCATTCATGCGTCAGTTGCAAATCGTACAAGATTGGGGAACTAATTCTTTGTATTTGCAACATTTAGGAGTGACTACCAAAGTCAATCTTAAAGACTATTCACACAGAGATGTACCCCCAATACAATGGAATACCATCCATAAGACACCAGTAGAGACGGAATCCGTGCACTCATTAGAATCAGATCCTTCTTGGTTGCATGAGGATACCCATTTATGGATGTGTAAAGTAGCCAAACAAGAGGAAGAACGTTTAGAAGCAAGGACCTTAGGTGCAGAACAACATCCACGAACCCTTCAAGATCCAGCCTACGCACCTGTAGTCTTCCCTGACGAGGAATTTGAACCCCATGGTTGGGCGGAAATACTAGCAACCATGGATGTAGCCATCAATGAAGAACAATGGACACCCCACTGTGACGAGGATGGCTATGACATTTCAGTTTTCACGATAGAGCCAATCATGGGCGATGCAATTTTAGAAGAGTGTGAACCGAACACTGATGCATTTGAGGACGCAAGCGATTTTGATTTAGAATCAATTATCATGGACCCACCCTTTGCATCAGAGGAAGAATATTTCTACGAAGTAGAGACTCACACTCAGAGACACGAGGAAATTACGAACGAGGTAAGGTTAGCCACAGAAGTAACTACTAAGAGTGAAGGCAAGAAGAGAAAGAAGAAAGAAACCATGTCGGAAAAGGAAGAATCTTCATTTGAAGTACCCGAGAATTTCAAGAAATACGAAATCGAAGATAGAAGAATCATGGTACGAATGCCCAATAGAAAGGCGAATGACGGACAAGTATATGATAACCGAGAGAAAACCAAGAAAGTAATAGTTGCCATAGAAGGAGAAGAAGAAAAATGTACATACATAGGGCATGATTTGACGACTGAAGAAGAAGAAGAGTTAGTTGCCCTATTGCGCGAATATAGAGATGTTTTTGCTTGGAGTTACAAAGATTTGAAGGGAGTAGACCCAGATATATGTTCTCATAGAATCCCTATGACTCCAGATGCAAAACCGACAAAACAAAAACCTTACACGTATAATGATAACTACGCTGCGAAGATTAAAGAGGAGATAGATCGGTTGATAGAAGCAGGATTCATTTACGAGATTGAGCATACCGAATGGGTATCCCCCATTGTGGTTGTGCCCAAGAAGAATGGAAAATTGCGTGTGTGTATTAACCTTAAGAAAGTTAATGCCGCCACGATTAGAGATAGTTATCCTCTTCCTATCACGGAACACCTATTGGAAAGAGTTGCGGGCAAGGAAGTTTACAGCTTTCTTGATGGATTCTCAGGCTATAACCAAGTAGCCATTGCTCCAGAAGACCAACACAAGACGGCTTTTGCCACAGAATGGGGCATATTTGCATTTCGTGTAATGCCATTTGGCTTGACAAATGCACCCGCTACTTTCCAGCGACTCATGTGTCATGTTTTTAAGGAATTCTTACGCAAGAGCTTGGAAGTTTATGTCGATGACCTATGTGCGCACTCAAATGTGAGACAGACACATATCCCAGAGTTGAGACAAATATTTGACAAATGTCGAGAATATCAGGTTTGTTTGAACCCAGAAAAATGCGTTTTCATGGTCAGACAAGGCAAAATTCTAGGACACATAGTGTCAAAAAATGGAATCTCTACGGACGAGGAAAAGGTGAAGGTAATTGCAGAATTACCAAGACCAACTAATGTGAAAGAGGTACAGGCATTTATGGGCCATTGCGGTTATTATAGGAGATTCATACACATGTATGCAATCATAGCCAAGCCTCTGTACTCTCTTTTGACCAATTTTGAGTGGACAGATGAATGCGAAAATTCATTCAATGAACTTAAACGACGCTTGTGCTCAGCACCTATATTAACCACTCCAGATTGGAGTAAGCCATTCCATGTACATGTGGATGCATCCAATTATGCCATAGGATGTGTATTAGCACAACCCACGAATGAAGGTAACATAGATCTCCCCATAGCTTACGCTAGCAGACAACTGAACGCAGCAGAAAGAAATTATACCACGACGGAACGAGAAGGATTAGGGATGATCTACGCAGTAAAGAAGTTTAGGCACTACTTGTTGGCCAACAAATTCAAGTTCTTTACAGATCATCAAGCCCTATTATATTTAGTCAACAAACCATGTAACACCGGACGACTGATACGCTGGTTTCTATTACTCATGGAGTATGATTTTGAAGTGGTAGTTAGGAAAGGAAAGACGCATCTTAGAGCTGACCACCTCTCAAGATTAACCTCAGGAGAAGCCCCTCAAGGAGTAGCGGATGAATTACCAGATGCATACTTGTTTAACCTTGAGATAGCACCAGCATGGGCTAAGCCGTTAGTCCCTATTCTGACATACGGACCCAAGAGTCCTAGGATAAAGATCAAAGAAGGAGAGATTACCAAATCTCAGAGATATCAAATAATAGCAGGAAGCATATATAAACAGGATAATCAAAAGATTCTTGCTTGTTGTATAGATGACTCAGAACAGGCGAATTGGTTGCAATTAGCACACATAGGTGCACTAAAGCAACATCATTCAAAACATCGAACATTACAGACTCTGCAAAGACTAGGAGTATTTTGGCCTACGATGGAAGCAGATGTCTACAAATTGTGTAAGGAATGCCATGTCTGTTGTGAAAAACCACCAGTAGAGCATGCTACATTGTATCACGTGTCTCTCACACCAGACTGGAGTGAGCCTTTAGTGACGTACTTGAGGACGAACACATTCCCTCAAGGAATGACCTTAGCTCGACAACGCAGTCTAGGGCAGGAAGCTCAAGACTATTCACTTATTGGCGATAATCTATACAAAAGAGGACGAGATGGATATCTAAGACAATGTGTTCATGAGAGCGATTATCTGAGAATACTAGAGACTGCACACCAAGGTGTTGCAGGAGGTCATTTTGGACCAGATAGGATAATCAAAGCCATCCTCTTTGCAGGATTATGGTGGCCCACTCTTCACATGGATGCACATACCTATGTAAAGAGATGTGACGTGTGTCAAAGAACGCAGTTTCCTACTCGCAGAGATGAAATGCCATTGAAACCCATGATGGGCGGACGTGCATTCTCTAAGTGGGGTATAGACTTTGTAGGACCCATTAACCCCCCTGCAAAAGGTACACATGCGGAATACATCATTGTTGCTACAGATTATCTGACGAAATGGGTAGAGGCAAAGGCTACAAAAAAGAATGATGCTCACACGACTGCAAAATTCTTATTTGAAAATGTCTTTACAAGATATGGATTGCCTATAGAGTTAGTGAGCGATCGAGGCACTCACTTTCTAAACCAAGTCATTGAATATTTGTTACAGGATTTTATGGTGATTCACAAGAAATCTGCACCATATCATCCTCAGGCCAATGGTCAGGCTGAAAGCACTAACAAGATACTTTGTACCGTACTGACGAAACTCGTGAACAATAAACGTTCAGATTGGGACAAACAGCTACACCACGCTGTTTGGGCATATCGAGTGGCCTACAAGACCGTACTCAATGCAACTCCCTTTCAGATGGTTTTTGGTCAGAATGCAGTGCTTCCCTTGGACTTCTTGATACCGACCCTTAAGGTTGCACAAGAACATGAGTGGACCGGCCATGAATTATCAGCGAGAATAATGGACTTGGAACGATTAGGAGAAACAAGGCTGAGGGCAGCAGCAGGAATATACGCAGCGAAGAAGCGACAGAAAGCATATTTTGATGCACATGTGAAAGATAAAGGCCTAAAAGAAGGAGATTTAGTTCTAGTATATACGCTGAAACAGCACGCACGGAAGTTAGAAAAGCGAGGTTATGGACCTATGATCATTAACAGACTCTCGACTAGTGGAGCAGTACAGTTAGCCACATTAGAAGGAGATATAATGCCTAATTACATTAGTGGCTGTAGAGTCAGGCTATATCAAGAATCTCTTACTGAGGATATGCTTAGACGACTCACGTTGGCAAAGAAGCGTAAGGAGGAAGAAAATAGAATACGAGCAGAAGCTCAGGCAGAAGCCATAGAGCGCATTAAGCGCATGAAGCTAAGGAGACAAGGACTAGGAAGAGAACATTATAACCATCTGGAAACATCACCCAGATATCCCATGGCCATGTGTCAAGTAAAGTCAACCACTCATCCTAGCATAGTGGACAGGAGACCATTCATTACAGTGAGGCTAGAGCACGGTAACCATAGCCAAGAACTCAGGGCTTTAATTGACTCGGGTGCTGCGACTAGTGCGATTAGATGGTCCCACTATAAGGATTCAGGAATAGAAATGCGGCCAATTGAGGCATACCTCATAGGCCTAGGAGGCATGGAAACCCCTTGCATGGGTGAGGTGGACCTTCCTATCCTCATTAAAGATATGACCATGACAGCGACGCTATTAGTGTGCCATGATGACGACCTGATAGAACCCCTAATCCTTGGCCAAGATTGGCTATACGATCACTCAGTGGACCTAAATCTTAGACAAGGCTCCTTACAGATTGGAACCTTAGAGCAGAAGCGAGTGATACCGCTTGACTTCCCTAACCGCACTCCGCTTGACGGTTGTGACCCTAGACCATATGAAATGCATGAGACGGAAGACCGGAAGATCTTTAATCAGACCAGTCACGTTACGTCTACACCAACCCACTCGGGCTTGGCTATAGACAGTTGTCAATCAGAAGGACGACAGGAGATCTTCCCTGGGACTTCCTGCAAACTAGAAGAGACAGTTACCCAACAGCAAGGGCAGAAGGGCACAATCAGAGGTCAGGTGGGTTGCATCAGCGGCCAAATGAGCACGACACCCTACGGTGCTCATCCTTCCAAGCTTGTTGCGGACTGGCCTAGATTAAAGTTACAAAAGGCATCACTTCCTGATGGGCAGGTCATGCAAGTGTTGGAACTCCCTTCTTTTCCAAAGCAGAGTGTCCATCCGACCTCTCAACCCCCGCCACAACAGAGTCAACCACGACAAAGGAACCCAGATCGACGACAGTATCAGAAGACACGACTAGGAAGGCAGTTTAGGCCTCCCAAAGGAAGCGGCACCAGACAATTATGGGTGCCAAAAGGACAAAAAGCACCAAAGAACTCCAACCAAGCAGAGATCAACAAACAAAAGGCAGAACAGAAACAGAATCGATATCCACCATCCCCTCGACCTTCTTCTACAGGTCCAAGCGTCCGACAAATGTGGATCGCCAAGAAGTACCTTACCCATAGACCCACGCCCACGCAGATTTGGGTACCCAAACCATGTATCATAGCTCAACCCATATGCCATGTAATATATAACCCCTATAACTCATCTCATCCCTCGATATCACCACACCCGTTACCACCTTTTACCCCTCAGCAGAAACCCACCACCCATCCAAGAACTCTTAGGAAATGGATACCGAAACGTGTCCAACCGTCTTCCCCTAACCCGTTGTCTAACTACCCCCCAACTAACATACAACCTTGTACTAAATCACTAACCTTTAAACCTTGTATAAATTCACCCACCATCATCACACATCACTCGTAATCTCATCAAGAAATGTATGCATGATCTGAAACATATAGGTGTCTAGAGACCCGCACTAGTGCTGCAAGAAACATTGCATCCATCACATCACAACACTTGGCTACACGGGTTACGCATCAGTTATGGAAAGGGATTGCGGTCTCACATTTAATGGGATCATGATTAATTTCCATGCTAATGTGTTAATCTTTTGTAGCAGATCTTTCTCACTAGCGCACCAGCCACCATGCAAACTGACGAAGGAACATCAGGAGTAGGCCCCAGTGTAGCAGCAGTACCACTCAACGTGCTACGAGCAGAGTCCCACCCTACCGCTCCACCGCCGGAATTTCAGGGATTTCCAGGGCCCATGCCTATCGATAACCCCCCTATGGGCTACACCGAAAAGATACACAGGAATTCTCATTGGTTTCAAGGCCTGGCAGGACCCCTCGCGGACGCAGACTTTATATTTGAATCCTCTCTGACTTTTGATGACCGCACGTGGGGAAAGTACCAGTTTTTCTCCAGAGAATTCGAAGCCCTACAAAACACTCAAGATTTAACTCATGTTTGGGCCAGAGCCGGTTTCACAGAATATTTCAGTGATCCTCTACCCAAACCAGATTTTTATAGGTGCTATTACTTGATCACTACCTTACTGGCATCAGAGAATAAGGACATCCCAGGAACCTTCATCTTGCCTACCCTAGTGGATGATCCACCTTACAAGAGATTTTATCTCTCTAAGGACCTAATCAGAGCAGCCATCAAGATTCATGGAACCCACACTCCCACAGACCGAGAGAGATTGATTCCAGAACCAATGAAACGTGGGGATGTCACGAAGTGGGAAGAGATTTCGGCCATCACACCTGAGTTGTCAAAGCCACTAAGAATATGCATGCAACATTTTGCCTTTCCAGCTCAGGACAGATTTACCATGCCACACAAAAGAATATGGTTCGGATTATATTTGGCATGTACGGGACCTCAAACAGTTGATCTGGCTAGCTGGATCATAGATCAGATGTACCTGGCACAGCACAGATGGGAGCGTAAAAAAGTGCTTAACGGATGTTGTGCCCTCACAAGAATTGTGTATATGTGTTTGGCTTATGACTTGCCCATCGAGCGTGCATTAACAGGAGAGGAATTGAAGGCATTCAAGAGCACAGCGAAGAAAGCTAGGAAGCCCAGTAGGACACGGGCAGGTAAGCGCATGCGAGGCACCATCCCTTGCCTCCAAGTGCCCGATTCGCCGTCACCACAACCCTCTCCCGAGCGACCACAGACAGAAGCTGAGCCCACTGTACAACCTATTCGCATACGGTTGTCCAGACCAGTAATTACGGAGGCCACCACGAGTACCGCTGCACCTCAGGCAACTACCACCTCACAACCCGCCACCACAACCGCAGAAGCTCCCACCACCATTGGTGCGGAAGCGTTTTCTTTCCCGATACCACATATGGAGACCGACCCCATAAACACGACATTTGATTTTGAGATGCCTGATGCATTCTCAAACGAGTCTCAGTATTCAGAAGCACCCCTGTTCTCCCAGGAATATGAGCGTCCCAGCTACCCGACTACGCCGCGAGACTTGCCACAGGGACAAGCTGTGTCGGGCTCTGAAGAAGAAAGAACTGAAACAGACGACGATCAAGGCGACGATGAGGCCAGCCAGGGCTCACAAGAGGAACAGACAGAGGGCCAAGGCCAACAGACTGACACACACGGCGACACCAGCACATATGAAGATGAAACTTTCGAAGCCGCAGCATATACATTGGCCATAAAGAAATTATATCGCACCATGGAGAAAGTCTGGGCACGAAAGAAGTTAACTGAAGAGGAGAGCCAGGCATTAATTGAACAGGAACTCATCTCAGGAGGATTCGAAGACGCCTATATCAGAGGGTTCCGAGAGCTAGTCCAATCAGTTGGATCCCATGAAGCGCTCAGATTTTTACAAAGAAAACAACTCCCACAATTTGATCCCCGCCGAGTGCGACTACTCTCAAAACCCGGGGAGTATATTCGTGTACCAACAGGAGCCCAATCTTCAGCACAAGCCAGGGAGGCACGCCTCGCCCCCGAATGTTCAGTAACCGCAGAAACCATTCTTGTAGATTCGCCCCCCCCGTACCACCATTGTACATACCACTACAATCCTCGAAATAACCTCCACCCCTTCGACCCCTCTTTCACCTCATCTTTCACCAACCCATCCTGTATCACCCGCACACCCACCTGCTTTCCCCACATCCACACCTGTACAAAGCAATATAGCCCCAACCTCTTCCTTACCCATTCATACCACCAGGCCCACACCCAGCCCTCTGCATCCCTATATTAACCCCTTCGCCCCTTCATCCTTCCCAGCGTTTCCCCCACCTCTAAGAACCCCATTTCCCTTCCTAACCCCGCTAACCTTCTCACCCGTCTCACCTCCCCAACCTGCCATAACCCCTATTTCCCCGTTTCACCAAACTATTCCCACCATCCCCCCTGTAAACTACTCTACGTTTGTAAATCCCGTATTCACACCTACGCAACCACCCCCAATCACACCACTTTTCACAGTCACAACATTAAACACGTCCAATGGCATGGACATATCACCGCCCACCTCACCACCACCCACTACACTCACAGCACCCTCATATTTAGGCACTTCACAATTTTCCACAATCACCACTGCATCCACAGTCCCAACCCCGATTCCCATTCCCACTGCATCTACCATCACTGCATCCTCATTTAGCACTTCACTACTGCTATCGCCCACCGTAGACACAGCATTTCAACACATGTTCGCATGTATGACGCAAGTCCGAGATGAGTTTGCATCACTCGGCACCAACTACCAACAGCTGCAGAAAACGACGAACGACTTGCAAACGCAGCTTAACTTGTTGTCAATTGAGAACGCCTCACTGAACAGCCGGTACCAGGAGTTACGCGAGGCTTATCACAAGTTAGAAATAGAAAGTGAGGAAAAAAGCAAAGAGGCCACCGCAGATTTAGATAACCTACTTAGAGCCCAGACTGTCCGCAACGCGACGCTTACTAGAAATATGGGCTTATTAAGAAGACATTTAGCCGCAGCTAAAGAGGAGAACCAGCGACTCCAAGAGCAGAACAGAGAAAACCTGGAGGCGGCTTTAGATCATCCAGACACGCCACTAAGTCCGAGCAGATTCAAGGCCATCCCATCTGAGTCGATGCGGATGTTGCTAGACGATCATGTCAGATTGCTCGAGGACTATGATCGGATGAATGAAGAATATCAAAAATTAAAGGAAGATCACAAACTGCTCCAACTCAGAGAACCAGCAGCACAACCAGTACCAGTAGCAGCGGAATTACCAACACCTGGGGACCCTGCCCCTGAAGTTTTAGAGGAACTCAACGCACTCCGGGCCCAGGTAGTGAACCTTGAATCTCGAATCGCCATCTATGAAGCACCACCAAGGCCAGACTCCCCACCTGAGCTACCAGCTGAGGAAGAAACGGTCAATATCCCGGTGGAGGAGACCTTCGAAGAGGCTTATGAACCGATACCCATCCCAGGCGGACGTGTCACGGCCGAAGGCCAGATGACCTACGAATTACCTACCCCCGCGTGGATGAAGACAGTAGAAGAACTCGGAACGACACACTCGGCCAGAGTAGAGGCACAGCTACATGCCATGGCCATAATTGAAGAAAAAATTTTACAATCACCATTCTTTGCTCACATGGCCCCGCGAAGATACATATCCGGGCATGAGCTTCAGTATAAACCATACTTTATGTTAATGGCAGAATATCAATTAACCATAGAGAAAGAAACCGGCAAGAAACCTACGCATGCAACTCAATTCGAGCCCGAGGATTTGCCACCAAGGGCGCAGAGAGGTGAAATCCTCCAACCAGACTGGCGCAAAGATTTACTGCAAAATTATCCAGAAATGATGAGCACGTGGGTAAAAGCGCCTCTTCACTTAAAATTCAATCCGTGCTGGGGACCAGTACCACGACGCCGCTCTTGGACTGCCTTCGCTATAAAGCTACAGAACAATAAGCAGTGCCAAGACTGGCTGAACTACCCCTATTTCAAGCCACCAGTCGCGTTACCCACAGTTGGCTATATGATGGCGACGATCCGCCACTGGCTCCCTCGATTAAAACCTATGGATGATATAGCCGCGCAAATGACTGTCAAAATCTTTGACATGATGCAGATGGTCTTTAAAGTCTTCCGGCGCATCAAGGCTCCCCATGTCAACACCCCGGGCTTTGAGCATGGCAATTTGGATTTAGTCTATGATATGAGCACAACGCCATCGCTCCGGGTGTGTTACGCCTGGCACTGCAGGATCAAATATCTACCGGCCTGTTACAAGCAAACATTCGAAGAAATGTTCACCACCGGTTTTTGGGAGTACCATTCAGAAGTATTCATAGGCAGGCCGACACATTTATTGCAATTATTCGCCTGTGAACGAATGGTGTACTCCACACACTATCAGCTCCCACCACCAGACGAGCCGCAACCTATCGACTGGGAGAAACTCGAGGTTGATCTAGCCCGAGGTATTCGTGTATCAGAGCACACCCTCGCTCAAGACCTCCTACAGAATTACATCCGGCAGACCTCACAACAAGGTTCTGTCAGGGACGACAGAAGCGAGAGGGAGGGGGGTGTTGGAAGCAGTCAGAGGCACAGACGCCACGGAAGCATGTGAAGACGAAGCAGGGAGCCAGTCGGATCATTTTTTCAAAACAATTATATTTTTTATTACTTCTTCAAACATCCAACAGTGATTTTCATCACTCTTGTAACATATGTAATATAGAGAAAACCCCAATTTTGTAATCCATAGCTCCATTTTGTGCAAGCCGAGGAGTCCTCGAGCTTGAGGAGCTTAGGTAGAATACTCGTACCAAATTTCGTTATTTTTAGACATCGTTTACCCTCCCAAATAGCCTCTAGGACCTAATTTTTAACTAGGCCGGTCACTAGATGTGAAACCGGTCAAAACTAGTCTAGAAACTATAAAAAGAGCTAGAGAGCTCATTTTTGAGGTTGGTTCATTGTAGCTTGTTTGAGATTAGAGTTATTCTTGAGCTTGTAAGAGTATTCTTGAGTAATAGAGCTAATTCCCCACCTTCCATTGTGTCTTGCTTGTCTCTTCATTGTGTGTGTGTATGTGTGTGTGCATCTTTGTGCTTCTCACCTTCACTCTCACATCATCTCACGTTCACGATCTTCATATCACTCCTACCTCTCCCTCGGATTGACATTAAGGAGGTGAAGCTTCTTAACGTGGTTCTCACCATTGTGCTAGAGCAACACATGGACAAAGAAATACATGAGTGGATTAAGAATTGTCCAAGGTGCAGAGAGAGACCCCCAGTGGAGCATGCAACCCTTTATCAAGTGTCATTAATTCCAGATTGGAGTGCTCCATTGGTAGAGTTTATGAGATCGGGAAGATTACCCAAAGAGGCTAGTCTAGCAAGAAGACGAAGCATGGAGCAAGAGGCTCAAGGCTATGCCTTAGTAGGGGACAACCTATACCGAAGAGGCAAAGATGGTTACTTAAGACTATGCGTTCATGAATCAGACTATTTAAAGGTCTTAGAGACTGCACACAGCAGTGTTGCAGGTGGACATTTTGGTCCTGACCGAGTGATCAAGACCATTCTATTCTTAGGACTTTGGTGGCCCACCCTTCATATGGACGCACATACCTATGTGAAGAAATGTGACACATGCCAACGTGCACAATATCCAGTGAGAAAAGACGAGATGCCCTTGAGGCCAATGATGGGAGGACGTGCATTTTCGAAGTGGGGCATAGACTTCATAGGTCCTATTAACCCCCCAGCTAGAAACTCCCATGCAGAGTACATCATTGTAGCCACAGATTACCTTACAAAGTGGGTAGAAGTCAAAGCCACAACAAAGAATGATGCTCAGACTACGGCTAAGTTCTTATTCGAGAATGTGTTCACGAGATATGGACTACCAATAGAGTTGGTGAGCGATAGAGGCACACACTTCTTGAATGAAGTCATTGAAAATCTTCTCCAAGAATTCTTGGTGATACATAAGAAATCTGCCCCCTATCACCCACAAGCCAACGGACAAGCCGAGAGTACCAATAAGATCCTCTGTAACGTATTGACAAAACTGGTAAATAATAAACGCTCTGATTGGGACAAACAACTTCATCATGCTGTTTGGGCTTATCGAGTTGCCTACAAAACGGTACTCAACGCCACCCCATTTCAGATGGTCTTCGGACAGAACGCTGTGCTACCATTAGATTTCTTAATCCCTGCCTTAAAAGTAGCACAAGAGTATGAGTGGAATGGGCATGAATTGTCCTCTAGGATCTTTGATCTCGAACGCTTGGGTGAGACGAGGCTACGAGCGGCAGCAGGCATCTACGCTGCAAAGAAGAGGCAAAAGGCATACTTTGATGCACACATCAAGGATAAGGGATTGAAAGAGGGAGATCTAGTGTTGGTATACACACTAAAACAACATGCCCGTAAGTTGGAAAAAAGAGGATACGGACCCATGATCATTAATAGAATTTCCACTAGTGGTGCAGTTCAGTTGGCCACGCTAGAAGGAGATATCTTGCCAAATTATATTAGTGGCTGTAGAGTCAAGCTATATCAAGAACCTCTTACTGAGGATATGCTAATGAGACTCAACACTGCTAAGAAGCGAAAAGATGAAGAGTTAAGAGTGAGAGAAGAAGCACAGGTAGAGGCCAGAGAGCGTATTAGGCGAAATAAGTTAAGGCGATTAGGCCTAGAAGTCAACTCAAAAGCCCGAAAATATCACATGGATATGTGTCAAAAGTCAGGCATAGCGACTTCTCAGGTCATTGACCGAAGACCCTTTGTGACCATAGAGATAGGACAAGGGAAGGGTGCAAGGACGGTGAAAGCATTGATTGACTCAGGTGCAGCAAGTAGTGCAGTTAGACTTTCCTACTGCCAAGACTTGGGGTTGAACATCAATCCCATAGAAGCTTATCTCATAGGATTGGGAGGTGTGGAAACTCCTTGTTTGGGCGAGGTGGAACTTCCCATCTACCTTCAAGATGTTCCAATGAAATTCAAAGTGCTAGTATGTCAAGATGAGAACCTTACAGAACCACTTGTCTTGGGTCAAGATTGGATCTATGACCATGCAGTTAACTTAAACCTAAGAAGTCAAATTCTTCAAGTTTGGGTACATGAACAATGCATTACATTAGAATTAGAGAATTGCATGCTCCTAAATCATGGCACCACACACTCTCTTAGTTCTTCCAAGACTAATCATATGAAAGAAGATGTTGTATGTGTCAAATGCTCTATGATGCAGAAGGAGTCAATCGTGGAAGACCAGGTTCGAAGGCGGGTGGATCTTTCTTCTTCTCCAAAGAATCAAGTAGCCACAGTAGTGAGTCCACCACACAAGCAAACACAACCGTTCACGACAACTGCTACATCAAATAGAAAGACACCATTCGATAAAAAAGCAGTTCCGCGCATGAAGCAGATATGGGTACGCAAAGGAGAGCAACCACAAGCCTTGCCCCCACAAATCCCATCCATGCACACCAACCAGGCCAGAAGACGAAGGAAGCAGCTCAGACAAGCTCAATCACAAGGTATCCAACAAGTTTGGGTGCCTAAGAAGTTAGCTGCAGCTCAACAAGGGCAATTACAGATGTGGGTACCTAAGAAGCTCCTACATCCACAACAACCTTTGTTCTCCCACATGCAAAAGGTTTCAACAAAGAAGCCAAAAAGAGAAAAGGGTAAGAACCACGTACAGAGACCAAAGGAAGATCAAATCAGCTCTTCAACATTAGTAGGAAGACATGCAAAAAGGATATGGGTTTGGAAGCCAAAAAGTGCAAGTAGCCTTCACCGAACCAAAGCGTCAACCACACTGGATACCACAGTTCAGAAAGCATCCAAAGAGAAAGACGCCTGAAGTGACCTCTACAGTGCCAAATGATGTTCTAAAATGGACTCCAATAAGGAGGATTACATCAGTTCGAGACTCAATGGATACCTCCACCAAGGTCGGCATCAACCTCCGCAAATAACATCGAAAGCCTCAAACGAGCAACAACCATGTGCTCCTTGCACAACCCTGTCTTTTGCACCATTCAGGTCATGCATTTCCAAAGTATGCATTAATATAGGGCCACATTACACGGCCGTGCATAGACACACTTGAGAATCCCATGCACAAGAGCACAGTGACATATGTCAAACATTTCTATTGATACTAACTTTTGTGTTCTTGTTTTGTGATATCCTTTTCCTCAAAAAAAAAAAAGAGGAGAAAGAAAAGTGGGAGAGAGCTTGTTCCCAGGTTTGGTTTATGAAACATGAATGAGTCATGCTTAGTTGAAGGTGGAACTGTTGATTTCTAGGCATTTATCAATTTGGATAGAAGTGTGTCTCGGCCAGCAGTGAGATTATTGCTGCCTTATCTGGTAGATGACAAGCATTTGGCATGAACATGGCATCTACGACTATGATTTTCTCTTACCATGGTAGGAATGAAGAGCTTGAAGGCCCGCAACTTGAGTGATGCTTAACTACTTCATGTACCAGAGCATCCAAGGAGATATCTGCAAAAGGTAGTTCTGGAGGAGAAGACTCCTGCATATGGTGAGCTAAAGAGAATATGTGAAACTCAGCTTGGTGTAGTTACCCGATGTTGCTTGCCAAGGAAGATAAAGCAATTCAATTCTCAGTATTTGACAAATGTTGCTTTGAAAAGAGGAGTGAGGATCCACCACTCAAAAGATCTCATCAGTGGACAATCCACATGGACATTCATCAACAATGTTCCACCCCAAAGGCCGAGTGTACAACACGAAGAGACAAACATCCATCAACCTTCTCCATGGTAAGTATCTTTACTCTGGAAACACCATAACCATGATAGTTTAAGAAACCTCTTCGTCAGCGTACCCTTGAGCACTTAGCTCAAGACCCGCAATTTTTGCACCATACTTCTTCCAATGCATTTTCCAAGTAAGCATGCGTAGGGCTACATTACAAGGCCGTGCACAAGGCACATACTTTTTTCAACCCAGGCACGAACACACTTACCCATCATTCATTATGGGTTATGAGTAGTTGGCATGACTGCTCTCAACATCATCTTTGGAAGAGCTAGCGGACGTCATGGGAACAACATCCATATCTCGGAAGCAAATTGAAGCCAGTAGTTGCTCCAAATCACTCTTGACAACCTCTTTTGAGCAACTTGCAGTTTTGAAAGCTCACAACGACACATTCTTGCTGGAATCCAAGGAACCAGCTCATACAACGGATGGACACCACCTCTCAAAGCACTACATAGAACAGCCCTTCCAACAAGGGTCTGTCAGGGACGACAGACTCGAGAAGGGGGGGAGTGTTGAAGCTCAAAGTCAAGGACAAAGCATGGAAGCACATCAAAAGGTGGACACACAAGGAAAGGGAGCAAGTAGGGAGCTCCAAGAAGTGTATGTCAAATTTTCAGAAGAATCCCCTACAAAAATAGTGATTTTCATCACTAAAAACCATTGTAAATACCATTATCTATTTTTAGTAACTCCATTTTGTTCAAGCCGAGGAGTCCTCGAGCTTGAGGAGTATTAGAAGTACCATCGTACCAATTTTCATAATTTTTAGACTTCGTTTGAGCCCTCAAATAAGCCCTGGAACCTAATTTTTAACTAGGCCGGACACTAGGTCTGGACAGGGCCAAAACTAGTCAAAAAACTATAAAAAGAGCTAGAGAGCTCATTTTTGGGGGTTAGCTTGTTAGAGAATAGAACTTTGGTAAGAGAACTCTTTTGCAATCTAAGCTTTCCATTGTTCCTCTCTTTGATCTTACTTTGTGCGCGTGTGTGTGTATGTGTGTGCATGTTTGTGTGCTTTCACTCACGCACTTGTGCCTTCACTTGCTCGTGGTCTTCATACCGGTCCTCACGTCTCCGCGGATTGACAAGTAAAGGAGGTGGTGCTTACACTTGAGCTACATTAGCAAAAACCTGTAAGTCCACTAGCGAATATGTCCTCTAATGAGGCTAGGGTATTTCTTTCACTTGCATGATCGAAGGTTCCTCCACATTTGGGTGTCTCCCAGTTAAGAAAACCTCACCATGACACTCTTTAACATGTAAAATCCTTATACAAGATGTAACCACCATGTCAAACTACATGAACATACATAGCATATGTCCATAAAGCCATAAATAGTGTGTGCTCAACTGGCATATGTGTTAAATAACTTTAATCAACTAAGGAATAAATAAACTAGATTGAGCAACTCAAAACATTTATAACTAAGCCCACAAGGGGTGAGAGATGCACATATCCACCCAACCAACTCCACCCATATATACACCTCTAGATTGAGAGGGAAAACATGAGGAGGGCTTGCCAAGTGTCCCCTCCACATGGATTCTAATCCAAGGCCTTCTAACCTTGGAAGTCACACGAAATCACATAGCTCTCACAACGATTCTAAGATATCAATCCTAAGGGTCAAAACCCTTCAACTAAGAGTAAATAAATCTAAATAGCTTAAGAGTTCAAGACATAGTCTTGGAGAAACTTTCCCAAGGGTTTCTCAATAAAATCCAAGGGCCCTCTCTCCAAGTGACTTTGGACCCTAAAAACCCATGTCTTTTGCTGCTTGTGTTGAGATATCAAGCTCAACATGTGATGATCCAGTATGACATGTATCATTTTTCCATTTCTCTCACATGTATAGTGGTCACGTTGATATATGTCAGGGACACTCCATTGATCTTTATTAGATTTATCTACCGAGAGTGATGGAACATCTGTTTCTTGCTAGCTCACTCATTTGTAGACAATAGTTTTTTCCTTATGTATTGGTCTTTATATATTGCAGTAGTTGTATTCTTGTTTTAGGTCATTCTTGTACATTCCAACAGAAGAAGAAGAAGATCATTCTTCCTTGCCTCAATATGTGTGTGTGCTTTTCCTTGAGAGTGAGAGTGTGTGTGTGTGAGCTCTCTTTCTTATCTCCTTCCTCATGACATGGTATCAGAGCCAACGTAGGTGTAGAGAGCGCATGGAGAAGGTGACGGTGAAGAGTACGCGACAAGGCATGGAGAAAATGCGATTCACAAAAAACCTCCATTTTCTACAAAAATAGGCGTGAAGGTAGAAGACCTCAAAATATTTTGAGAGTTATCCCTTTAGGCTCAGTTGTTTTTTTCAAATCGAAGTTTCGGAGCTATCTCAACCTCCGTTTCGAGCCCGAAAGGTGGGGCCCACAGAAAAACCAGGTCAGTTTCAAAAACTGTAACTTGCGTTGTGTTTGGCAACATTCATATATTCTAGATCCATAATTTCAAGATTTAGTGTACTGTTGATACATGAAAACTGTGTTTTTTTTACATCAAATTATCACATCACAGTGAGACACTGTTCAAGCAAAAGTGTTGCTTGTAGTGTTTTGTAGTGTTGAGAATTGCTGCAAAAATGGAAAACCTAGCTAGAATGAGTCAGCTTATGAGTGATAAGATAGACAAGAACAACTTCTATGCTTGGAGATTCAGAATAAAGAATTTCCTAATGGGAAAGGGCTAGTAGAAGTACATTGAAGGAGAGAACAAAAATGCTCCACAGTTACCAGAAACGAATCGGACTACAGAACAGTTACGAGCATATGAAGAATGGAATCAAGGAGCTTGAAAGGTAATGTATTTGCTATCTGTTAGCATACAGGATAGCATGATTGGACACATACATGATGCCAAGACTCGGAAAGAGGCTTGGAATAGTTTGTTCACATTGTATGAGACCAATACAAAGGCACGGAAATTGCAACTCAAGAACGAGCTGCATACATTAGAGAAGAAGAGCATGTTGGTAAGTGAATATACCCTGAAAATCAAAAGCATATGTGAGTAACTTGCATCTATTAGAGTGAATGTAGATGATGATGATAAGGTGGAAGTATGCCTTCGTGGTTTAGGAGCTGCATATAAGTAATTCAGAACCTTTATACAGATCAGGGAAAATATTCCAAATTTTGTTGATCTAGTATTTATGCTGATTATTGAAGAAACTAATTTTGGTGAGGATTCAAAATCCTAAGGAAAAACCAGTTTTGAGCAGGTATTCTACTCTAGAAGAGGAATAGGTAGAGGTAGAGGTTTTGGAAGCAAAAGAGGGCACAATAACCAAGACTAAGGGAAACAACAAAATCATGCAGGAGGAAGAGGATAGTTTCAAGGCAAGGGGAGCCAAAGAGGTTGCAGAAATTTCCAAAGAAATGATTCACGTAATGACAGTAAAGGATGTTGGAATTGTGGTAAACCTAGACACTTTGAATGTGGTTGCAAGTTGAAGAATCAAAATAACAGAAGGTAGCAGAATAACTATGCATCCACAAGTGCAGATGATTCCGAGAAGTTCTTCATGGTTCAACATCATATGATAAATGCGATCTCTGATGATAGTTCAAAATCGAATGGTAATGTCTGGTATGTTGATTCAGGTGCTTCAAATCACATGACTAGTCATGTGGAATGGTTTAGTAGTTTGCACAAATTGCCAGTTCTTGGATATGTTGAAATAGGTGATGATACATCACATCCTATCAAGCATATAGGAAACTGGTGTAGCTCAGTGATGAGTAGCACCTCCTTTAATTGTCAATCCGGGAAGACGTGAGGATGGTATGAAGACCTCGAGCAAGTGGCGGCACAAGTGCGTGAGTGAGAAGCACACTAGCATACACACACATACACACACACGCGCACACACGGCAAGACAAAGAGGGAGAATCAATGGAGTTCTTAGATTACTTTCAAAAGCTCTTACAAGTTTGTTTCAATTACAATCTAACCTCAAAAATGAGCTCTCTAGCTCTTTTTATAGTTTTTGGCTAAGTTTTGGCCCTGTCCAGACCTAGTGTCCAGCCTAGTTAAAAATTAGGTTCCAAGGCTTATTTGAGGGCTCAAACGATATCTAAAAAATATGAAATTTGGCAGGTAGATACTTCTAAAGCTCCTCAAGCTCAAGGACTCCTTGGCTTGCACAAAATGGAGCTACAAAAAGATGAATTGGTATTTACAATGGTGTTTAGTGATGAAAATCACTTTGAATGGGTGTAAAGGAGTTGAAAATTTAAAGGTTGCCTTAGTGCTAGATCTGCGTGAGTGCTCGTACTTGCTTCTTCATGAGGAAAATTACTGGCCTATTTGCCAGATCTTCGTTGACTCCCTTGTCTGCTGCTAACACCCCCCCCTCTCTCGCGTCTGTCGTCCCTGACAGACCCTTGTTGTGGGGGTTTCTGAATGTAGTACTCGACGACATCCTGCGCTAAGTGATGTTCAGCAATTCTCAACCCTTTGGCCAAATCTGTCAGAAGAGCATCCCAGTCTACCGGCCCGGGAACCTCTGGATGTGGTATACGTAGCTTTTCGGAATGTAGAGCTTGTTCCACTGCAAACAACTGCAAGAGATGGGATGGTCTGGGAATGAATATCTCGGAGTGGTATTCCCAGAATCCCGTGACAAACATCTCTTCAAACGTTTGTTTGAAGCAGGCCGGTAGATATTTGATGCGAGCGTGCCATGCATACACAACATTAATCGATGGGGTTGTGCTCATGTCGTATACAAGGTCCTGGTTACCTTCATTAAATCTGAGTGCTGAGAGATGCGGTTCCTTGACATTTTTGAAGGTCTTGAAGATGACCAACATAAGTTCGAAAATCTTCAGGCACATCTGAGTCATGATATCAGGTACATTCTTGAATCGGACCCCCCAATGTCGAATCGTCGAAATCATATATCCAATAGTAGGTGGACCCTTAGGGGGTGCGAAGTACACATAATTAAGCCACTTCTCACATCCTTTAATTGTCAGCACTGTTTGTGTGTACTCCGGCAAGGATCTCCTTCGAAATACAGGGCAATAACATGGGTTATATTTGATGTACAATGGCATGTTGTTCCATGTTCTTACCATTTCCGGGTATGTTTCCAGCAGCCGAATTCTCCACGTGGGTTGGCGAATATGTCCCTGCTTGGCGCTTTCGGGAATGTCGTCAGGTGCAAATTGTGTGGCAGAGGTTGGTTCCCTTGAGGTGTGGTGCTTGATCTCCGCATTATAATCTGCCATTAGCACGCACAAAGGAACATACAGGTCGTCCGATGGGCCGATCCACCTATGGTGTGAGAGATTCTTAAAATAATCGGATTTTATTACAACCTCCTCCAATTTTGACATCAATGCGATTTGGACTGCCACCCTGTCATCATGCGTCGTGGCTACTTTTTCTAACTTTTGCATCCATTCCGGTGCCTCAATCTCAATTGTGTCCATGCCCTGTTCTGTTCGCTTACCTCCGGGTGTTGGCATCGGGACATAGGGATCCTCGAATGTTTCTTCTACTTCAATTGGCACAAGATCGTCAGGCTCGGGCTCTACCAGAGGGGAGGGCTGACGCTCATATTGCATGACCTTGCTGCGTAATTCCTCAAGTTCGGCCCGGAGTTTAGTGACCTCTTCAGCTGTTTCTTCTGCGGTTATGCTCTGGCTGGGTTCTGTCTGTCGGGTGGCCAACTGTCTTCGTAACTCATCTCTCTCTTTTTCTAAAGCGGCATGGGCCTCCATTAGATCTGCATGAGTTTCTAACACCACCTTCATATTCTCAGAGGGAATGGCCTTGAATCGCTCTGGGTCAATTTCCTATGGGGAACCCTCCATGGCCGCCTCCAGGTTTTCTTCGTTCTGTTTCTGTAATCTTTTATTCTCCTCTAGCGCGGTAGACATATGCTTGCGTAGGAGGCCCAAGTTCCGTCGAAGCTTCAGGTTTTCCGTGATCTGAGAATGTAGCAGCTCGTCCATGTGTCGTCGTTCTTCATCATCTGCTTGGGGTGGGTTGGCTTCTAATTGTGCGTATTGCTCCTGTAATGTCACGTGCTGCTGTTGTAGTAGCTGCTTCTGCTCTTCAAGATCCTTACATCGTGCTTGGAGATCTTCGTGGCTTCGGAAGAGCCTTGTATGTTGGTTGTCAAGGTGTTGGTAGTGTTGCTGAAGTTGGGACATGCATTGATACATATTATTACATACATTATTAAAAGGAATGGTGGGAGAAATGGTGTTGAATGCAGCGGGGAAGGGAAAGGGAAAGGGAATTGTGGATGCAGTGCTAGAGAAGGGTGAGGGGGGAGGTGGGGGAATGGGAGATTGTGGGTAAATGGGGGGTGGGAGAGGTGCAGATGTGGGTGATACCTCCATGGATTCAAAAGTGGAGGCAGTGATGGGAGTGACTGTGAACATGGGGATTGTGGTGGCGGTGATAGTTGTGAACGTGTATAGAGGTGTGTGTAATTGTGAACTCCCAGGAAGTGTGATGGAAGTAGTGGGGTTTACCGTGGCTATGGTTAGACTTATGTGTTCAGTGGAAATAGAGTATGTGGGTTGACTGATGGTTTGTGCGTCGGTGTGTGTAGTGGGTTCGGAGGTGGTGACAGTAGAGGTTACAGTGGTAGAGGGAGGTGAGTGGGGCGGATGTGGGGGAGAAGGTGGCAAGGGAGGTGATGGAGGTGCACTCAATGTGTGGGCTTCCTCGGTGTCGTGAACAGTGTGTGATGTGCCAGTGGTTGTGGGGGTGCCTTGTGGTCCTGAACCTAATACATTCATTCGTTTTCCTGTTCGTGGGGGGCGTCTTCCATATCTTTTCTCTGTCCTTCGTGATTGCGCTAGTGCAGTATGCACCGTTTCAGGTACTCCCAAAGCATCTGATATCATTTCCAGGGTGGCACGGTATTGCTCGTCCACGCCTTCCTCCTCCAGAATCTGGTTCATGAGGGCTTTACCTGCAGCTAATGATAGCCTGTGTTGCTCTTGGACTCGGTTCATCGTATCGTAGAGCTTCTTTAATGCGTTAGTATAGGCGGGGGCACCTTCCAGTACTTGTAGGGCTTCCTGATTATACTCTTGTTCTTCTGCTTCTGATTGTCCACCCTGTGCCTCCTCATGAGCTTCTTCTTCATCGTCTACATTGACTACGTCCGGTTGGCTGGGCTGGGCTTGGTCTGGGGAAGTTTGCTGTCCACCGGCTTGCTCTTCTTCAACTTCCGCATTTACAGCATCTATGATTCTTGCAACTTCTTCGTCCGTTAGATCCTCCAGAGTGAATCCATGCGGGAATTCCAGATCAGTCGGTACTGGTGGAAACACAAGATTAGGGCCATCTGTGCTGTGCCTGGGTAACCTGATAGTAAATGGTTGCACTCGTCGGGGAAGTCTTGGGGTTGTCTCAGGCGTCAGGGTTGCACCGCGAGCTTGTGCACAAGGCATCTGGACGGCGCCTCTCATCTTCTTTGAGGGAGGCCCTATAGCTGACAATCTGCGTTGAAATTCCTGTGCTCTGGACCATATCAGAGCCCTCTGCACCGGTACATCATATGCGAGACATCTGTATACAATTCTTGTAAGTGCACAGCAACCATACAACACAGATTTTTGCTTCTTATACCATCTCTGATGAGCCATATGAATCTGGTCGATAATCCAGTGGGGCATATTGATGGTTAACTCAAAAGCATCCGCCAGGTAGAGGCTAAACCAGATCTTTTTGGGAGGCATTGTGAACCTCTCCTGCGCGGGGAAGGCGAAATGTTGCATGACCATGCGTAAGTGGATGGCAATCGTAGGTGTCATCGCAACCATGTCCTTCAACTTCGTCAGATTCCTGTTCTTCATATTGTCTGGGACCATAGTCTCTTTCTCTGTTGGGATGTGCATACCTCTCATGTCGAGTGCTTCTCTCACCAAGTTGATAGTCAAGCGGAAACGCTTCAGCTCGTTGCCCCTTGTGAGTGATGGGAGCACAAAGGAACTGTATCCTTTCTTATCCTTGCTGGGAGTGAGGGTACTAATTAAGTATGAGCACCTTAGAAAATCCGGCTTTGGTAGTTGGAACTTGAAGTAATCATAAAGCCCAGCCTTCTTCCATATCGACTTCAGTCCTTCATTATTCTGCAGCTTTTCAAACTCCCTCGTAAAGAAATGGTATCTGCCCCAACGTCCATTGAACTCTACCTCGGACTCCCACATGTATGTGCCTTCACCCAGGGGTCCAGCAACGTCACTGAACCAGTGTGAGGTTTTGCCCACCGGCATGGTGTGACCCTGTGGAGGATTCTGGATTGGTATGGCATGCAATGCTCGTAATGCCACTGGTCTTTCCGTTAATTCCTCCTCGACTGGAAGGCTTTCGATGTCCACCACTTGGGGGCTGGTGCCGGCCTGGGAGCTAGTTCCAACCGTATCCGCCATTTTACCTCTTGCTGCCTGTCTCTGTGAGAATATACAACCATGTGTTAATATTGTACAGGACAGGGGAGGACCGTCATTGTTCCCATCACAATATTAACATGAGGGTCGGGAGCGAATAATGGGTTAGTAAGTGTTCGGTGCACGTGTGTGTAGTTAATGCTTGGGTAGTCCTAGGAGACTAATGATGTTAGTAAGTGGGGATGAATTTACAAATTGGGGTCGGGGGGTTTATTGCAGGTCTTAGGCTGTCAAATGTAGTGGATGGGCTTTGTTTTCGGTTTCGTAGAGACTCTAGAGAGCTTTATCGGTATCTGGGTTTGAAAATGAGGCCTTTTAGGGACCCATTTACAATTGATTATATGCATGCTCATGGGCCTTGGTGTGTTCCTGAGTGTTGAGAACGAGTGAATACTGGCTGTACGAGTAGATGGGTTATGCTGTATAGGTCGTGGCCTCGGCGTAGCTACTTGCGCCCGCAAGCAAGCCTTAGGCACCCAAATTTGTCTTGATTGTGGGCTAGCCTTCATCGACTTCTTGGGCACCCAAATAGATTTCACGTTAGCAGGAGAATTTCTGCAAGACTTCTTATTAATGTCGTGTTGTTGGTTATTAATAAGAAACTTAGCCCGTGTAGTTGGCGGTGGCGCAACCGGTTGTTCGCCTTTCCGCACCCACACATGGTTTACTTTCTGGGACATTCTGCTGCGCAGGTACTTTTGATCTCGGACATAGGTAGTACTCTGCTTCTTCTGCCTTTGATCCACCTTGGGTTGCTGCCTCCTTCTGGCCTTTGGAAAAGAAGGGAGTTCCGTTGCATCCCTGACTCCTTTTTTGCGAATATCATTCCTCTGCAACACATGGTTTTGGACAAGAACAGCATGGTCATCTTCATGTGTACCCCTGGAAGGACCAGGAGTCTGTGCCTTTCCTAGTTCCTTGAGTGCTCCATTGTCTAATTCTACTGTAACTCGACTATGATTGACCCAAACCTGGAGAAGTCCACTTCTTAGGTTTAAATTGACTGCTTGGTCATAGATCCAATCTTGACCCAAGACAAGAGGTTTAGTGAGATCCTCATCTTGACACACCAGTACTTTAACATTCATTTCCTCATCATGAATGTAGAGGGGAAGTTCCACCTCGCCCATGCAAGGGGTTTCCACGCCTCCCAATCCTATGAGATATGCTTCCACAGGATTGACAGTTAACTTTAACTCTTGACAGTAAGACACTCTAACAGCACTAGTGGCTGCGCCTGAGTCAATCAAGGCTCTTACGTTCCTTGCACTCTTTCCTTGTCCTATATCTAGTGTTATGAAAGGACGTCTATCAATTATCCTATGCGAGCTTGTTCCTGCAACTTTACACATGGCCATAGGATATCCTTGATCTGCATAGTCATTCGCTCTAGGCTGATCTCTACCTTGCCTTCGTAACTTCATCCTTCTGATGCGTTCTAAAGCTTCTGCTTGAGCTTCTTCTCGAACTCGCTTTTCTTCCTCTTTGCGTTTTTTAGCAGTGTTGAGTCGGCTGAGCATTTCCTCCGTGAGGGGTTCCTGATACAACTTGACTCTGCAACCGCTAATATAGTTTGGGAGAACATCACCCTCTAATGTGGCCAATTGTACTGCTCCACTCGTGGAGATCCTATTGATGATCATTGGTCCGTAGCCTCTCTTTTCTAGTTTCCTTGAGTGTTGCTTTAGTGTGTAGACTAAAACTAGATCTCCTGCTTTCAAACCCTTATCCTTCACATGGGCATCGAAGTATGCCTTCTGTCTCTTCTTGGCTGCATATATTCTTGCAGCGGCTCTCAGTCTTGTTTCTCCTAATTGTTCAAGGTCAAAGATCCTAGAGGAGAGCTCGTGACCTGTCCATTCGTGTTCTTGTGCTACTTTCAACGTAGGTATTAAGAAGTCCAAGGGTAGCACAGCGTTTTGGCCAAATACCATCTGAAAGGGGGTGGCTTGGAGTACCGTTTTGTAGGCAACTCGATATGCCCAAACAGCATGGTGTAGTTGTTTGTCCCAATCAGAGCGTTTAGTGTTCACTAATTTCGTCAGTACATTGCATAAGATCTTATTAGTGCTCTCAGCTTGTCCATTAGCTTGAGGGTGATAAGGGGCAGACTTCTTGTGCATTACCAAGAATTCTTGGAGTAGATTTTCAATCACTTCATTCAAGAAATGAGTGCCTCTATCACTTACAAGCTCTATAGGTAGTCCATATCTTGTGAATACATTCTCAAACAAGAATTTAGCAGTTGTTTGAGCATCATTCTTTGTCGTAGCTTTTACCTCTACCCACTTAGTTAGATATTCTGTTGCAACAATGATGTATTCCGCATGAGAACCCTTAGCTGGGGGATTAATAGGGCCTACGAAGTCTATTCCCCACTTAGAGAACGCACGTCCACCCATCATAGGTTTCAGTGGCATCTCATCTTTGCGTATAGGATACTGAGTCCTTTGACAGACATCACACCGTTTCACATAGGTATGTGCATCCATGTGAAGGGTAGGCCACCAGAAGCCCGCAAATAGTATTGCCTTGATCACCCGATCCGGTCCAAAGTGTCCTCCTGCTACACCTTGGTGAGCAGTTTCCAAGATCTTGAGATATTCACTTTCATGGACACATAGCCTCAGGTAACCATCTTTACCGCACTTATATAGATTATCACCAATGAGTGAGTAATCCTGGGCTTCTTGTTCTAAACTCCTTTTCCTAGCCAGAGTCATGTCTTGAGAAAATGTGTTTGTCCTCAGGAAGGATGCTAGAGGTTCACTCCAATCTGGCACTATGGACACTTGATAAAGAGTGGCGTGTTCCACACATGCTTTAGTACAACAGATTGGGCATTCCTTGCACAACTTTTGGACATCCGCTTCCATAGTCGGCCAATGCACTCCGAGTCTCTTTAGGGTCTGTAAAGTTCGTTGCTTTGAGTAGTGTTGCTCCAACGCACCTACATGTGCTAATTGCAACCATTTAGCGTACTCATCCTCTTCTACGCAACAAGCCAAGATCCCTTGATCTGTGTGCTTGTACATACTTCCTGCCATGATGTGGTACTTTTGGGATTTTACAACCTCTCTATTCCGTGTGTTTACCACTGGATGATTAGGCCCGTATGTCAATACTGGTACCAATGGCTTAGCCCACTGCGGCACCACTTCCAAATTAAACAGGTAAGCATCAGGAAGGTCATCTGACACTCCTTGTGGGGCTTCTCCAGATGTGAGCCTAGAGAGATGATCTGCTCTTAAATGAGTCTTCCCTTTCCTTACCACCACCTCAAAATCATATTCCATGAGCAAGAGAAACCATCTCACTAATCTTCCTGTATTGCATGGCTTGTTTACGAGGTATAGCAATGCTTGATGATCAGTAAAAAATTTAAACTTATTTGCAAGCAAATAGTGTCTAAATTTCTTAACTGCATATACCATGCCTAATCCTTCTCGCTCTGTAGTGGTGTAATTCCGTTCAGCTGCATTCAATTGTCTGTTGGCATAGGCAATTGGAAGATCCATATTACCTTCACCCGTAGGTTGTGCAAGCACACATCCAATAGCATAATTGGATGCATCCACATGAACATGGAAAGGCTTATTCCAATCTGGTGTGGTCAAGATTGGTGCTGAACACAATCTTCGTTTAAGCTCCTGGAAGGAATTCTCACATTCATCCGTCCACTCAAAGTTTGTCAGAAGTCCGTACATGGGCTTTGCAATGACAGCATACATGTGTATAAATCGTCGATAATAACCACAATGCCCCATGAAAGCTTGTACTTCCTTGACATTCTTTGGCCTAGGTAACTCTGCTATAGCTCTCACTTTCTCTTCGTCAGTAGATATGCCATTCTTTGACACTATGTGTCCTAGAATCTTGCCTTGCCTGACCATAAAAACGCACTTTTCTGGGTTCAGGCAGACTTGATATTCTCTACATTTGTCAAAGATTTGTCTGAGTTCGGGGATATGGGTTTGTCTAATATTGGAATGAGCACAAAGATCATCAACATAGACTTCTAAACTCTTCCTCAGGAACTCCTTAAACACATGGCACATCAGCCTTTGGAAGGTAGCTGGTGCATTGGTAAGCCCAAATGGCATTACTCTAAAGGCAAAAATGCCCCATTCCGTGGCAAAGGCTGTCTTATGCTGATCCTCTGGAGCTATGGCTACTTGATTGTAACCCGAAAATCCATCAAGGAAGCTATACACTTCCTTGCCTGCCACTCTTTCTAAGAGATGTTCTGTGATGGGAAGTGGATAGTTATCTCGAATCGTGGCTGCATTAACCTTTTTCAAGTTAATACACACACGCAGCTTGCCATTTTTCTTGGGCACCACAACAATGGGGGATACCCACTCGGTGTGCTCAATTTCATAGATAAATCCAGCTTCAACCAGTCTATCTATCTCTTCTTTGATCTTAGCAGCGTAATTATCGTTATATGTGTAGGGCTTTTGCTTAGAGGGTTTGACATCTGAAGTCATGGGAATGGTGTGTGAGCATATGTCAGGGTCAACACCTTTCAAATCCTTGTAACTCCAAGCGAATACATCTCTGTATTCTCTTAGCAAGGCAATCAATTCGTACTCTTCTTCTTCTATTAGGTCATGACCTATGTACGTACATCTCTCCTCTCCTTCTTCTAGGGCCACTACGATTTTCTTGGTAGTTTCTTTGTTATCATAGGCCTCTCCTGATTGTGCCTCTCGTTTCGGCATTCTGATCATGACTCTCCTGTCATCAATCTCATACTTCTTAAAATTTTTCGGGACCTCAAACAAAGATTCTTCCTCTTCTAGTGAGGCTTGTTTCTTCTTTCGTTTCTTTCCTTCTCCCTTCGGGGTCACATGTGTTGTTAATCTTACATCATTTGTAATCTCTCCATGCCTCTGGGGTTGAAATTCTACTTCATGGAAGTATTCTTCATCTGATGCAAATGGTGGGTCCATAATGATAGACTCGAGATCGGAGTCACTTGCATCCTCAAATGCATCAGGGCTAGGTTCGCATTCTTCTAGAACTGCCTCTCCCATGATTGGCTCTATGGAGAAGACTAAAATGTCATAGCCATCCTCATCACAGTGAGGTGTCCATTGTTCTTCATTGATGGCTACGTCCATGGTTGCTAAGATTTCTGCCCAGCCATGGGGCTCAAATTCCTCGTCAGGAAAGACTACAGGTGCATAGGCTGGGTCTTGAATGGGTCTATGAGTTTCGTTTGCACCTATTTCTCTGGCCTTTTCTCTCTTCTCTTCCTCTACTGCTACTTTGCACATCCATAAGTGGGTGTCTTCATGCATCCATGAGGATCCTGACCCTATGGAATGCACAGATTCCGTATCATCTTTGGCTCTATGGATGGGATTCCACTGGATAGGAGGTACATCTCTATGAGAGTAATCTTTGAGATTGACTTTGGTCGTAACACCTAAGTGCTGCAAGTACAAAGAATTGGTTCCCCAATCCTGTACCACTTGCAACTGTCGCATAAATGGTCTTCCCAAAATCATCTCATAGGCATGATTTTTGCTGAAGTCACATATAGCAAAGCTATGCTCAAACTCAACACCACAAGTGGTGAGAGTTATTCCTTCTAGCAATCCTAAGGGTCTCTCTATGTGACCATCGGCCATTTGCAATTTCATTCTCGTTGGCCTGAGTGCTGGCTTGCCCCAACGCTTCCAAAGGGAAGTAGTGGCAATTGCAACTCCTGCACCTGAGTCCAAAATTGCCTTGGTGGTGTACTCCTGGTAGGTGATGGGAAGATAGGTGTTCCCTTCTTCACCTTCACACATATCTCCTATCTTGTCCAAGGGAATTTCTGGCACTGTCCTATGGGATCCTACTCGGGAACGTGGTTTTGCAACTTCAGTTACTTGATTGGCTACATATTTCCGCGATTCTGGTCTATCCTTAGGCAGTTCTTCCAAAGTGGGATCGCGCTGCACCTTGGGGTTCTGTACTACCTCAGTGTTCCTAGGTATGACTGAGTCGTCGTTCCTTACCATGACTGTGGGTGCTCTCATACACGTGGACTTTGCTTCCCATGGGCCTGTGAAGTGGGGTAGCTCTTGTATGGAATTAGACGCAAAGTCCAATCTCTCGTGCGACTGAGTACTCTCATGTTCCCCGTAAATAGATGGGATGTCTTGTGGGAATTGATCGTGTGCATCATCCACAAGTTCAAAAGGAGGGGCGACTTCACTTTCGTTATCCCATTTGTCTTCTTGAATCTCTCGTAGGAAGTCTGGTGCAAACCGATTCATAGAAGAAGAAGTATCTGGCTCCGTAGAGTTAGGCACATAAGCAACCTGGGAAGGAGGGCTTATTCTATCGTTGACTCTCTCCTTGTTCTCATAGATGGCTGGAGCACAAGCTTCCTGGGAAGGATTACTTATTCTATTACTCTTCCGAGCAGGCTCATACGCTCCCCGAGAAGGAATGTAGGCAACCTGTGGAGGTACGTAAGCTTTCGAGGGAGGCTCATCTGCCTTTTGGGGGGGAAGATAAGCTTCTTGAGGAGACACATGGGCTTCCTGAAGAGGCTGGCTTATCCATTCCCTTGCCCTTTCCTTTCTTTGAGGGGCAGGTTCCTTTTCTGATTGTGCAATTAGCCTCTCTATTCTTTCTAGCAGTCCATCAAAATGTAACTACGTCTTAGCTGAGCTAGAGATGTTAAAGAGGCGGCTAGCTTCGAACATGGCTTGAGCCAATTCCACCATCTTAGCACAAATTTTAGTTCGTTCAAGCTCTAGCTCGGCTCTAGGGTAGCACTTTTCATGATCGGTTATGGTTGGCCCTTCTTGGATTCTGGCCTGATAGGCTTTAAGCATCATATTAAGGTCTTCGGGAGTGGGATCTGCTAGGACTGATCCTACTCTAGGGGGTGGTGGGTTGGAAGGTGGTGGGTCGGATGGAGATGGGAATGGTGGTGGTGGAGTAGTGTGAGAGGGAGTTTGAGTTGTGAGTTCGGTTATTCTGGCTCTTGTCTCTCTTACGCTTTCCTCAAGTTCACACATCTTTTTAGCCCATTGTCTTTTCATTCTTTCCCGACTATCTTTCCAAGCTCTAGTCCTTTTCTTGGTTATGCTCTCTGTTTCACTAGCCTCTGCGCCCTTTTCCAGGCTTGTCTCTTGGTTTTGCTGCAATGCCTGAGCTCTAGTGACTACCTGTACTGGTGCAGTGGAAGTCACGCTCCCTGTGGAGTCTACCACTAACCCAACAACGTTGATAGGAGTGATTTTTGGCATGTTATTGGGGTTCTTTGGGCAATCTCGTAAGAGATGCTCTTTTCCACAGTCTTGGCAAAAGCCTTGGATCGTCACTGACTGGGGTTGTGTAGGTGGAGGCAAGGGACAATCACAAATGAGGTGATCTCCTTGGCACCTGTAGCACGGTCCTCTTGGGAATGGAGGTCTTACTTGCCTAGGTTGAGGCCTAGGGTTGGGGTTTGCATACATGACATTCGTGTAATCTGACTCCCAACTTATTTCATTTGGCTCTTCACTATAGTAGGACTCACCATGTTCAGGAGACTGCATGTAGTAGGCCTGGGGACTATCGACATGTGTAGAATCAAAGCTATGGTCACTGAGGTCATTTTCAGAGAGCAAGGGTGTCACAGGGACTATCGCTCTATTCAGGTTTTCTTCTTCAACAGCATACTTTACCGGAATCACATTAGCTGGGGTAGGTGGTTGTTGAGCTAACACTGGCTGAGGCCTTTGTTGGTTTTGGTATGGTTGCTGATAGGGTTGCTGTGGCCTGCCATATGGCTGTGGAGGGTACTGGTTTTGGTATCTTCCCTGTGGTGGATAGGGTTGAGGGTAAGTTTGCCTAACTGTTTGCTTATTGTAAGGGCAATCTTGTGCGGTATGATTGGTGTACCTTTGTTTTATGGTGCAATATTGGCTATTTGGGTTGACCTGGGGTTGAGCCATAATGGGACACACGTTTGCCATATGGTCACCACCGCATGTATAGCACCTCTTCGCTGGGGTAAACCTCGGAATTTGTTTGCTAGAGACGCCTAGTTTTTGGGCCACTTTCTCTGCGAGTTCCTCAATTGATGTGGATTGCGTGGAAGAGTGACTAGATGCACTATCTGAATCTTTGTAGATTTTGGAAAGCTCTAGTTCTTCCCCTAGGTTATCTTCAATGTCAATGCACATGCGTACACACTCTTCTATAGTCCTGGGGTCCTTCAGATACACATAGGATCTCAATTTCGTACTCAGCAATCCATCAAGGAATAAGGCTACTTGTTTGGCAAGTGTGGGTAGCTCCGAAACAGGGCACCTTTCAAGATATTGTCTAAATCTTCTTCCTGCCAATCTCACAGTCTCTTGGGGAGTCTGTTTGAAGCTGTGAATCAATGAGGAGGTATTGTGTCTTATGCCACTCTTAGAGAACTCTACAATGAAGGCTTCTAGGAGTTGGTCTATACACCTGAATTGTCGCTCATCCAATGGCTGAAACCATGTAAGTGCTGTGTTCCTAAGGGTTAGACCGAAGGCATTGTACTGCGTGAATAGATCCTCCACCTGTTCAGCTCTCAAGACTTGCTTGAACTCCGCCACATGATCATAGGGATCTCCTGTGCCATCAAAGTAATTCTTCATGGACTTAACTAGCTGGGTCGGTCTCAAAGTTCTAGTGTGCTCTCTAGGTCTCGGCAGAGGAAATCCATCCACATTTCTTTGATTCGTGTGAGCTGTAAGTATCTCAGGTTCTACCCTATTCGTCTCCGTCCTCGTTCTTTCTCTGCCCACTGGGTTGGCAAAGCTTACTTCTGGTCTATCTCCACTTCTGTCTCTTTGAGTTCCATGAGCTTGGGATGTACCAACTCCATGGTGACCATAGGATACATTCGATCTTGGTTGGGGGAAAATGAATTCACCCTTCCAAGTGTAAGCATGCCTATCATTTTCTGTCACCACAAAGATCCTTTCCGAAGTGTGATCTAAGTAGGTCACTCTACCTGGGCTATCCGGATCCTTAAACTCATAGATCATGATAGTTCCTATATCAGTTGGCTGATTAGATTTATATCTCCAAAAGGCTTCGTCAGTTTCTCGATTGAGGAGCAACTCTATGCTCTTGTTGTCTTGGGGTACCCACTCAGGTGTGATAATCCTAGTGAGAACAGATTTGCCACGGGGGGTTCTAGGTTCTACGCCCATATTTCCTTGTTCTAAGTCACCTAAGTCCGCTTCTGAGATTACATTCCCAAATTCATCTGTCCTATCTGGGTGACTGGTGACTACATATATGGTTCCTTCTTTGTCCAGGTATGCACCATTTTCAAACTTGACAGCTGGGTGCTCTAGTCCTATGGATTGATCAGGATTCTTGATCTGGACCACGGATCTTCCTAGGCCGTCCTCATAGATGCTAGCACCTAATCGGTTGGTCCTAAGGTATTCCAACTGCGTTTTGTAAGGGCCTTCCACTCTGTACAAGTAAGGCACTACTGAACTTCCCGTAGGTCTTTCCATGCCTTGAGACATCTCTGACTCACTGGTCTCAGAGCTAGGGTAGTACGAGTGGTGGCTCAACTGCTGGGCCCAAGACCTAGCAGTGTGGTTAACACTAGCCTCTGAAGACCTAAGGCTCTGTCTCTCCCTTACCAGATGTCGTCCTGATCTAAGGTTCATATGCCTCTCTTAGGAGTCCAATTCTTTGCCCAGAGTACAACTTCGTTGCTGGTTACTTTACATTAGTCACTTGGTTCTTTTTAGTTATTTCTCGTGTTTAAGGTCTTGTCTGATATTACATCGTCAGGAATACTTGAATGTTCTTCGTACTTTCAGGTTGATCGTTCCATGTTAGGTTCTTTTCCTTTATGTTATCGACAGTACAAAGATTAGGTTTTTCGCTTGAACTTGAGTTTTTAGGTGGTCTTCAACTTGATACCTGCCTATCGTCACCCTGACTTACTCCTACCTCTAGTCGTTCTTAGCCTAGGCTATGAATTGACAGAAGGGGTTAAAAGTTTCCAACCTTTTGTTTCTTGCACGGTTGCCCTTGAGTGCCCAGGAAGTGTGTTCCCAAGCTTGCACTTACACTTGCTGAGAACGCCTTTCGATGCTCTCAATAGATCTGTAAGTGTTCCGAAGTTAGCTTAAAGATTTAAATTCTAAAGACAGAACCAATGATTTTCATTCCTGTAGCACAAACACAAACTTGCATTGTGATTTTTAAGAAAACAATCCTAAAGACCCCTGACTTTGATCCCCCTGGGTATGGTCAACTTCAAAATACTCTATCTGAAAATCAACGCCTTATCTTTATAAAAAACAGTTGAGGGCGTGTAGTATATGTCACGAGCTTTCCAACAAGCCCTAGAGCTCAAAAAATTGATTTCGTATGAAAAAGGTATGACTGTTCAGGGTTTAGGGGGTTAAAACAAGATTCAATCTGGCCGACAGATCCTAGGATTTTCTCCAAATCACAAGTGTAGGAACCTCCCAAAATGCTAATAGATTGACTATTTTGCCCCAAAATTATCCCAACTCTTGAACAAAATCAAACCCTAATTTTTGGCCGAAAAGCCTGTCAATCGCGATCGACAGGTCTGTCAATCGCGATTGACAGAGGTGTCCGTCGGGGCTGTCAATCGCGATCGACGGTGTCAATCGCGATCGACAGAGTCGATCGTGGCTGTCAATCGCGATCGACAGTATCAATCGCGATCGACACGTTTTCTGGGTTTTTCGCCGATATTTCAGTCAATCGGGGGCCTATCAGTCGCGATGGACACGTGGCTACGCGTAAAAGTCAATCAATCGTGGAATTTCTGTCAATCGCGATCGACGGTGTCAATCGCGACTGACAGAGGTGTCGGTCGTGGCTGTCGATCGCGATCGACGGTATCAATCGCGATTGACAGGGTCCTACGTGGCAGTCAGTCGATCGTGGAGGTCTGTCGATCGCGATTGGCAGGGTCTGTCGGTCGCGATTGACAGGGTCTGTCGGTCGCGATTGACAGGGTCTGTCGGTCGCGATTGACAGGGTCTGTCGGTCGCGATTGACAGGGTCTGTCGGTCGCGATTGACAGGGTCTGTCGGTCGCGATTGACAGAGGCTGTCGGTCGCGATTGACAGAAAACCTCGAAATTTTTCTACTGTTTTTAATGTTTTAGGATGTGCTCCTTGTGCTTGTTCTAGTGGTGCACTCAATTTTGTGAAAAGCCAAAAATTTCTGTCAGTCGCGATCGACAGAAGCCTGCGACCGCGAGACAGTTTCGATGATTTTCGTACCTGTGCAGGAAGCTGGGGATGATGATACAGCAAGAACCTGCAATGAAACTCAAGAAACATGCAAAATCCGCACACACAATATCGCTCTCTCGCTCTCTCTCACACGTGAAATGAGGGAAATGAGGTGGGGAAGGTGATATGATCAAAAAACAGAAATTTTCGCGATGATGGAGATGGAGGTGGGAGATGGTGATGTTGATGATGGTGATGAAGATGGTGAAGAAAGTAAAAGAAAATCGATGAGAGTGAAGAAAATACCTACAACTCCAACGCGTCAACTCTACGTCTTACCATCACACGCTTGTCCTCAAAGCTCGATCCCCGACAACGGCGCCAAAATTTGGTGTAGCTCAGTGATGAGTAGCACCTCCTTTAATTGTCAATCCGGGAAGACGTGAGGATGGTATGAAGACCTCCAGCAAGTGGCGGCACAAGTGCGTGAGTGAGAAGCACACTAGCATACACACACATACACACACACGCGCACACACGGCAAGACAAAGAGGGAGAATCAATGGAGTTCTTAGATTACTTTCAAAAGCTCTTACAAGTTTTTTTCAATTACAATCTAACCTCAAAAATGAGCTCTCTAGCTCTTTTTATAGTTTTTGGCTAAGTTTTGGCCCTGTCCAGACCTAGTGTCTGGCCTAGTTAAAAATTAGGTTCCAAGGCTTATTTGAGGGCTCAAACGATATCTAAAAAATACGAAATTTGGCAGGTAGATACTTCTAAAGCTCCTCAAGCTCAAGGACTCCTTGGCTTGCACAAAATGGAGCTAGAAAAAGATGAATTGGTATTTACAATGGTGTTTAGTGATGAAAATCACTTTGAATGGGTGTAAAGGAGTTGAAAATTTAAAGGTTGCCTTAGTGCTAGATCTGCGTGAGTGCTCGTACTTGCTTCTTCATGAGGAAAATTACTGGCCTATTTGCCAGATCTTCGTTGACTCCCTTGTCTGCTGCTAACAGAAACATAGAATTGTCTATGGAGGATGGGAAGGTAAAACATCTTGCTAATGTGCTGCATGTTCCAAATATAACAAAGAATTTGGTTTCTGTTGGAAAAATGGTTGACCAAGGATTACAAGTTAGGTTCAATGCTGATGGGTTATATGTAGCAGAGTACAAAAAGGATGGTCGATCGATTGCCAAAGGAAACAAAGTGGGTAGGATGTTCACCTTAAATGTGAAAATTCTTGAAATGAATGCAGCCATGTTTGCAAAAGGTGCTGGAGTTATTGCTGATATAGAGATGTGGCACAAATGAATAGGACATGCAAATCTCCAAAGGCTGAAGTTGATGCAATCAAAGGAGGTTGTTCATGGACTACCAATTTTCAAGGTTGTAGAGATGCAAAAGGTATGTGTAGCATGTCAATTTTGTAAACAATCAAGATCATCGTTTCCACATGACAAGTATATTAGTGAGAATGTGCTAGAAATAGTACATACAAATGTTTGGGTTCCTACAAAGACCACATCTGTGGGCGGTTGCCGGTTTTATGTCACTTTCATTGATGACCATACATGGAAAATATGGGTATATTTCATGAAGAGAAGAGTGAGGTGTTCACTCACTTCCAAAATTTTAAGGCTATGGTGGAAAAGCAGACAAGAAAGTATATTCAGACATTAAGGTTTGATGGAGGAAGTGAATACACGTCAAATGACTTCAGCAATTTTCTAAAAATTCATGGAATTTGACGCAATTTTCATGCAGGTACACACCACAACAGAATGGCATTGCTGAACACAAAAATAGACATATTGCAGAAATAGCAAGAGCCTTGATGGTTGAGAAGAATATGCCTCATTGTCATTGGGTAGAAGTTGTGCATATAGTTGTATATATCATGAACAAAACTCCGAGTGTTGCAGTACATCAAGTTACACTTGAAGAGAAGTTCACAAGTAAAAAGCCAAACTTATCCTTCGGTTGTATTGCATATGTACATGTTCTAGATGCGTTGAGGATAAAGCTAGATCCAAAAGCAAAAAAATGTGTCTTCATTGGATACTCCCTTGAGCAAAAAGGGATATAAATGTTATAACCCATTCACACGATAGGTGAAGGTGAGCAGAGATGTGGTATTTGATGAAATGTCAAGCTTCTATGCAGATGCCAAAGAAGGATTGAATCTTGAACCCAATGACAAAGAAAATGTTGAAAAATCAAGTGTAGAATCGCAAGTTTAGAGTGGACCAGATGCATCACCAAGCAATAGTTCCAATTCAAATCTATGGAGTGAAAGATTTTATGGAAATTTCAGTCCAGCAAATTCATCAAATTCATCTAAGAAAGGTAAAGAAAAGCTTTTTGCTAGTAGTAAAACATGTGCAGGTTTTGAAGACGTTGATGAAGGTTCTAGCGATTCAGAAAAGAGTCTTGATGAGGAACTTGGATTTCCCTCTGTGAAGACTCCAGGAGTAAGAAAGGCACATACAGATGATATAAGGAGGTGACCCCGGAGCAAGAAGATCTAGGAGGATGTGGAATTCAGTACAACGATGGACGTATGACAGTTATATGGCTCGTCATTGTGCCCAAATGACAAAAGTATTACAAGATGCTGAACCCTCTTGTTTTGAAGATGCAATTGGAAATACAGATTGGAAAAAAGCTATGGATGAGGAGATGGTTGCACTTTATGGAAATGATACATGAAAGCTGGTCCCATTGTGGCAAGGGAAGAAATCTATAGGCTGTAAGTGGGTTTACAAGGTAAAGCACAATGCTGATGGTAGCATAAGTAGGTACATAGCATGATTGGTAGAAAAAGTAATATGCACAGGCATATGGCATTGATTATGAGGAAACATTCATCCCTGTAGCTAAAATTTCTACTGTCATAACACTTGTTGCATTAGCTACAGCAAAACGATGGACATTGCATCAGGTGGATGTGAAGAATGCTTTCTTAGATGGCGGTGTAGCTCAAGCGTAAGCACCACCTCCTTTACTTGTCAATCTGCGGAGAAGTGAGGACCGATATGAAGACCACGAGCAAGTGAAGGCACAAGTGCATGAGTGAAAGCACACAAACATACACACACATGCACGCAAGGCAAGATCAAAGAGAGGAACAATGGAAGGCTTTCTATTGCAAAGGAAATCTCTTACAAAAGCTCTATTCTCTAACAGTCTAACCTCAAAAATGAGCTCTCAAGCTCTTTTTATAGTTTTTTGACTAGTTTTGGTCCTATCTAGACCTACTGTTTGGCCTGGTTAAAAATTAGGTTCTAGGGCTTATTTGAAGGCTCAAACGGAGTCTAAAAATTATGAAAAATGGTAGTATAATACTTCTAATGATCCTCAAGCTTGAGGACTCCTTGGCTTGCAAAAAATGGATCTAAAAAAATGGAAAATGGTATTTACAATGGTTTTTAGTGATGAAAATCACTATTTTTATAGGGATTCCTTCTGAAAATTTGACATGTACTTCTTAGAGTTCCCTACGTGCTCCTTCTTCTTATGTGTCCACCTCTTTGATGTGCTCATGTGATTTGTCCTTGACCTTGAGCTTCAACACTCCCCCCCTCTTGAGTCTATCGTCCCTAACAGACCCTTTTTGTAATGGTTGTTCCACGTAGTGCTTTGAGAGGTAGTGTCCATTCGGTAGGGGTTGGAGCCGTCTATCTTCCAAATGTGGCAGGGTTGGTTGTCCAGTTCTTCATTTGTCAGTGCGAGACTTTGCAAGTTGTAATCCCTTGGTATGTGCATCTTCCTTGGATTCCAGTATGATTGTGTCGTTGTGAGTCTCCATTGATGACCTCTAGATCTTCCAAATATGATGTTCATAGTAGTCATGCCAAGTACTCATAACCCATAATGAATGATGGGTAAGTGTGTTCGTGCATGGGTTGAGGAAAATATGTGCCTTGTGCACGGCCTTGTAATGTAGCCCTATGCATGCTTACTTGGGGAATGCAAAAAGAACATGGTGCAAAAAAGTGGGTCTTGAGCGAATTGCTCAAGGGTACACTGACGAATAGGTTTCCTAATCTATCAGTATTATCGTGATACCCAAGTAGAGGATTCTTACCATGAAAGGTCGATCGATAGTCCGCTCTTTGTGTTGCACTCTCAGCATAATGACTGATCAATGGTACCTCTTCCTCAGTGGATGATTCACTGATGAGATGCTTCGAGCGTCTGGTCATGTCCCCTTTCTTCAAAGCAACATTTTCCAAATACTGAGAATTGAATTTCTTTATATCCCTTGACAAACAACATTGGGTAACTACACCAAGCTTAGTTTCACATATTCTCTTTAGCTCACCCTAAGCAGGAGTCTTCTCATCCAGTATACATACAAGGATTTGTAGGGTACCAAAACTACCCCTTGCAGATACCACCTTGGATGCTCTCAGACATACAGTAGTTAAGCATCTCTCAAGTTGCGGGCCTTCGAGATCTTCCCTCCTACCAAGGTAAGGGGAAACAAAGTTGTGGATGCCATGTTCCTGTCAAGTTCTTGACATCTACTAGATAAAGCAGCAATAATATCATCTACTAACCGAGACACACTTCTATCCAAACTGATAAATGTTCAGTAATCAATGGTTCCACCTTCAACTAAGCATGAGTCATTCATGCTCCATGAGCCAAACCTGGGAACAAGCTCTCTCTCTCTTTTCTCTCTTTTTTTGGGGGGGTAAAAATGTCAAAAAATAAGAAGACAAAAGTTAGTATCGGTAAAAATATTTGACATATGTCAATGTGCTCTTGTGCTTGGGGTTCTCAAGTGTGTCTATGCATGGCCGTGTAATGTGGCCCTATATTAATGCATACTTTGGAAATGCATGACCTGAATGGTGCAAAAGACAGGGTTGTACAAGAAGCACATGGTTGTCGCTCATCGAGGCTTTCAATGTTTCTTGTAGATGTTGATGCCAGCTTTGGTGAAGGTATCCATTGGATCTCGAAATGATGTAATCCTCCTTATTGGAATCAATTTGAGAACAACATTTGGCACTATAAAGATCACTTCAGGTGTCTTCATCTTTGGATGCTTTCTGAACTTTGGTATCCAGTGTGGTTGGCACTTTGGTTTGGTGGAGGCTACTTGTACTTTTGGCTTCCGAACCCATACCCTTTTTGCATGTCTTCCTACTATTGTTGAAGTACATTTCTTCACATAAGTATGTGCATCCATATGAAGAGTGGGCCACCAAAGTCCTGAGAATAGAATGGTCTTGATCACTCTGTCAGGCCCAAAGTGTCCACCTACAACACTACTATGTGCAGTTTCCAAGACTTTCAAGTAGTCTGATTCATGAATGCATAATCTTAGGTAACCATCTTTGCCTCTCCGATATAGGTTTTTGCCTACTAAGGCATAGTCTTTAGCCTCTTGCTTCATGCTTCATCTTCTTGCTAGACTAGCCTCGCTAGGTAATGTTCCTGATCTCATAAATTCTACCAATGGAGCACTCCAATCTGGAATTAATGATATGTGATAAAGAGTCGCATGCTCCACCGGGGGTCTCTTTTGGCACACTAGACAATTCTTGATTCAGTCATGAATTTCTTTGTCTATACTAGGCCAATACACTCCCAAACGTTTTAGATTTTGCAATGTTTGTTGTTTAGAATCGTGATTCCATAGAAATCCTTCATGGGCTTGTTGCAACCAACTACTATGTTAATCGTCCTCGACACAACAAGCTAGAACACCTTCTGTATCTTGTTTATACATGCTTCCTGCCAATATTTGATAGCTTTGTGACCGCACAATTTCATCCTGGTTCGTCTTCACCTTCTTATTTGCAGGTCCAAAGGTTAGGACTGATACCAACTTATTTGCCCATTTAGGAACAACTTCTAGATTGAAGAGATAAGCATCAGGCAATTCATCAGACGGTCCTTGGGGTGGCTCTCGTGAAGTGATGCGAGAAAGGTGATCCACTCTGAGGTGGGTCTTATCTTGCCTAACAACCACTTCAAAGTCATATTCCATTAGTAAGAGGAGCCATCTTACTAAGCGTCCTGTGTTGCAAGGTTTATTGACCAAGTATAATAAAGCTTGATGATCAGTGAAAAATTTGAACTTGTTGGCCAATAGATAGTGTCTAAGCTTCTTTACAGCATATATCATGCCTAAACCTTCTCTTTCGATTGTGGTGTAGTTTCATTCAGCGGTGTTCAATTGCCTACTAGCATAGGCTATAGGCAAATCTAACCTTGGCGTACCATGAACACACACTTCTCTGGGTTCACACACACTCGGTAGTCTCTACACTTGTTGAAGATCTGTCGGAGCTCAGGAATGTGACATCTCCTTTCTTGGGAATGAGCACATAAATCGTCCACATATACTTCTAAGCTCTTTCGCAAGAACTCTTTGAAGACCTGACACATGACTCTTTGGAATGTTGCAGGTGCATTGGTGAGCCCAAATGGCATCACACGAAATGCAAAGACTCCCCACTCTGTAGCAAATGCCGTTTTGTGTTGATCTTCAATGGCAATGGCTACTTGATTGTAACCTGAAAATACATCAAGGAAGCTATAAACTTCCTTGCCCGCAACACGCTCCAATAAATGATCAGTGATTGGAAGTGGATAGCTATCTCTAATCATAGCGGCATTAACTTTTTTAAGGTTAATACACACACGTAAGTTTCCATTCTTCTTGGGCACCACTACAACGGGGGACACCCATTCAGTATGCTCAATTTCATTGATGAATCCAGCTTCAATCAATCTGTCGATTTCCTCTTTTATTTTAGCTGCATAGGTGTCATTATAGGTGTAGGGCTTCTGTTTGGTGGGCTTGGCATCTGCTATCATGGGGATCGTATGAGAAAAAACCTTCAGATCTACTCCCTTCAAGTCTCTATAGTGCCACGCAAACACATCCCTATATTCCCTTAACAAGGCTACCAACTCTGCTTCCTCTTCTTTACTTAGGTCATCTCCTATGTACGTACATCTCTCTTTGTTCTCTTCAATGGTGACTACCATTTTTAGGGTCTTTTCTTTGTTATCATATGCTTCTCCTGATGTGGCCTCTCTCTTAGGCATTCGTACCACAATTTTTCGGTCCTCAACTTCGTATTTCTTGAAATTCTCTAGTACTTCGAACAATGGTTCCTTCTCTTCTTGTTTCACTCCTTGTCTTTTCTTTTTCTTTTGACCTCCTTCACTTCCATCCTTTGAATTGACAGTTTTAATGCTTGTGAGAGGTTCTTCTTCCTTTTGGGTAAATACTCCTATGTCTTTTAGATAGTGCTCCTCTGAAATAAAGCAACTATCCATCACAATGGACACTAGATCATCATCATTCTCTTCTTTTTCTATGAAGTCACTAGGGTCACATTCTTCTAGCAAGGGCTGACACATGAACACTGAAATATCATAACCCTCCTCATCACAATGAAGTGTCCATTGTTCTTCATTGACAGCAATGTCCATGGTGGCTAAGATTTTTGCCCAACCATGAGGCTCAAATTCCTCATCTGGAAAGATCATCGGTTTATAGGTTGGGTCTCTAATTGGTCTATCTCCTTGAGAAGTTCCTTTTTCTCTTGCTTTTAGGCATTGCTCCTCTTCCTTTGCGACCTTGCACATCCACAAATGAGTATCTTCATGCATCCAGGATGTCTCAGATGAACTTTTAGAATGCACAGAGATCGAGTCTTCTTGCTCCTTGTGGATAGGATTCCACTGTAGGGGTGGTACATCTATGAAGGTGTAATCCTTCAAATTGACATTGGTTGTGACCCCTAAGCGTTGCAAGTATAAGGAGTTGGTTCCCCAATCCTGTACAACTTGCAGTTGTCGTAGGAAGGGCCTTCCTAGGATCATTTCGTAGGTAGTAGTTTTACCAAAGTCACATATAGCAAAGGTGTGCTCAAACTCTACACCACACGTGGTTAGAGTTATCCCTTCTAGCAATCCTAGAGGTCTTTCAACATGGCCATCAGCCATCTGAAGCTTCATTCTAGTTGGTCTTAATGCAGGTTTACCCCATTGCTTCCACAGGGAAGTGGTCGCAATAGCAACACCAGCACCAGAATATATGATCGCTTTGGTTGTGTAACCTTGGTAGGTGATCGGAAGATAAGTATTGCCTTCCTCACCTTCGCTCATGTCCCCTATTTTGTCTAGAGGTATCTCTCGAACTTTCTGGTTAGAGCCTGCTTTTGGCATATTGGAAGCAAGTTTTGGAACCTGATCCTTCACATGATTCCATAGCTCGGGTTTTGCTTTGAGTGGCTCTTCCACAGTGAGATGACATTGAACTTTAGTGTTCTTCACGACGTCAGTGTTCCTTGGAACCACTGAGTCTTCATTTCTTACCAATATTGTGGGAGCTCTGATTTGAAGAGATTCAGATTCCCATGGGTCTGTGAACTGCGGCAACTCTTGTATAGAATTGGATTTAAATTCTGACCTTTCTTCTCTTTTTTGCTCTACTTGGTCTCCATAAATAGATGAAATGTCTTGTGGGAATTGATCATGAAGATCATCAATCTCAAGAATAGGAGGGGAAACATCTTTTTCCTTGGCCCATTTCTCTTCTTGTATTTCCCGCAAGAACTTTTGAGAGTGTTGTTGAATTGAAAGAGGTTCTCCCTCATCTATGGAGTCAGGAACATAGACTTTCTTTGGTGATGATCTCTCTCTTTCAACGGTTGGCTGAGCCTGTAGAGGTAAAGAAACTTGAGGTTTATTTACCCACTACTCTAATCTATCTAGTAAGCCCTAGAAGTGCAAACCTGGTTTAATAGCATTCGTCTTATTGAATGATTGATTGGCCTCGAACATAGCTTGAGCTAGTTCCACCATTTTTATCCACATTTTTGTCCGTTCAATCTCTAAATCTGCTCTAGGGTAGCTCTTGTCTAGGTTTGCTGGTGTTGGCCCTTCTTGAAGTCGAGCCTGGTATGCCTTGAACATCATGTCCAAGCATTTTGGGGTTGGATCTGCAAGAACGGACCTTGGTTGTGGTCTATTTACAATGGTCGGTGGGTGAAGATGAGGTTGGGGATGAGGTGGTGTGGATGGATTTTTGGCATGTAAGAGATTTTGAGAGGCAATATCTTCTATTTTTGTTTTTGCATCTTTTAAGCTTTCTTCTAGTTCGGATAGCTTTTTGGTCCACTTACAATAGGTTTTCTCCCTAGTATGCTTCCATTCTCTTGTTTTTCTCTTACTAGGCTCTCCTGATTCACTTGGCTCTGATTGCTTAGCTGGTTTAGATTATTGTAAGGCTTGTGCCCTAGTAACTGCATGTATAGGAGCCAGATGATTGCCACAAGAATTGGAATCCCCTACTAGGCCTACCACATTAACGGGTGTAACCTTTGGTGCACTAGACAGATGTCCGGGACAATCTCTCAGGAGTTGTTCCTTGCCACACTCAAGACAAACAACTTGTATTGTGATGTTCTACCCTTGATTTGGAGCTAGTGGGTGGAGTGGTTGTTGTCCTGTTATAAGTTGAGGGTGGTTATATCCTCCATGTTCATACGGTCTAGTTGATCCTTGTGGTCTTGGGCATGGGTTATACCTTGCAGACAAATTCTTGGAAGAATTGTTCCATATTGCCAAAGGAATTTGGATCCAAGGATTGAAACCAAGCTAAGGCTATTCCCATGAGAGTTAGCCCAAAGGATTCATATTGCATGAAAAATTCATCCACTTGCTCCGCTCATAACACTTGCTTGAATTCTGCTATGTGGTCATAGGGCTCTCCTATGCCATTGTAATGATTTCGCATACATTTGGCCAATTGGACTAGTCTCACTCTTTTGTCTAGCTCTGGGGATTGCATTATGATGGGGACACCTTGGGGCGGTTTTGTCCTAAAGGTAGGTCTATTCATATTTCCCATTCTCTGACTAGTGTGGCCGTGGGGGTTGATTCCTGGCATCGTGAATTGTTCATGTGGTCTATCGGGTCTAGTACCTTGGCTCATTTGTCCTAACATCACATTTTTTGTTTTTTGCTGGGTCTCGAATGGGTTTTGTGAGGTAGTTGCATGATCTCAATCTAACTCTCCTCTTTCATTAATCTGATCAGGGTTTTCAATTACTACATAGATCTGGCCCATCTTGTCCATGTAGACTCCATCTTCGTACTTGACAGTTGGTCTTGGAACTATTTCTAATTCAGTAGTGTTTCTCATTCTTGCTACTGACCTGTATAGACTATCGAGGTAGAGGGGTATTCCTTGCAGGTTAGTGGATACGTATTGAAGAGACATCCTATATTCCCCTTCCACTGTAGACATAAGACCTTCCCTAGGTATGGATCTATGCATGTCTTCAGAAGCCAAGAGTCTCTCCTAGTTAAATGACATTTTTGACTCACTTGTCTATGAACTCAGCACGTAGTGTTAACCACTAAGTTGTGAGTCCCTAACTTGGTTGTGTGGTTGACCTTAGTTTCAAGTGATTTGGTACTTTTTCTATCTCTTCCTAAGTATCAACTTGAGCTTAGGTTCATAAGCCTTGTCTACAAGTCCAAAATTGTCCTTTGAATTGCTCAAAACCTTGTGGAACCCCTTGCTTCCTAGTCCAACCTGAGGGTCAACTTCAAAATACCCTATCTAACAAGCTTTCCAACCAACCAAAGATCACTCCGAACGGATTTTGTATGAGAAAGTTATGCCAGTTCTGGGGGTTAAAACAGGGAAACATGATCTCTCTGGGAGTACCTTAGGAAAGGCGATACGATACCAAATTTTCCTCGCGATACCACTATGGACGATACCACATTCGGCAATATGATACCATCAAGGCAATACCAAATTCCACGATACGATACCACTCGCTAGACGATACCACCAAGTCCACAATACGATACCAAAACAAACGACGATACGATACCTGGTCTACTGACAATACGATACGATACCTCTGCACTCGACGATACGATACCAAGTTAGGGGACAACACAATACCAGATTGCTCACGATACGATACCAAGGTAAGGGACGATACGATACTAAGTGCACGATACGATACCACGTTCATGGACGATAGGATACCTGACCACTACATGATACGATAATGCTTCTATGGACGATACAATACCAAAGGGTCAGACGATACGATACCACTTTTTTGCACGATATGATACTGACTCTTGTAATGATATGATACCAAAACAAGAGGTGATACGATACCGAGTTGGCGATACGATTCCAACTTGGTTGACGATATGATACTTATGCAAATGACGATACGATACCACTATCACGCGTGATACGATACCGCCCGATCGACAATACAATACCACGAGGTGCACGATACGATACCACTTGAGTGACCGCGATCGCGATACCAGCACTTGATGATACGATACCAGAATGGTATCGTGATACCTCAAGTGGGCATGCACGATACGATACCTCAACAAGTATCACGATACTCAGGAATTCTAGTATCGCGATACCAAAACTCAATCGGACACTATACTTGGAGATTTTTAAGCCCAAATTCAAAATTTTTTGCAAATATGTGTACCTTGTGTCCTCCTTATCACTCTTATCAGCTGAGATGCAAAATCTATCTCCAAACCGGCGATACCACCTGCACGATACCAGACGTTGTTCTTGTCACTCTACGATAGTGTCGCCTAGATTTTGGTGTTTTTGAGAGTTTTTTCAGTGTTTTTCTTCAGCGTTTTTGGTTCTCAACTCCGCCTGTGCTTCTTTCTCATAGCCACGAGTAAAGAACGAGTGAATGTACTGTCGAACAATGAAAAAAACAAAGAAGACGAAGATGGGAGAAGATGGAGGTGATGATGATGATGAAGATGAAGCAAGACTCAGAAACTGAACTGAAAATGGTGATTTTTTACCTTCCAACATCGTTACTCTACGTCTTACCATCAAACGCTCGTCCTCCAAGCTCTCTCCCCAGCAACGATGCCAAATTTGGTGTCACTCTAGCACAATGGTAAGTATCAACGTGAAGAGCTTCACCTCATAAATGTCAATCCGTGGAGACGTGAGGAGCGGTTTGAAGACCAAGAGCAAGTGAAGTGCACAAGTGCATGAGTGAAAGCATACAAACATGCACACACATACACACACACATGCACAAGGTAAGAGCAAAGAGTGGAACAATGGAAGGACTTGAATTACAAAAGAAATCTCTTACAAAGCTGAAATCTACAACAAGCTAACCCCAAAAATGAGCTCTCCAGCCCATTTTATAGTTTTTTGAGTAGTTTTGGCCCTATCCAGACCTACTGTCCGGCCTAGTTAAAAAATAGGTTCCAAGGCTTATTTGGGGCTCAAACAGAGTCTAAAAATTATAAAAACTAGTAGGATGATACTTCTAATACTCCTCAAGCTCAAGGACTCCTTGGCTTGAACAAAATGGAGTTACAAAAATGGAAAATGGTATTTACAATGGTTTTTAGTGATAAAAATTTCTTTTGAACATTTGACATGTGCTTCTTGGAGCTCCCTACATGCTCCTTCTTCTTGTGTGTCCTCTTCATTGATGCGCTTCCCTACTTGTGTGTGACCTTGACTATCAACAGGTGGCATGCTCCACTGGGGGTTTTTCCTAGAAGCCTGGAAAATTCTTAATCCACTCATGTATTTCTCTATCCATACTAGGCCAATACACTCCTAATCGTTTTAGATTCTGCAGTGTTCGTTGTTTAGAATAGTGATTTCCTAGCAATCCTTCATGGGCTTGTTGCAACCAACTACTATGCTCATCGTCCTCGACACAACAAGCTAGTACACCTTCTGTATCTTGTTTGTACATGCTTCTTGCCAATATGTGATATTTTTGTGATTTTACAATTTTTTCTTGTGATGTTTTCACATTTTTATTAGCGGGCTCAAAGGTTAGGACTAGTACCAAGTTATTTTCCCATTTAGGAACAACTTCTAAATTGAACGGATAAGCGTCAGGTAGTTCATTAGACACTCCTTGCGGTGGCTCTCCTGAAGTGATGCGAGAAAGGTGATCTGCCCAGAGGTGGGTTCTACCTTTTCTAACAACAACTTCAAAGTCATCTTCCATTAGCAAGAGGAACCATCTTACTAAACGTCCTGTATTGCAAGGTTTATTGACCAAATATAACAAAGCTTGATGATCAGTGAAAAAATTGAATTTATTGGCCAATAGATAGTGCCTAAACTTTTTCACGGCATATACCATGCCTAAAACTTCTCTCTCTGTTGTTGTATAATTTTGCTCAACTGTAGAGAGCTGTCTACTAGCATATGTTATAGGCAAATCTAGATTTCCTTCACCTATGGGTTGTGCTAGCACACATCCTATTGCATGATTGGATGGATCTACATGGACATGGAATGGTTTATTCCAATCAGGGGTGGTCAGTATTGGTGTTGAGCACAAACGTCTCTTCAGCTCCTCGAAGGACTTTTCAGATTCATCATTCCACTCAAAATTTGTCAATAAGGCATAAATAGGTTTAGCTATGATTGCATTCATGTAAATCTATGGTAATATCTACAATGGCCCATAAAGGCTTGTACCTCTTTAACATTCCTTAGCCTTGGCAGCTCCGCTATGGCTCATACCTTATCTTCATCTGTTGAGATTCCATTCTTAGAAACAATATGACGTACGATCTTACCTTGTCGAACCATGAAAACACACTTCTCTGGGTTCATACACACTCGATATTCTCTACACTTGTTGAAAATCTGTCTGAGCTTAGGGATATGGTATCTTCTTTCTTGGGAATGAGCACATAAATTGTCCACATATACTTCTAAGCTCTTTCGCAAGAACTCTTTGAAGACATGACACATGAGCCTTTGGAATGTTGCAGGTGCATTTGGAGCCCAAATGGCATCACTCGAAATGCAAAGATTCCCCATTTGGTGGAAAAATCCCTCTTGTGTTGATCTTCTGGGGCAATAGCTACTTAGTTGTAACCTGAAAATCCATCAAGAAAGCTATAAACTTCCTTGCCTGCAACACGCTCCAATAAATGTCCGGTGATTGGAAGCGGATAGCTATCTCTGATTGTAGTGGCATTAACTTTTTTAAGGTTAATACACACTCGCAACTTTCCATTCTTCTTGGGACCACTACAATGGGGGACACCCATTCAGTATGCTCAATCTCATAGATAAATCCAACAACCTATCAATTTCTTCTTTTATTTTAGTTGCATAAGTGTCATTATAGGTGTAGGGCTTCTATTTGGTTGGCTTGGCATCGGTAGTCATGGGGATCGTATGAGAGCATATTCTCAGATCTACCCCCTTCAAGTCTCTATAGTGCCATGCAAACACATCCCTATATTCCCTTAATAGAGCTACGAGCTCCATTTCTTCTCTTGCACTTAGGTCATCTCCTATATACGTGCAACTCTCTTTGTTCTCTTCAATGGTCACTACAATCTTCTTGGTCTTTTCTTTATTATCATATGATTCTCCTATGATGGCCTCTCTCTTAGGCATTCGTACCAAAATTTTTTGTTCTTCAACTTCATATTTCTTGAAATTTTTTGGTACTTCGAACAATGACTCCTCCTCTTCTTACTTCACTGCTTTTCTTTTCTTTTTCTTTTGACTACTCTCACTTCCATCCTTTGGATTTATCATTTTAATGTTTGTGCGAGGTTCTTCTTCTTTCTGGTTAAACACTCCTACATCTTCTAAATAGTGTTTTTCCGAGGTAAAGCAACTATCCATCACAATGGACTCTAGATCGTCGTCGTCCTCTTCCTCTTCTATGACATCACTAGGGTCACATTCTTCTAGCAAGGGCTGACACATGAATACTGAAATATCATAACCCTCCTCATCACAATGAAGCATCCACTGTTCTTCATTAATAGCAATGTCCATGGTGGCCAAGATTTCCGACCAACCATGAGGCTCAAATTCCTCATCTGGAAAGATCATTGGTGTATAGGCTGGGTCTTTAATTGGTCCATCTCTGGGGGAGTTCCTTCTCTCTTGCTTTTAGGCACTTTTCCTCTTCCTCTACAACCTTGCACATCCAAAAGTGAGTATCTTCATGCAGCCATGATGGATCAGGTGAACTTCTCGAATGCACAGAGATAGAATCTTCTTTCACCTTGTGGATAGGATTCCACTGTAGGGGTGGTACATCTCTGAAGGTGTAATCCTTCAAATTGACCTTGGTGGTGACCCCTAAGTGATGTAAGTAGGAAGGGTCTTCCTAGGATCATCTCTTGTACAATTTGCAGTTGTTGTAGGAAGGGTCTTCCTAGGATCATCTCATGGACATTATTTTTCTCAAAGTCACATATGGCAAAGGTGTGCTCAAACTCTACACCACAAGTGGTAGATTTATCCCTTCTAGAAATCCTAGAGGTCTTTCAAAATGACCATCTGTCATTTGAAGCTTCATTCTAGTTGGTCTTAATGTGGGTTTGCCCCATTGCTTCCATAAGCAGGTGGTTGCAATAGCAACACGAGCACCTAAATCTATGATTGCTTTGGTTGTGTAACCTTGGTAGGTGATTTGAAGATAAGTATTACATTCTTCACCCTCACACATGTCCCCTATTTTGTCTAGAGGTATCTCTAGTACCTTCGACTTAGAGCCTCCTTTTGGCATTGTGGAATCAAGTTTTGGGACCTGATCCTTCACATGGCTCCATAGCTCGGGTTTTGCTTTGAGCAGCTCTTCTACAGTGAGATGACTGTTGGAAATGAGATAGTTTGTTGGCTCTTGGCTCATGTCACAGGTCTGTGGTTCCATAGGTCCAGCATATACAACACAGAATCTAGCAATCTTCAATATTGACAAAACATGAACATACCACAACTTAATGATACAGATGATGAGACAAAGATAGAGAAAGAATAGACGACATGTGTAAGTGTTACGTAAGCCATCGCTTACTCATAGTATCATATATACCAATGTTCAATGTACAATGTGGGAGCAAAACTCTCAACCACTCTATGTGATGAGAAATAGATGAATGAGTGGATGTACAAATGTAACAAACATATTCAGATGTATGGGCAGTAATCTGAATATACATGAGATGTGTGACCTAATAGGTTATAGAAGAGTGAATATGAGTGACTGAAAGAGGAAGGATCAGTGTGAAACTGATAATCAACAAACCCTCATCTAACCTTAGGCTACCGAAGACCCTAAGTTAGATATGTGTGTGAAAAGATCACATACTTAAAAAATAGCATAGGATGCTAACAAGTTTGCTGCCGAAAATCCTCAAAATCATGTGAACACACCTTCTCAAACACCTCATCCAAATATGCATAAAGCATATATGTACTGTTTCTCTTGTACTTATGCCGAATAGGACTCCTCCTCATATGGATGTTACAGCCTCCATAAACTTCAAGTAGTACCTATGTGCATAAAGAGAATATGTACCTGAATACTTAACATAAGATGTAAATCTTATGTTAAACACCATCCAATGTCTTTGAAGTAGCCTGACATCCTCTTGTAGAAGATAATCTTCAACTACAACATGTAGATGGCCGATCCTCACCATCAAGCTGCTAATGACCAAGTCTTCTTGCCATGAACAAGAGATAATCTCCTCTCCATGAGCTAGAGTGTGAGCACACCCTTCATCTTCTCCAAGAAGAATCATTAAGAAGAACTCCATAGCTGCTCCTCAACATGCTTCAAGTTAGCACCATGGATGCCCCATGTGCTAGAAGAAACACCACCTCTATTGAGGTCCAAGCTCCAAGCTTGTGTTGAAAGTTAGGTGAAGGATGAATATAAGTGATCCCAAGCTTGTGTTTATATAGTATTCTTCCATGAAATAAACCAGGATCGAAAATCAAACGCTATCGCTGATTTAATCCGAAAGGAAGAAAAATCCATTGCGATCGCTGTCTGTTCGCGTTCTTTCATCGTTGTCCACTTGTGCTTTATCTCCTAAAAAGCATTATAAAAAAAACTTCCGCGTGCTACCGCCAAGGGGATTCGAACCCACGCCTTATGTATGAGAGTCGGTTGACTTATCCAAGGTGCCCGTCATGGTTTCATGTAGGAGACTTAATAAAAGGTGCTACACATGCTCTGTACAGGGAGAAAAATGGACTATTGAGACATTGTTTTTCCAACAATCCCCACTGCAATGTCACAATGGTACAAACTGGACTGAATTTGTAAACTTTATAATCTACAAATTACCACAAGCTTCAAATAGCCTATCACAAGCTTCAAGCTTGTACTTCCAACACTTCAGAACTTTTCTTCAAAAGTCTTCTTCAAAATTGAATTTGACTTTCCTTCAAAAAATCTGAACTTGTTGAATATGAAGCATAATACTCGAGAAAATATGCAAACTAGATATCCAATAGTGTACATATCAAGCAATCATTGCTTGACAACAAATATAGCATGAACTGTCTCTGAACCTGCTATCTCCTGTCTTCAAAAACTTGAAAACATACACTAGGATCCACATATTTGCATTTACCTTCCAAAAGGATTTCTCAACGTACTTCTATTGTGTCATGTAAATACACTAAACAAAATCAGGAACTGAATCCTGGAACCTGTGACTGACAACTCACAACTTAGTGTATTATGAACACTGTTGGTTCATCTTTGAATGTACTCAAGCCAAATCAACTCAACTCAATATGAGTCAAAAAATCTATGATGTCATCATGTCTTCATCCTTTAAATCCTTCATACCTCTTTCCTTCAAAACATATATGTGAGCACTTCTAAAATATACCTTTCGAAAATATCAATAGAAGTCTGGAACCTTCTCCTGAACAGGAACATCCTAACAGGAACTTTCTCCTGACATTCTCCTTCTTCTTTCAAAGCTGGAACATAAAGAGAACCTGACAAAGGAAATATAGGAATACCTGAAATAGGAATACCTGAAAGTATGAATCTGCATTCTTTCACATATGGCTGAAAATAAGTCTTCATGTTTCATCACCCCCTGGATGACTTAACATTAGTATCCAGTATTCTTCAAATTATATCAGACTTTATGAAATCTTGGACGTATGTTGGGGGATTCTTAGACAAGAAGGAGTTTGAGGGTTTGTAGGAGAAAAGGAAAAGACCATGAGAGGAAATACACCTTGGAAGCTTCTACCGATTGATTACAGTAAGACAATTACAATGTTTGAAGCACAATACAAGCCAATACTTCTGTGCACAATCACACAGAGTGCTCTATTACAAAATACCAAATATCCCAAAGTCTTCTTGCCGCCGGCCTCCTCTGCCCCAGACCTCCACCTACTTCAAGCTTATCCTTGTGCACACCTTGCACCAAGCTTCCACTAAGGGGAAGGAATGAATACCTTCTGTCGGCACGCGCACACTGCAAGGAGACCTTGAGATCCTTGGGGGACTAGCTTAGCACTCTCTGCACAATCCCTTAGTTACTCTCTATGCACTCCTTCAACTCCACTTCTTTGCGTCGCACACTGGTGACTCTTGCACTTCTCTCTCTTGCTTCACTTAGACTATCCTTCTCTTGCTTACTCTAGAATTGATCCAAGAATAGTTCTTGCCTTGATTTGAGTGTGTCGATCACGTACGCTCCTAACTGCAATAGTATCTTGGTGCTCACTTTGATGTCCCAAGATTGTCTTCACAAGTGGAAGCCAACGACTCACTGTTTTGTCTTGTAGTGACTTTAGACTAAAACCCAAAATTTTAATGGGGGGCCATACTTTCACCTGTGCGTACGTTGCCGCTTCACATACCTTCACATTTTCCTTTTAAGTCTTCAATTTTGCACATAAGAGGGGGTTCACCTGAACCTTTCAAAACACTTTAAAACACACTTTGAACCTTAGGGAAGTTAGAGAAAATACCTCTGCAACTTGCAACCCACTTTCTCCAATTTACCCTTTGTGGACCATTAATTGTGCACTACCTGTGCACTTTGACACCTGCACTTTAGCACTTTGACTTTGCACCTATTGACTTTGACCTTGACCTTGTTGACTTTGCCCAGTTGACTTTGACCTTTTGACTTTGATTGTAGTTGACTTTGACCAACATGACTTTTATGGTCTCAACAGTTGCCCACCACCTAATGTGCTCTCCATCCCGGAGAGCTACAGCCAAAACTCTGAGCATATAGGACACCATGATAAGAGAGCTCCAAAAGACTGGAAGAGGACATCTGAGCAGCAACCAATTCCACCAAAAGCAGGATAGAACAAGCACCAGAGAAGAACCAAAATTTGGATTTTGCCATGGAAAAGCAAAGGGTTGCAATGGGGGGTTGAAAGGGGGTGGAGGGGAGGGCTGAGGGGCAGGGATTGAAGGGATAGGGAGGGTTAAGGATGTGGCTGGGCAGATTGGTAAAGGTAGGGCATGGGGTAGGATGATGGGGTCTGGAGAGGGTTAAAATGGTCAAACACTAGAGCTACAGAGTGCGCATGTGGGAGATTATGAAACATAAGGTAAGACAAGGTGAGAATAGACCATGTGGACAATGTGGGGAAATAAAAGCATGTGATTAATGTGCTCAAAACATGTGGGTTTTGACCAAAAGTCAGAGAAAAAGTTGGAATTTGGAAAAATAAAGCCAAAAACTGAGTTTAGAGGTGCCAAAAAACATGAAAATGGCTCCATTTTTGTAAAAAACGGCCAACCGAGGCACGATCCAAAGCCAAAAGCTTTGAGCCATAAAAAATAAAAAATAATAAGTTTTTAATTTATATATATATATATATATATATATATATATATATATATATATATATATATATATATATATATATATATATATATATATATATATATATATTTTCATCGAACGCCTATACAGAAAAGAGAAAGAAAAATAAGAAAAAAATATAAAGTAAATAATAAAATAAAAATAATAAAATAATAAAATAATAAAATAAATAAAAAATAGAAATAAAAAATAAAAATTGGGGGGGGAGGTGTGTCAGAACGGGGGGGGGGATTTTTTATTTTTTTTTGCAAAAAAAGAAAACGCCCTGGGGGGGGCCCTTTTTTTTTTTCAAAAAAACAAAGAAAAATACATTAAAAATCCAAAAAAATTGCAAAAAACTCCAAAAAATCTTCAAAAAATTCTGAAAAAATTTCCTAGAGTGTTAGGCTAGTTTCTTCACTCAAAAACCACAGAGAGCTTCCTTTATTCCCCAAATCTGGCAAGAAAAAGACACGTGAAAAGGAGAAAAATGCTAGAAAAAATTCTAAAAAATCCTTGAAAAATTCTGAAAAAATTCCTAAAAATTCCAAAAATTGTACCTTTGCAAAGTTGATGAAATGGCTGCTAAATTTGCTAAAAACTCTAGAAACAAGCATGAAATGGATAAATAAAACTACTAAAATTTAAGTAAAAATGACGAGAAAAGACTATGTATAACCTTGACAAATTTTGCAAGTTCTAGGTGATCCATAATTCTTCATGTGGCTTGATGATAGGCCTTTAGCCATGATCTTTATATGTCGACCCCGAAAAACTCCTCCATAACCTTCAATTGTGTTGCACTTCATTTGTTTTATCTTCTTTTTGGGCATGCTGACGCTTTGATAGACCCACCTTAAATCCTTCAGTACAATATTATCTCCTCCATACTGCATCTTTTGTTTCCAAAGACTTGCAGGTACTCCGTCCACATCATTGTAAAGCCTTGCACTTACTATCATAAAAATTGACACAATAGATGATATCCATACCAGGATCCATAAAACAGTGGCCATTGACATATGATTTGAAGCATCTTCATCACGGCTGCACTTAAGGACTTTGCTTTTCTTCTCTTTTCCATGGCCTTTGACTGAGACTGTTTCAACCTAAGTGATTTCCTCTTTTTCTTCATATGCTTCTTCTCTACTTGAGTTTGGGAAAATTCCATAGCAGGAAGATGGGTCTTCTGCATGGAGCCAAGCCAGCAGGTTTTCATCTTCATATAAATCTGCTCCTTCAAATAGATCTGCTTCTGGGTTGTCCACCACTTCTTCTTCCATACAAATACCAATTGTCTGCATCATGCTAGTATTTCTCTGATTGTCTGGTCCTTCTTCTAAAATTAGCTGCTGCAACTCTTTTCCCTCCTGCTTTACCGACATAGATGGCACATTGACCTGATCTAACACTTCTTCTTTGTGTACAGAAATCATTTGAATATGGGGCCCGGATGAAGAGGCTTGATTCTTAGGACAACAATTTGTATAGTGGTCTCTGGCCTCTAGGCAGTTTCTGCAAGGAGGGGCATTTTCTGGGAGAGTGCACCTACTTTGATAGTGCCCACAGTCTCCACATCTGAAACAAATAATTGGCCTTCTAGGCCCATTTCCAAAATTATCCCTCTATCTAGGATTATAGCTGTTACCTTGATTTAGTGCGGCAGCCATCACATTTGCTGGTGTTAGGGGTCCTCCTTGTGTCCACTATGTCGTTGTAGGCATTCCCCTTGATTGGCATTCATGGGCCTCATGGCCAACTTTCCTACATAATTGGCAAGTCACACTTAACAGAGGACATTCACTTACTATGTGACCTTGCTTGCTGCACATGGAACACCAAAGCCCACTCTTGATGCCACTCCCTTTGAGTTCCTGCAGCTCCTGTCGCAGTTGAGCCAATTCCTCTGCTTGGGCCTCCTCCTCCTTTTGGAGCTTTAGTGCTTCAATCTCCCTTCTCAATTGAGCAACAACATTCTCCTCCTCTTTGTAGGGCTTATTTCTTTTTAAGCCCTCCAGCTCCTTCCTTAGCTGGATCACTGGATCCTCCATTTCTGTACCATATGTTGGTTGGGAAGAAGTTGCTCCATACCGGTGCCTTATCTGCTCCAAGCGTGTGGCTGTGTTGATGAACTCCTCTATGGAGGCTGTAGGTAACACTAATTCCTTTATTTTGCATTCGGTGGCCACTGGTAGGGGCTTAGCTAACCACTTCTTAACAAAAAAATCGTGTGGTGGATTTGGCAATTTAGCCATTAGTGCTTTGGCCCTAGTCACAAACTCTGGGAACTTTTCTCCTAGACCCAATCTCAAATTTTCTAGTTCTTCTATGCTCCGCAGTGTTGCCATGCTGGAACTGGCTGAACCACTTATCAGCTAATCCCTCTAATGTGCCATGCATCTTTCATCACATCCTAAGTGGTAAAATGGTTTTCAGCAAACTGGCTGAACCACTTATCAGCTAATCCCTCTAATGTGGCAGGGATGAGAATCAAAAAGGCATCCTCCCTACCCATTATGCCTCTAGTCTTACATAGTGCCAAAAACCTTCTAATGTGTTCATCCGGATCCTCCTGAGCTAGGCCTTTGAAAGAAGGAAACTTTATATTTAATCTAGTGAGTAAAGTTTCCAAGTCTACCTGACCCGCCATGCTCTTTACTGATGAAGTTGAAGAGAGTGGACTTGAGGACCTTCTAACAACCTTCCTTCTTGTCTGCTTGTAGGTGACCCTCAATGTTTGGGACCGGGTTGCGGTCATGAGCAGCTCATAGCCCACTTAATATGAGACACTTGATAAGAATATTTACCTTTTGTTTGATGAAGTAGCACTGTAGACATGTGACCTCTGCTATACTTTGCACTTGGTTTCTCCTAAGCTCAAATCTCCTTGGAAGTCCCACCGGGCGTGCCAAATTTTGTCGGGGGATACTTAGACAAGAAGGAGTTTGAGGGTTTGTAGGAGAAAAGGAAAAGACCAGGAGAGGAAATACACCTTGGAAGCTTCTGCCGATTAATTACAGTAAGACAATTACAATGTTTGAAGCACAATACAAGCCAATACTTCTGTGCACAATCACACAGAGTGCTCTATTACAAAATACCAAATATCCCAAAGTCTTCTTGCCGCCGGCCTCCTCTGTCCCAGACCTCCACCTGCTTCAAGCTTATCCTTGTGCACACCTTGCACCAAGCTTCCACTAAGGGGAAGGAATGAATACCTTCTGTCGGCACGCGCACACTGCAAGGAGACCTTGAGATCCTTGGGGGACTAGCTTAGCACTCTCTGCACAATCCCTTAGTTACTCTCTATGCACTCCTTCAACTCCACTTCTCTTCGTCGCACATTGGTGACTCTTGCACTTCTCTCTCTTGCTTCACTTAGACTATCCTTCTCTTGCTTACTCTAGAATTGATCCAAGAATAGTCCTTGCCTTGATTTGAGTGTGTCGATCACGTACGCTCCTAACTGCAATAGTATCTTGGTGCTCACTTTGATGTCCCAAGATTGTCTTCACAAGTGGCAGCCAACGACTCACTGTTTTGTCTTGTAGTGACTTTAGACTAAAACCCAAAATTTTAATGGGGGGCCATACTTTCACCTGTGCGTACGTTGCCGCTTCACATACCTTCACATTTTCCTTTTAAGTCTTCACTTTTTCACATAAGAGGGGGTTCACTTGAACCTTTCAAAACACTTTAAAACACACTTTGAACCTTAGGGAAGTTAGAGAAAATACCTCTGCAACCTGCAACCCACTTTCTCCAATTTACCCTTTGTGGACCATTAATTGTGCAATCCCTGCACAGTTTGACACCTACACTTTAGCACTTTGACTTTGCACCTGTTGACTTTGACCTTGACCTTGTTGACTTTGACCTTTTGACTTTGACTATAGTTGACTTTGACCAACATGACTTTTACGGGCTCAACAACGTCCTTCTTCATAAATTTGATCTTCAGTGATCAATACCTGTATCTGAAACAAAATTTCTAAACCCTTTTTATTAGCACTGTAGTTGCTAATAACTTTCACTGTAAGTCTTCAGCTTCCCATATTGTAGAATAAGGTTAGCTGATAAAACCTTGCTGAAAGCATTTTAAGATTCATACCCTTCTACACATAACAAGTATTTCTATCTCTCTACAACACAAATCTGATAGAGCCTGAATCTTTGACTTACTTCTTCCAATGCTAAGAACCTTACACAAACAAAGGATAGATAACTGACTCATAAATACTCAAGATCATACAAGATCTATCCAAGATCAATGATCTCTCCTGTGTAGAATCTGCTATCATCAAACGTTCATGACTGAATGTTTGATTTGCTACCTGAATGTCTTCAAGTTTCCATGCTTCTCAAAAAGTTGTAAAACTTTTCTTCAAACAAATCCTTCCCAAGAATCTATAACTCCTACTTGAAACATAAGTGGACAAACTTCTCACCTCGAGAACTCCAAAAGCTGCAAGTTGATACTTCATAACTTTCATATTCAACCCGGATGAAATGTGATAGTACCTACTTGATTTTCTTTTGGCTAACTCCACTTCTCAATCAAGTGATAGGATATGATGGAACACCTTTTTGAATACAAACATGTATCCAAAAATATAGACAATCATAGAAAGTAGATTCTTCATTGACTTGTACATCAACAAATTTGAATTTTCTGAAGTTTCTGAAAATATTGAATATGAGGTAACCTTTCCAAACATAAAACCTCAACCCAAGTCTTCAACATCTGCTACAAAAAACTCTTTTACCTTAAGAGTTAGATAAAGAAGAAATATACTTCTCTGCAACTTGTCATATACCAAGTAGCTCTATATTGACACTCCAAGAATTCTTTGAGGGAATATATAAGCTACCTGCTCAAAAGCTTCAACTAAAACATAACTCATATACATATGAGTCAAAAGATATATCTGCTGCTTTTCTTTCTCTCAATGCAATTCTTCATCAAATCTACTAAATCATGACCAAGTATAATGCAAAACAAGAAACTGCTTCTTCTTTAAACAAGATGTTCTCGTAGACTTGTCTTTGGGTGTAGAGGATAAAATAGGAAAAGTATATGGAAAATATATGAGAAAAGGAAGCCTTACTTTTCTTTTGAAATGATGGACTTTCTTCTTTTGCATCTTTCTTCCACCTGATGATGTCAACATCTTCAAACTTCTCTTCCATACCTTTTGTTCTCTTCATCTTGAAGTAGCAAACACTCTTGACTTCTTCAAATGAATTTTTCTCTTTCTCTAGTGCTGAGAGTAAGAGACAAAACAAACATGGTATATAAATGGAAGTGAATATAGAATCATGGTTTATCATCTCCTCATATCTCTGAATCAAAATTCTGCTTCAAATGTCTGAAATGACTAAATTCACCAATCTTTTGTCTGAATGATGAATTACCCTTCTAGAGTTATACCTCTAGATACCTAGATTACATTCTGTACTTGGATATCCAACCAACTTATAATAGAAAATTGGCTGAAAAACTCATCCCATCTTTACATTTGTCTTCTTAGATGAACTTTCTTGCCATGAAAGAGATCTCTCAAAACTCTCTAGAAAAACCTCTAGATACCTGTTTTGATGTAGCTTTTAACTTTCAAATGATGAAAGTGTACAAAAGCATTCCTTGAATTCTTCAAATCTCTTCATAACTGCTCTTCTAAGACATGACCTGCAAATGATAATCTGATAGTAGAAACTGATACCTGTGATTTGATGTTGATCTAATTCCTTCATCTTCTCTAAACCATTGTTCTTCCTTGAATTTGAAGTAGACTTCTCTTCATCAAGTCTAGGTCTTCAAATAATACTTTTGTAAAGTATTTGCATACTCTTTCAAAAATATTCGGCTTCTAACAGATTATCAACTTCATACTCCACACTGATGAATACACATGTGACTGAATTGTCTAATTCTCAAATCTCTACTCATCTAGATTAAGTGTGTATGTCAAATGTCAAATATTAGAAGATGCTCTTAAATCATATGTTGTAAATCTGGAAGTCTAGGAACCTGGGATTCTGAATGAGCGTTAATGCATTGATGCCAAAGACCTAAAGTTATGAAACCAAAACCTTAGTGCTCTGATACCAAATGTTGGAAATGAGATAGGCCCTTGGCTCTTGGCTCATGTCACAGGTTCGTGGTTCCATAGGTCCAGCATATACAACACAGAATCTAGCAATCTTCAATATTGACAAAACATGAACATACCACAACTTAATCATACATATGATGAGACAAAGATAGAGAAAGAATAGACGACATGTGTAAGGTGTTACGTAAGCCATCGCTTACTCATAGTATCATATATACCAATGTTCAATGTACAATGTCGGAGCAAAACTCTCAACCACTCTATGTGATGAGAAATAGATGAATGAGTGAATGTACAAATGTAACAAACATATTCAGATGTATGGGCAGTAATCTAAATATACATGACATGTGTGACCTAATAGGTTATAGAAGAGTGAATATGAGTGACTGAAAGAGGAAGGATCAGTGTGAAAATGATAATCAACAAACCCTCATCTAACCTTAGGCTATTGAAGACCCTAAGTTAGATACGTGTGTGAAAAGATCACATACTTAAAAAATAGCATAGGATGCTAACAAGTTTGCTGCCGGAAATCCTCAAACTCATGTGAACACACCTTCTCAAACACCTCATCCAAATATGCATAAAGCATATATGTACTGTTTCTCTTGTACTTATGCCAAATAGGATTCCTCCTGATATGGACGTTACGGCCTCCATAAACTTCAAGTAGTACTTGTGTGCATAAAGAGAATATGTACCTGAATACTTAACATAAGATGTAAATCTTATGTTAAACACCATCCAATGTCTTTGAAGTAGCCTGACATCCTCTTGTAGAAGATAATCTTCAACTACAACATGTAGATGGCCGATCCTCACCATCAAGCTGCTAATGACCAAGTCTTCTTGCCATGAACAAGAGATAATCTCCTCTCCATGAGCTAGAGTGTGAGCACACCCTTCATCTTCTCCAAGAAGAATCATTAAGAAGAACTCCATAGCTTCTCTCTCAACATGCTTCAAGTTAGCACCATGGCTGCCCCATGTGCTAGAAGAAACACCACCTCTATTGAGCTCCAAGCTCCAAACTTGTGTTGAAAGTTAGGTGAAGGATGAATATAAGTGATCCCAAGCTTGTGATTATATAGTATTTTTCCATGAAATAAAGCAGGATCGAAAAGCAAACGCTATCGCTGATTTAATCCGAAAGGAAGAAAAATCCATTGCGATCGCTGTCCGTTCACGTTCTTTCATCCTTGTCCACTTGTGCTTTATGTCCTAAAAAGCATTATAAAAAAACTGCCGCGCGCTGCCGCCAAGGGGATTCGAACCCACGCCTTATGTATGAGAGTAGGTTGACTTATCCAAGGCGCCTGTCGTGGTTTCATGTAGGAGACTTAATAAAAGACGCTACACATGCTCTGTACAGGGAGAAAAATGGACTATTGAGACATTGTTTTTCCAACAATGACACTAAACCTTAGTGTTCTTCACGACATCAGTGTTCCTTGGAACCACTGAGTCTTCATTTCTTACCAATATTGTGGGAGCTCTAATCTGAAGAGATTCAGATTCCCATGGGCCTATGAATTGTGGAAACTCTTGTAAAGAATTAGATTCAAAATCTAATCTATCATCTTCTTATTGCTCTACTTGGTCTCCATAGATAGATAGAATGTCTTGGGGAAACTGATCATGAAGATCATCAATCTCAGGAATGGGAGGGGGGTTACCCTTCTCCTTGGCCCATTTCTCTTGTATTTCCCGCAAGAACTCTTGAGGGTATGCTTGAATTGAAAGAGGTGTTCCAACATTCGTGGAATTAGGAACATAAGCTTTCATTGGTGGAGAGCTTCCTCTCTCAACAACTGGTTGAGCCTGTGGAGGTAAAGAAGCCTGCGGTTTGTTTACCAACTACTCTAATCTTTCTAGTAAGACCTAGAAATGCAAATCCAGTTTGATAGAGTTTTTTTTATTGAACTTTTGGCTAGTCTCGAGCACAGCTTGAGCTAATTCTACCATTTTCTCATCCGTTCAATCTCTAAATCTGCCTAGATAACTCTTTTCTAGGTTTGAAGTTGTTGGCCCTTCTTGAAGTCGAGCCTGGTATGCCTTGAACATCATGTCCAAGCCTTTTGGGGTTGGATCTGCAAGAACAGACCCTGATTGTGGTCTATTTACAATGGGTAGCGGAGTGGGTTGAGGTGGAGTAGATGGAGTTTTCGCATGCGAGGGATTTTTGAAGGGCTTTGGTGTGTAGAACAAGAAGAGGAAGGAGGAGATGGAAGGAGAGAGAAGAGAGGAACGACACGCGGACATGCGTGGGAGCCTCGAAACCCACATAATGATCTCTCTTTAGGCAATGCTCTATATATGATGTATATATATGAATATGGGGGTAAGGTCACATGACCCTTACATCCCCAACAATCTCCCACTTAAGGGTCAATGTGACCGTAAGTGGTAACATATACAAAGAATGATGTAGAACTATACAATAATGTACAAGAAGAGTCCGGATCTCTACCCATACCAGATCAGCCTACACCAACCGCCTCGAACAAGGTGTATCCATGCACCTCAAACTGCTCTAGACTCATATCGACAAGAGTCGAGCTCATATCTGACTGATGCAAGAACTGATGAAGTTCCTGCAATGCTCCCACTCGCTCTATGCCTATGTCAATCATCGAACGACTGACAAGTCCAAGTGCAAATGCTCCAATAGCAACTGCAATGTCTGGTCTCGAGCATAACAACTCGTATATCAGACTCCCAAATGCTGACAAAACATGTGCTATCCTGGCTAACCTAAGTATGTCGGCCATGCCTGTATCCAAGGCATCCAAAGCACCATCATCAAGAACAATATGTCCTGACATATCTATGTCAACATCTGGCATGAGCGAATCCAAGAACGACTGCATGATCGCTGACTCATCAACATCTAAATCAGTCATCCTCTCAACCAAGGATGTGTCTAGTTGTGCAGCCTAAGAGCTAGTATGCTCTGGCATACACTGTGTATCATAAGAGCTATCCTGCTCTACCACACCAAGTGTATCATCATGCTCCACATGAGCTAACTGCACATCAATACCAAGATCAAACTGATGATCACACTCCAAATGAGTATCATCATAATGCTCTACATGAGCATCCACATCGTGCTCTAAAGCATCCAACTGATCATCCAAAGTGTGCTCCATAAGAGCATCCATATGATCAATAAAATCGTGCTCTATATAAGCATCATGAGCATCCAAAACATGCTCTACATATGCATCTATCTGAGCATCTGAATTATGCCATACATGTGCATCATGAATGTCAATAGACATATGTGTAGGTAGATAAAATGAGACATGACGAGTCTCACATCGCACATAACGCTGAACTCCCACTAAGACGAGACTGTCTCTCACATGAAGTACCTGCAGTGGATACCTGTGCCCAATCCTAGCACCTCTGACAAGCATAAGCTATCCCAACTTCAACTGAAAATGATGCTCACCAAGGAATGCATAAAATCGGCTCTCCTGTAACTGGCTAACTGAAATCAAGCTCATAGGGAATGAAGGCACATAACGTACATGTCTGAGTATAAGTGATGCTCCACTAAGGTATGCATCTCTTGCACCCTCAATGTCATATGCCATACCATTAGGCATGTGCACACATCCACGACTCTCACTTGAGAATCGACAAAACCACTCACGATGTGGAGTAACATGAAAAGTGGCTAATGCATCAAGCAACCAAGCCATATGTGTGCTATCTAATGAGCAAGAGGAATCATGAGATGAACCATAGGAGAAAGTGATATCACCATCACTGGCATAATCAACTGCCATAGACTCTCCTGAAACTACTACCTGATCTACATCACGTGCATGTCTCTGATGTCATCGTCGCATCCGCCTGAAGCAACGTCGTCGAATATGGCCCTCATGACCACAATGCCAACATCGAAGTCGTCGATGTGATCTATGTCTCACATGAGTCAATGGACTCGCATACATATCATGTAGTCTCTGCCATAATGCACTACTCGTCTCCTCATATATAACAGACTCATATATAGAATCCACAAGCTGTAATCGGGTAGTTGAGCTGGCCAATGCATCCATATCCATCCATACGTGGTCGGGCATGTCACGAGGCCTCTGTGCATCTCTATGCACATACATGTGTAACCATGCACGAACCAATGTATGCCACATCTGAGCTTTCCATCTCAGAAAGTCAATGCCATCAAATCGAGAAGACATCATGCTGGCAATCCAAGAGACTAGCAATGTAACAAGAGACTAGAAACAATACTCTATCCTCAATAAGATCACACCTGCATATCCATATGCATAACTCACATCACAAATGTCTCGATGGAGAAGGAACCATGTGAACCACCTGTCACATAACCATGCATCTAGCATGCACATAAAACCATATGAGCATAAGCCTGCTCACCAAGTCTCCAAAGTGACTAAGTAGATGTGAAAGAATCCTAGCAAAATTTCAGCAGAGTATCCCCTGTAAACTGAGCAATCAAACAAGATAACCAATAGCAAAAGAACAATGAGTAATCTGCCACCACCTATCATTGATCCAACCAAAGATAATGGCAACTACATATGCCAAAAACTAATGGCAATACACGCCAAAACAATGGTGATGCATCTCCCACTCAAGAATGAATCCTGTAAGATGGTCAAACCTGTCACGAACAACATGTGACCAAGTCCAAATAAATGGAGATAATCAATGATCCAAAGCTATCACAGAAGCTTCAATATCCACTAGAGCTCCTTTCTAGCATAAAAGCTGTCGAAATTTCGACAGCATCTCCTCTGTAAAATGGACTCTAGAACCAAATTAACCATGTGGGAATCACCATCCACATATGCCAAGAATCACACTGGCAAATACACATCAATCAATGACAAATGATAATAACGGTGACAAACAAATGTGTAACTGAGGCTCCACTTTGGATCATGTACCTGCAAAGAAAATAAAGATACAAGTACCAACCAAGATCTATAATCAACTCTCACATAATGATGTGCAACCGGCAAGTAAATCTGTAACCAAGTGGCATAAGCAAGATATGGACCACAATGCCACTATACATCTATGATCGAACTCATGATGACATAAACCTCAAAAAGAGTAATACCATAATGTCATCTTACATGCCAAACACGTGACAAGATCATGCTCTACTCTGATATGAAGGAGCTACCACAATGATCATACATGTACAATGTCTTGAAGCTCTGAAACTAAGTGCTTGCATACCAAAAATTCTCTCTCGAAGAAGTTCCAAAACAAATTCAACCTCCAAGTGCAATTAGGATTGTTTGGGCAAAAATGTGCTGCTCTGTGTTTTTTGCTGTTTCAGAGGTGATAACCTCTGAATCTGGACTTTTGGTCTACAGCAAACTTCAGGATCTAAGTCTTGGCTACGTAACAAGATAAAGAATACCTCAATCGGAGGTACGTAGCTCAAGATATGCTCAAAACAAGCACCTGCTGTCAATTTCACTATCACATGCAACACTGCTGCTCTGTATTTTGCAGTTTCGGTGATCTTTCACTGAGAATCTGAATCTGATGTCTTCTACAAAGTTGTAGCTATCTTTACAAGCTACACACAGCAAGCTGAATCATTGTATTCCGATCTGTAGAGCTCAAGTTATGATCCAAAAACTGACTTGTTGTCCTACTAAATGTAGATTCACCTTCCACAATAGTCTATGTTTTTCGAATTTCCGGCAGTTTAAAACTCCAAACCAGGTTCTGCGCCCTTCTGTGAAGTTGTAGCCCTCTATGTTAGCTACGCACAGAACTTTAAAACGCATCAATTTGATCTTGCTATCTTGAGTTATGACTGAAATACTGAACAGCTGTCAAGAGATGCCGACCTGCACTTCTACTCCTTCTGACCTAAGCTTCCATTGAAGCTTCTTGCACACAAGCCTTCAGCATGCTCTGATACCGATGAAGGGCTTTGGTGTGTAGAACAAGAAGAGGAAGGAGGAGATGGAAGGAGAGAGAAGAGAGGAACGACGCGCGGACATGCATGGGAGCCTGGAAACCCACATAATGATCTCTCTTTAGGCAATGCTCTATATATGATGTATATATATGAATATGGGGGTAAGGTCACATGACCCTTACATCCCCAACAATTTTGAGAGGCAATATCTTCTATTTTGCTTTTTGCATCTCTCAAGCTTTCTTCGAGTTCTCATAACTTTTTGTTCCACTTGCGATTGGCCTTCTCTCTAGTGTCCTTCCATGTTCTTGTTTTCCTCTTACTAGGCTCTCCTGATTCACTTGAATCCTTTGAATCTGCCACTAAGCCTACCACATTTGTGGGTGTGACCTTGGGTGCACTAGAGGGGTTTCTTGGACAATCTCTGGGGAGATGGTCTTTACCACACTCAAGACAAAAGGCTTGTATTGTGATGTTCTGTCCTTCTCCCAGATTTGGTGAGTGGGGACATTCACGAATGAAATGGTCGCCTTGACACCTAAAACATGATCCTCTAGGGGCTTGTGGTCTCATTTGTCTCAATTGGGGCCTAGGGTGAGGATTTGTGTACATGACATTGGAGTATTTTGGCTCCCAATTTTGTTTCATAGGTGGTTCCTCATATTGATATGGATAAGCCTCACTATGCTCAGGTGACTCTGTGTAATAAGCATGTGGACTACCTTCATATGAGTAGCTTGAAGTATGAGCATGAGAGTCATTCTCTGAGATCAGTGGAGTCACTGGCACCAATGCTCTATTAAGGTTCTCTTTTGTCACTGCAAACTTAACTAGAATTACATTGGCAAGCGCTGGCGGTTGGTTCCCTAAGGCTGGTTGTGGCCTATATGGTGCCTGGTATTGTTGTTGTGGTCTATAATATGGCTATTGGTATTGGTTCTGATACCTACCTTGTTGGTAAGATTGCTCATGATTCTGTCTAACAGCCTATCTATTGTATGGACAATCTTGAGCCGTGTGGTTTGTGTATTTTCTCTCAATAATGCAACATGGAGCACTCCTTTCTCTCATGTTCTGGTTGTGCAATGGGCATACATTAGCCATGTGGTTGCCTCCACAAGTATAACATCGGTTCAATGAGGTGACTCTTGGTATTTGTCTATTTTGAACTCCTAGCTTCTTGGCAACTTGCTCTGCTATCTCATCCAGCTCAGTGGAGGCTCTAGAGGTATGAGTAGTAGAACTGTCATAGTCTTTATAGAGTTTGGATAGTTCTAAATCCTCACCCAAGTTGTCTTCTATGTCAATGCAGGTGCGCACACACTCTTCTATGCTTCTAGGCTCTTTAAAGTACACATATGATCTTAGCTTGGTGCTTAGTAAGCCATCTAAAAACAAAGCCACTTGTTTGGCTGGTGTGGATAACTCTAGAGCAGGGCATCTTTCTAGGTATTGTCTTGACCTTCTTCCTGCTAGTCGCAATGTTTCTTGGGGTGTCTGCTTGAAGCTATGGATCAAAGATGATGTGTTATGCCTGATACCACTCTTGGAAAATTCCACAATGAATTTGTCTAGCAGTTGACCTATATTGCAATAGTTGTGACTACTCAGTGGTTGAAACCAAGCTAAGGCAGTGCCCTTAAGAGTCAAACCAAATGCATCATACTGGGTGAACAAATCCTCAACCTATTCAGCTCTTAACACTTGTTTGAACTCGGGCACATGATCATAAGGATCTCTTGTCTCGTCAAAATAATTCTTCATTGCCTTGATCACTTGAGTGGATCTAAGGGTTCTTGGGTGCTCTCGGGGTCTAGGGAATGGAAAATCATGTTCATTTCTTTGTTCCCTATGTGCTTGATGTCTCTCTCTTTCAGGTCTTTCACCCTCATGTCTTGCTCGGTCTCTACCCCTAATGTTTGCAAAGCTTACTTCAAGTCTCTCTCTTGTGCATTCTCATTGTGCTTCATGAGCCTGTGATGACCCTACACCTTGGTGGCCATGGGAAATATTAGACCGTGATGGAGGAAAGATGAATTCACCCTACCAAGTATATGCGTGCCTATCATGCTCTGATACCAAGAACATTTTCTTTGATGTGTTATCCAGGTAGACAACTTTGCCTCGTATCTCAGGATCTTTGAATTCATAGATGATGACTATGCCCGATTGGCTAGGTTGATCTGGCTTAAATCTCCAAAAGGCTCAAGAATAGTTCTATGCTTTTGTTGTCTTGAGGGATCCAATCTCGTCAGAATTGACTTACCTCTAGGAGTCTGGGGTCCTTGTCCTACATTTCCTTGTTCTAGGTCTCCTATCTCATTCTCAGGAGTGATATTTCCAAACTCATCGGTCCTATCTAGTAGGTTGGTGACTATATACATGGTTCCTTCTTTATCACTGTATGAACCATCTTCGAACTTGACTACTAGGTGTTCAAAGTTGATCTGGATTTTTGAGTTGGACCAGTGATCGCCTTAGGCCATTCTCATAGATGCAAGCACCTAATCGGTTGGTCCGAATATATTCAAATTGTGTCTTATATGGACCTTCGGGAGTTTATAGATAGGCAATTCCTGAGCCATCTACAGGTTTTCCCATGCTAAAAGACATTTGTGTACCTAAGCCAAGAAGACTTAAGGACTTGTGCCAAAGAGGCTAAATCTCATTTGCCACACAAGTGCATATAGTGGGGAATTGACACACGCTTATTTATCAATCTGATGAAAGGACCTAACCAAGTGTATGAGGACATGTGCACACGTGATGGGAAATGAAGTGGTTCAGCTCATATGCATGAGAAAAGACTAATCCACCTCTCTAACTCACTTAAATATTGAAAGTGTCTGTCGTGATACCACTTATAGCAGGTTTCACTCAATCGAGGATTTCTTCCAGCTCAAAACTCCGAATATGGCCACGTTCCTTTTGAAGCTCTCGACGAGACTCATCTACTAGAGGTAGTTTCACTCGATTCTGACAACTGTGCTTCAAGTTATGACCAAAACAGTGAATCGTAGGAAGCACATTCTCAAATTCCTTGTTGAACTAGAGGTTGTTATCAGGCTCCTTATTTGTCGTGGTCTTTATATATTGCCTTGTTTGTTCTTTAAGGATTCCATATGGTACATTAAAGGGCTTCAATATTTGTTTCAAATTTTTGCTCTCAATCTGAACTTCCTTCATGACCTTAATTATTTGATCTGCAAATTTGGCAGTAAGTTGGGACACTAGTAGTGCCCTCTCATGTGGGCTCAGTTCTGCAATATCCCGATGATTATGTTCAAATTGGATCTCCATTTCCTCCCTTATCCACGAATGATGTAAGGGGGGAGAGAGAGGACGTACCTCAATCTCCTTAGTAGCCGCTGTGGATTTTGGAACTACTGGTGTCCCCTCTGTTGCCTGCTGCTCTAGCCACTCTTGTAGTTGCTTTAATGACCTTCTGAGGGGCAGTGTATCGATGCATGTTAGGAAAACAAAAGTGCTGGTGAATGAGCCTGACTTCTTCTTCTATGTCCACTCAATTGATGTCAATAAATGTTCTGGTTTTTGCCCCTCGACTTTCTTCTTTCACTACGGTAGTTCCATCCTTCTCCCATCCAAAAGCTTCTTTAATTAAATCCTGTGTAAATTGAATGACGACCCATTCACTTACTGCATCCATGACTCTGGCTTCTGGCACCAATAGATCATGTAGTGCTGGCTGTAATGTATTCATCACTTGCATGCATCTTTGGAAGTCGGGTTTGTAGATCGGTAATTCAAAATATTTGTGTATACCTGCTTTCTTCATGATGTCAATTGTAGATGGAAGCTCATACACCACTTTAAAATCTTGGGACATAACCCCACTTTGGCGGAGATGTATTCTTGAGCTAGATGAATACTCACTTCATTCTCGATTATCGAGTCTTGCCCTAGTATTAGATTCTCTATGAGGTCCTCATCTTTACACATTAAGACTCATCGTTTCATGGAGGAATTTCCTAAGTGGAGGGACATAGTAGTTTCTCTAATGCATTCTATGACTTGACCTCCGATACCTATCAGCTGTGCCTTATTAGGTGTGATATGTTCGTGGAGAGACATGATGATTGTATTCCGCACACAACTAAGTGTTTCTCCTGAATCTATTAAAGCATCTATCAATTGGTACTCTGTCTTTCCAATCCCTAGGTTTAAGTAGGGTTTAGATATGCTATGATTCTGCCCATTGGAATGATGAACTTGATAGTTGGCCATGGGAATAGGCTCTTCACCTATTAAGTACCATTCGTCTCTTTGCCTAATCCACTCTTTTCGTTTCTTAATATGCTCCAAGGCTTCTTTTCGTGCCTCCTCTCTAATCCTTTCTTCCTCTTTCTTCCTATTTTCCGCACCTATGAGACGTGCTAACATTTGATCCATCAATGGCTCCATAAACCGTTTCACTCTACATCCACTTATGTAGTTAGGAAGAATATCTCCATCCAGAGTGGCAAGATTAACTGCTCCACTCGTCGAGATCTTATTAATGATTAGAGGTCCATATCCGCATTTTTGTAACTTCTTGGCATGTTGCTTCAAGGTGTAGACCAGGACTAGGTCTCCTTCTTTTAGTCCTTTGTCTTTTATGTGTGCATCATAATATGCGTTTTGCCTTCTCTTGGCCACATAGATTCTTGCGACAGCCTGCAACCGAGTTTCATGCAGCTTCTCGATTTGGTCTAGTTGTTGGGATAATTCATGTCTGGACCATTCATGTTGTTGGGCTACTCTCAAAGTGGGTATCAAAAAATCAATTGGTAGAATTGCGTTCTATCTGTATACTAGATTGAATGGGGTAGTTCCAATGGCAGTCTTGTACACAACTCGGAAGGCCCAAATTGCATGATGCAATTTTTTGTCCGAGTCAAACCTCCCATTATTGACAATCTTTGTCAATACCGTGCGTAACACCTTGTTGGAACTTTCCGCTTGACCATTGCCTTGGGGGTGGTATGGGGCTGATTTTTTATGGATCACTAAAACTCATTCATTAGAGACTCTATCACTTCATTGATGAAGTGTATCCCTCGGTCACTCACAATCTCAAGGGCTAATCCGAAACGAGTGAATATATGCTCAAAATGAAATTTAGCAATGGTTTGAGCATCGTTTTTTCTAGTAGCCTTTGCCTCTACCCATTTTGTCAAATAATTTGTGGCTATTATAATGTATTCGGCATGTGACCCTTTGGCGGGTGGATTAATTGGTCCTATGAAATCTATACCCCATTTGGAAAAGGCTTTGGTGCAAACCATAGGTCTCAACGGCATGTCATCTCTTTGAATCGGGTATTTAGCCCTTTGGCATGTCTTGCAGCTTTGTACATAGGTCTCCGCATCCATATGTAAAGTTGGCCACCACAAGCCCCCAAAGAGGATCATTTTCACAGTTCTCTTGACTGAAAAATGACCTCCCGCCGCACCTATGTGTGCCATCTCTAATACGGGTAAATATTCTCCTTCATGCACACATAGCCATAATTGATTGTCTTTTCCTCTCCGAAACAAGTGTCTTCCCATGAGTACATAATCCTTGCTCATTTCCTCTAGGGATCGTTTCCTTGCCAAGCTAACTCCTTCCTCATGTTCTCTTGTATTTAGGAATTTTACCAATGTCTTGCTCCAATTGGGTGCTATTGTGGAGAAGGGTATGGATGTATGATCCTCAGGGATAGTCTCTTGGCATTTTGCACAGTTACATAGTCATGGACATCCTTAGGCATGTCAGGGCAGGCAGTATACTCCTAATCGTTTTAACTCCCTAATAGTTTCATGAGTTCCTTTGTGTGTCCTCCATTTGTTCACATGAGCTTGTTCCATCAGCTTCAATTGTTCGTCCTCCTCAACACATCTTAATAGTACACCGTTAGGTTCGTTATAGTACACACTTCCCGCAATAATGTGCAAATTCCTTGACTGTAGAATTTCCTTTTTACTCTCTTTATTGATGAAGTGTTGTGGGCCATGAGTGAGTATAGGAATTAGTTTCTCTGCCCACTTTGGGCACACTTCCAGATTGAACAAATAAGTGTCTCGAAGATCATCGGGTACTCCACTTGGTGGTTCTCCATGTGTTAATCTAGAGAGGTGATCTGCTCTCACATGAGTATTTCCCTTTTTCACTATTACTTTGAAGTCGAAATCCATCAATAGTAGAAACCATCTTACCAGTCTTCCCGTGTTGCAGCGCTTATTGACTAGGTACAATAAAGTATGATGGTCTATGAAGAACTTGAACTTGTTGGCTCTTCGTAATTCCTCGCACTTTGTAGTTGTACAGTTCCTCTCAGCTTGATTTAGTTGTCTACTCGCATAGGCAATTGGGTGATCTAACTTTCCTTCATCTCCTGGTTGGGCTAAGATACATCCTATTATGTAATTTGAAGCGTCCACATGAATATGAAATGACTTGTTCCAATTCGGTGTTTTCAGAATTGGGGCTATGCTAAGCCGCTTCTTTAACTCATTGAATGCCTTCTCGCATTCCTCTGTCAATGTGAATTGAGTCAAAAGTCCATACAAGGGTTTGGCGATTATGGCATACATGTTGTAGATCAAGCATAAGCACCACCTCCTTTACTTGTCAATCCGCGGAGACGTGAGGACCAGTATGAAGACCACGAGCAAGTGAAGGCACGTGCATGAGTGAAAGCACACAAACGTGCACACACATACACACACACGCGCACAAGGTAAGATCAAAGAGAGGAACAATGGAAAGCTTTGATTGCAAAAGAGTTCTCTTACAAAAGCTCTATTCTCTAACAAGCTAACCTCAAAAATGAGCTCTCTAGCTCTTTTTATAGTTTTTGGACTAGTTTTGGCCCTGTCCAGACCTAATGTCCGGCCTAGTTAAAAATTAGGTTCCAGGGCTTATTTGAGGGCTCAAACGAAGTCTAAAAATTATGAAAATTGGTAGGACGATACTTCTAATACTCCTCAAGCTCGAGGACTCCTCGGCTTGAACAAAATGGAGCTACAAAAATAGAAAATGGTATTTACAATGGTTTTTAGTGATCAAAATCACTATTTTTGTAGGGGATTCTTCTAAAAATTTGACATGTACTTCTTGGAGCTCCCTACTTGCTCCTTCTTCTTGTGTGTGTCCACCTTTTTGATGTGCTTCCATGCTTGTGCTTGACTTTGAGTTCCAACACTCCCCCCCCTCTCGAGTCTGTCGTCCCTGACAGACCCTTGTTGTAGTGGTTGTTCAAGTAGTGCTTTGAGAGGGAGTGTCCAGTCGTCTGGCTCCCAGATGTGGCAAGGTTGGTTGTCCGGTTCTTCATCTATCACTACGAGCTTTTGCAAGTTGTAGTGCCTTGGTATGTACTTCTTCATTGGATTCCAGCATGACTGTGTTGTTGTGAGTCTCCGTTGATGTCCTCTAGATCTTCCAAAGTTGATGTTCATAGTATTCATGCTGAGTACTCATAACCCATAGTGGATGATGGGTAAGTGTGTTCGTGCATGGGTTGAGGAAAATATGTGCCTTGTGCATGGCCTTGTAATGTAGCCCTATGCATGCTTACTTGGAAAATGCATCGGAAGAAGTATGGTCTAAAATTGGGGTTCTTGAGCTAAGTGCTCAAGGGTATGTCGATGAAGAGGTTTCCTAAGCTATCATGGTTATGATGTTTCCAAAGTAAACATACGTACCATGGGGAAGGTCGATCGATGTTCATCTCTTCGTGTTGTACACTTGGCCTTTGGGAGGGAACATTGTTGATGAATGTCCGTCTTGATGGTCCACTGATGAGATCTTTTGAATGGCTGATCCTGTCTCTTCGTAAGCAGGAGTCTTCTCATCCAATATACATACAAAGATTTGCAGGGTACCAGAATTACCCTGTGCAGATATCTCCCTGGATGCCCTCGTACATGCAATAGTTAAGCATCACTCAAGTTGCGGACCTTCCAGCTCTTCACTCCTACCATGGTAAGAGGAAACCATAGTTGTAGATGCCATGTTCATGCCAAGTTCTTGACATCTACCAGATAAGACAGCAATTATATCATCTGCTAGCTGAGACACACTTCTATCGAGACTGATAAATGCCCAGTAATTGAAGGTTCAATCTTCAACTAAGCATGACTCATTCATGTTTCATGAGCGAAACCTGGGAACAAGTTCTTTTTTTTTTCTTTTTTTTTTTAATAAGAGGAACAATATGCATAGACCCCCCATTCAGTCGCGAATGCGGTCTTATTCTGATCCTCTGTAGCTATGGCTACTTGGTTGTATCCAGAGAATCCCTCTAAGAAGCTATAGACTTCTTTTCCTGCAACTCTTTCCAATAGATGGTTAGTGATGGGTAAAGGGTAGTTGTCACGTATAGTGGCTGCATTGACCTTTTTCAAGTTAATGCAGACTCTTAATTTTTCGTTCTTCTTAGGCACAACTACTAATGGCGATACCCACTCCGTGTGTTCTATTTCATAAATGAATCTTGCCGCTAGTAGCTTGTCTGTTTCTTCTTTAATTTTAGTAGCATAGACCTCATTGTATGTATAAGGGCGTTGTTTCGATGGTTTTGCCTCCGCCGTCATTGGTATTCTATGAGAGCAAATCGAGGGTTCCACACCTTTGAGATCCTTATATGTCCACGCGAATACGTCTCGATATTCTCGTATCAATTGTATTAATTCTTCTTCCTCCTCAATTGACACATCTTTACCTATGTATGTACATCTTTCTTCTCCATCTTCCACTGTTACTATGATCTTTTTTGTTTGCTCTTTGTTATCGTATGCTTCTCCTTCTCTAGCCTCTCTCTTAGGCATCTGGATGCCTATCTTTCTCTCTTCTACTTTGTACCTTTTAAAATGCTCCGGAACCTCAATAAGGTCAGGCTCTGGTCCGATTTTACTCACACTTTCCTCTTGCTTCTGTACAACGGGGGCTACTTCTATCGTCAAGATCTTGGTCGGTTCTTGCTTATCTCTGGTTCGAATGGTGTCTAGATAGCTTTCTTTTGAATCAAATTTGGGTTCCATTTCTATACTCTCATATTCCTCTTTCCACTCTTTTTCCAAGATTTCCCCTACTTCTACTTTTTGAAGGACAACCATGTACAAATTTACATCATAGCCTTGTTCATCTATGCACTCATTCATTGTTAGAACTTCCTCATTCACACATACATCCAAGGTGGCTAAGATTTCCATCCATCCATGCGGTTCAAAGGTTTCATCAGGAAAGAGTTGAGGCATATACCTTGGGTCCTCTATAGGTCGGTAGTTAGGATGTCCTATTGGCCACAATTGCCTTTTATTGTCCTCCTTCTTGGCTTCTTTGCACATCCATAGCTGGGCATCCTCGTGCATCCATGATTGATCACTTGATCCAGTGCTATGAATAGATAGGTCATCTTCCTCCTTGCATATGGGATTCCACTGTAACAGGGGTACATCTCTATATGAAAATGTATGCAAGTTTATCTTGGTGGTGTTTCCTTGATGTTGTAGGTATAATGAATCTTGTCCCCAGTCTTGCACTATCCGCATTTGTCTCGTGAAAGGTCGTCCTAATATCATTTCATAATTGTTAGCCTTTTTGAACTTACAAATGGCTAATATGTGTTCAAATTCAACTCCACAAGTGGTTAACTTGATTCTTTCTAATATTCCTAAGGGTTTCTCCACATGACCATCTGCTAATTGAAGCTTCATGTGTGTGGGTCGTAAGGCAGGCTTTCCCCATTTCTCCCAAATCTCCTTGGTGGCAATTCCTCCTCTTGCCCCTGTGTCTAGTATAGCCTTGGTCATATACCCATTGTAAGTGACAGGTAGACATGTATTACCCTCGTCTCCTTCACTAAATTCTCCCACCTTATCTACTGGGATTTGTATCTTAGATGGGTTTTCTTTTCCCTTGTTTTCCTTTTCATCCTTCTCTGTTGCATCCATGGAAGTCACCATCCTAACCATAGATATGTTTAAACCATCCAAGTAGATGGGGATCTCCTAGGCATCAGTAGAAACATATTGTAAAGAAGTGTGATACTCTCCTTCTACAGTGGTGTGTACCTAAGTTCCAACATAGGGACTTGTGGAGAAAGAGACTATACCTCAATCCCCCTCAAGTGCATATAGTGGGGATTCATGCTTTATTTATCAATCTGATGAGTATCAAAACCTAGCCGAGTGTATGAGGACATGCATTCAAATGATGGTCAATGCAAATGAGCTTCCCAAAGAGTGCAAACAAGGCTAAGACTAATCCAAACAAGCTTCAACTGTAAGTCATGGTGTCGGGATACTTGGAGCAGCAACCAACAGTAAATTGAGATTTTCTCTCAACTCAAATCTCCGAATATAGCAAACAGCATATGCATTTCGAAGCTCTCAAGAAGACGCATCCAATGGTGGTATTTTCACTCAATTTTGACACTTCTGCTTCACGTTATGAGCAAAATACTGAGTCATGGGAATGACCTTCCTACACTTCAGCACTTCCTACACTTCACACACACCTTAACCACAGCAAACAAACACTTTCATGGATAGACAAAACTTCGTAACACTCTTTTCAAGCAACACACATGCATACAAGCTCACAAAGAGGATGATACAGAGAGGAGAAGACACAAATTCGAAATTCTTTGCTCTTGATTCTCACAATGGCAAAAAGTCTTGACAAAAAGTCACAAATTGACTTATATACATGTGCCCTAAAAATGGTCCTTTCACACAAGAGACCGGCACTTTATTCACTAAAAGGCTAATTTCCTACTAATTTACATGGGTAAGCTACTAATCTTCTGTGGGGATGCATCTAGAGGACTCCTTTAGTTTACATCGAAAAATATGTTACAAAAATGATTATAATACAAATAGAGTGTCCAAATCGGAAAAATTTTGGGACCCATCTTTTTCTCTGCCTTGTGCTTTTCTTTGCTTTGCAACACTCTCCCCCTCTGTGACTCTGTCGTTCCTTGACAGGCTTTACTTCTTGTCTTCAGTTTGTTGTCCGCATGCATCTTCTGGTCCGTTCTGCCTATATTGTTAAACAGGTGTTGACTTTTTGAAGCCATGGGTATCTCCTCCTCTGAGTCACTAGAGGTGTCTGAATAGACTGAGCGGTGACTGATCTGAGTGGCACTTCCAACAGAAGATATAACACTTCTCCAGCTACTTAGCACCCTTCCTGATCTCAAGTTCATTCACCCTCCAAGGGCTCTCTGGATCTCTAAACCTCTCCTTGGGTGGCTCCTCAAATGCCTCAAATTTGCCTCTGAAAATGCTCCAAAAGTTCTGGATGATACCACTTTGGCAATACTGCACTAGGGGATACTGCTCATCATTCGATACGATACCACTTCTCTAGGCGATACAATACTATGGCAACAGGCAATACGATACCGTTGTTGGGCACGATACGATACCGGCTACCCTGGTGATACGATACCTCCAGTGTGGATGATACGATACCAAATCCAGTCGCGATACGATACCTATGTAGTCCACGATACGATACCAGAAAACCCTGACGATATGATACTTATGCACTCACCGATATGATACCAGGAACTCAGGCGATACGATACTACAACCCCGATGATACGATACTGGATTCTCCCACGATATGATACCTGAGTTTTGCACGATATGATACCTGTTGAAAGTTTTTCAAGCTCAAGAGTGTGGGAACATGCCCCAAATTGAACCTTCCACATCATCCACAATCAAAGGAGGCTGATTTCCACGAGTTGGAGGCATCAAATCATGCCCATAATGGAAAGAATTTGATTAGAGAAGATTTAGCTCACCTCTTGATGTGATTGGACCTCACTTTTGACATGTATATGCTTTTAATTGGTTAAAGAGGTTAGTATGAGGTCTTTAAAACCTCTAATGAGTTGTATTATGACTTAGAGTCATGGAAATACGTGCCCAAGCTGCCCCCTTGCTTAAGCACACCCCCTACTAGCTGGTCTCTGCATATTTTGCAGAAATTTCACTTTTACACACTCTATCTATCTAGATGTTTTTGGCAGACCCCCCGGTCTTGTAATTGTTGTTTCTCCTTCATCCGGAATCCATTTGCAATGATTTTTGTCTTGTTGGAAAGCTTATAAGTTCTACTTTGTCTGGTATAAGTCTCAGGTTCAGTGCCTGCACATGTGCAGAGAAATGTCCAGAACAGTGTCTGTCTAGTTAGCTCATACTCTGTGGAGAGATCAAGTTATCTTATTTGTTGCAGCTAGTTGAGGCATCATCCAGTGTCCAAATGGAGTGATTTCACTCTCATTTGAAAGCTCTTAAAGTCTAGTTTATGCTTGCAAAATTTCATTTTCAGTCTCTGCATATACTCAGAGAAACTCAGAAAATACAGAGGCTATGTCTGAAAAATTTCAGGATCCTAGGAGGGTTCATTTGCTTTTGTTGTGCACATAGGAGTGTTTATCCTCCAACAGTGGTATCAGAGCTATAAGTGGAGTATCAAAGAGAGAAGAAGGAGCTACTGAAGTGAAGTGAAGACTTCATCAAATTTTGAAGGAAGGAAGCAAAGAACGGGCACGTTAACAACAAGGGGAAGCAAATACATCATCAAATCAAAGACGAAGCTTCATCAAGAGGAGTAGCTCTATTTTTTGAGGTAAAAGCCATCCTTTTCAACTTCATTGCATCAAGGGGGAGGTTCAAAAGAGTTAGGTTTAGAATAAGCAATTTTTTGATGGGGAAAGGTTTGCGGGGACTTGTGAGTGGTGGAGAGCCAAAACCCTACATAGATGAGGTAAATCCAACCAATGACCAGAGAAGAGCAGTAAGAGAGTGGGATGAAAGGGACAAAAGGGTCATTTTCATTTTATCTCAGCACATTAGCAACTCTATGGTAGGGCATATTCAAGATTTGGATACATCGAAGAAGGTGTGGGAGTGCTTGGAGAGATTGTACTCAACCTCCACAAAAGCTAGAAAAATTCAGCTCAAGAATGAGCTAAATAATCTTAGGAAAAGCCCCTCTCAAGGTGCTAATGATTACATATTAAAGGTTAAAGAGCTTGCAGATGCACTAGGGTCAATCGGTTGTGCCCTAGATGATGACGATCTTGTCGCCCACACCCTAAATGGACTTAGGGATGATGAAAAATGGAGGGCTCTCACAACTTCAGTGTATGTAAGGGACTCTCTTCCTGATTTTGATCAACTAATCACTCTCATGGTGACAGAGGAGATGAACCTTGGTGGTCATAATGCCAAGGATAGCCAAGGGCAATTGTTGTATGCAGGTAGAGGAAGAGGAAGACACAACCGAGGTGCTACAAGAGGAAGAGGAAGATATCAAAGCAACCAAGGAGGTCAAGGACAACAAGAAAATGCAGGTCAAAGAGGTGGAAGAGCCACAAATAGAGGAAGAGGTGCAAGATTTGGTGGAAGAGGACAAGCCACTTCAAATGGATGCTTTGTATGCGGTAAGCCCGGTCATTTTGCAAATGAATGCTATCATAGAGCTCAAAGACAAGGGAATCAAAGCAACAACAACAATTATAGAGGGCAAGGTAATTATGCAAACACATCATCCAGCCAAGGGAATGATTATTTACTTGCCATGAGGTATGGTGAAGATACAACTCAAGCTAGTGAAGATGTATGGTATGTAGACAGTGGATGTAGCAATCATATGTCATGTCGAAAGGATCTTTTTAGTAATTTGCAGGTCCCAAAGCATCAAGGGCATGTGGAAACAGGTGATAACTCAGAGCATACCATTCAACATGTGGGAGATATCAGTTTGGAAGGAAATCAAAGAGCAAAGTGCTTATCAGAGGTATTACATGTCCCTACTATTACCAAAAACTTGATTTCGGTAGGCCAAATGGTAGAAAAAGGCTATCAAGTTAGGTTCAATGAAAGAGGATGTTTTGTTGAGGATCCAAGGGCAGGTTTCAAGCTCATAGCAAAAGGAAAAAAGCAAGGGAGAATGTTCACAATGGACATAAATCAGCCACACCATTCAATGTATGTCACATATGGAGACAAGAGGATAGCAGATTTGGATCTATGGCATAAACGAATAGGTCACATCAACCTACAAAAGCTCAAGGACATGCAAAGGAGGAGCTTGGTAAGAGGCCTACCAAATTTTACATCTAAAATGTTGCATGAAATTTGTGTAGCTTGCCAACAAGGAAAACAATCAAGGCTGCTCTTCAAGAAGAGTACCTATGTAAGTGCAAATGTTTTAGACCTCATTCACACGGATGTTTGGGGTCCAACAAGAGAAGCATCCCTTGCTGGAAATAGGTATTTTGTAACCTTCATTTATGACTTTTCAAGGAAAGTGTGGTTGTATTGCATTAGAAACAAATCAGATGTGTTCCACTACTTCAAGAAATTCAAAGCACAGGTGGAGAAGGAATCTGGCAAGTTTATCAAAACTTTGAGATCCGATGGAGGGGGAGAGTACTTCTCCCATGAATTTTCTGAATTTTTGCAGGTCAATGGCATCAAAAGACAATTTACATGCAGGTATACCCCTCAACAAAATGGGGTAGCAGAGAGAAAGAACAGACACATAGCAGAGGTAGCAAGGTGTATGCTCAATGAAATGAATATGCCGCATTGTTATTGGGGAGAGGCTACATATACAGTCACATACATCATGAATAGATGTCCTACATCAGGTATACATCATCTAACCCCTGAGGAAGCATGGAGTGGAAGAAAACCTTGCATTTCACATCTTAGAATCTTTGGTTGTATATGCTATGTACATGTACCTCAAGAGTTGAGGTCAAAGTTAGATGCCAAATCTGAAAGGTGTATTTTTTTGGGATATTCTATGGAACAAAAGGGGTATAAATGCTATAATCCCATCACCAAGGAGCTGAAGGTAAGTAGGGATGTCTTTGATGAGTTGAAGCCTTGGTATGCATGCACAAGTCCATTGCAGGTTGAAGACATAGGTGAGACAGATTTGAAGAATGATGATAGAGTTCAAGTAAGCATGGACTTAAGTGGTCCAAGCAACTCATGCAACACAAGGGCACCCTCACCATGGAGTGGAAGGCTTAGGGAAAGAGAGACCAACTCTGAAGAAAGCAAATTCAAAGGCAAAGAGAAGATTTCAATTGAAGAAGGAAGCTATGTGGACGAGAGCATGTTGGAAGATGAAGAGATAGAAGAAATTCAAACTCCAGGAGTGGCAAAACAAAGAAAGAAGATGGCAACCACACCCAACGGAAGTGAAAGAAGGTCTTCAAGAGTAAGATATCCAGTACAAAGGTTAACATATGATAATTTCATTGCAAAGCATTATGCATACATGACTCAAGTAATCAAGGACAAGGAACCAACTAGTTATGAAGAAGCTAAGGATTGCAAGGAATGACAAGAGGCAATGAAGGAAGAGCTCAAAGCACTTGATGAGAACCATACTTGGAGCTTGGTACCAGCTCAAGAAGGCATGAAGGTGATAGGTAATAAGTGGGTTTACAAAATTAAAAGAAATTCAGATGGTTCCATTGCTAGGTACAAAGCAAGGTTGGTGGCGAAAGGCTTCTCCCAAAGCTACGGGATAGATTATGATGAAACTTTCAGCCCCGTAGCCAAGATGCCAACAATTAGGACTTTGATTGCAGTGGCCACATCAGGGAAATGGAGCTTATATCAGTTGGATGTGAAGAATGCCTTCCTCAATGGAGAGCTTGAAGAAGTAGTCTACATGAGCCAACCTCAAGGATTTGCTAGTATGAGGTACCCAAATCATGTTTGCAAGCTAAGGAAAGCATTATATGGACTAAAGCAAGCCCCAAGGGCCTGGAATCAGAGGTTAGTGGATTATTTATCAAGTTGTGGATATAAAGAAAGTGTTGCAGATCCATCACTTTACATGAAGAAGCAAGGAGACAAGATGGTATACATATGCATCTATGTGGACGATTTGATCATCACAGGAAGTGATATTGCAGGTATTAAAGATATCAAATCAAAGCTAGGGAAGGAGTTCAAGATATCTGATCTTGGAACACTAAAGTACTTCTTGGGAATAGAGGTAATCTATGCACACAATGGCATCTTCTTGATTCAAAGAAAATACTTGTTGGATGTGCTATACAGGTTTGGTATGAGTGGTTGTAAGCCACTTTCTCAGCCCATGGAGCCCAATACAAAGTTGGTTGCAGGTCAAGGAGAGGCTATACAAGATATTACACTATATAGAAGCATAATTGGTTCATTAATTTATGCTACATTCACTAGACCTGATCTTGCATATGTAGTAGGTGTTCTCTCTCAATTTTTGCATGCACCTACTCATGATCATCTTATGGCGGCAAGAAAGGTGCTTCATTACATCAAGCACACCATCAACCAAGGTCTATTTTACTCATATGATGCTGATCTAAGTGTCAAAGGATATACTGATGCTGATTGGGCAGGTAGCAAGGATGATCGAAGGAGTACATCGGGTTATGTTTTCATGATAGGTACAAAAGTGATCTCTTGGAGCTCTAAGAAGCAACCCACTGTTGCTCTTTCATCCACAGAGGCTGAGTACAGAGGTTTAGCATTGGCTACATGTGAGCTATTATGGCTTAAGAAGATACTTAAGGACTTGGAAGTGGAAGTGGAGGAGTTTCCTCTTTATGGAGACAACATTTCAAGCATCTATCTAGCTAACAATTCCATGTTTCATGCAAGGAGCAAGCACATAGAGGTTCATTACCACTTCGTTAGAGAAAAGGTGATGGCAAAAGAGCTAGATATAAGGTATGTGAACACTAAAATGCAGGTTGCAGACATGATGACAAAGTTTCTTGAAGGTACAAAGCTTGGAGGATTCAAGGAAGCTATCAACATAAGAGACATAGGCTGAAGCAACAAAGGAAAAGACTTGAGCTTGAGGGGGAGTGTTGAAAGTTTTTCAAGCTCAAGAGTGTGGGAACATGCCCCAAATTGAACCTTCCACATCATCCACAATCAAAGGAGGCTGATTTCCACGAGTTGGAGGCATCAAATCATGCCCATAATGGAAATAATTTGATTAGAGAAGATTTAGCTCACCTCTTGATGTGATTGGACCTCACTTTTGACATGTATATGCTTTTGATTGGTTAAAGAGGTTAGTATGAGGTCTTTAAAACCTCTAATGAGTTGTATTATGACTTAGAGTCGTGGAAATACGTGCCCAAGCTGCCCCCTTGCTTAAGCACACCCCCTACTAGCTGGTCTCTGCATATTTTGCAGAAATTTCACTTTTACACACTATATCTATCTAGATGTTTTTGGTAGACCCCCCGGTCTTGTAATTGTTGTTTCTCCTTCATCCGGAATCCATTTGCAATGATTTTTGTCTTGTTGGAAAGCTTATAAGTTCTACTTTTTTTGGTATAAGTTTCAGGTTCAGTGCCTGCACATGTGCAGAGAAATGTCCAGAACAGTGTCTGTCTAGTTAGCTCATACTCTGTGGAGAGATCAAGTTATCTGTTTTGTTGCAGCTAGTTGAGGCATCATCCAGTGTCCAAATGGAGTGATTTCACTCTCATTTGAAAGCTCTTAAAGTCTAGTTTATGGCTGCAAAATTTCATTTTCAGTCTCTGCATATACTCAGAGAAACTCAGAAAATACAGAGGCTATGTCTAAAAAATTTCAGGATCCTAGGAGGGTTCATTTGCTTTTGTTGTGCACATAGGAGTGTTTATCCTCCAACAATACCGCCACTGAGCACGATACGATATTGGACTTCTCACACGATACGATACGAATGCAAGTGGCGATACAATACCACCAACTTGCACGATACGATACTAGTGCGGTATGGTGATACAACACTAGAACGAGAGACGATATGATACCTGAGTAATGCACAATATAATACTAGCAATCAAGCTATACGATACCGCAAAACTGCACGATATGATACCAATGCAAGTAGCGATACGATACCGCAAAACTGCACGATACAATCCTAGTATGGTATCGTGATACGATACTGGGAAGAGAGATGATACAATACCAAAAGTGGACCACGATACAATACCACTTTTCGTAAAGTGCAATCGCAATACCAACCCAACGATACGATACCACAAGTGGTATTGTGATACCAAGGTTGGTAACCAACGATATGATGCTTCGGTGAGTATCGCGATACAAGGGAATTTTTGGTACCGTGATACCAGAAACTCAATCGATCGCGATACTCAAGCCAAAATACCTCCAAATTCAAAACGTTTTCTCCCTCCTTGCTCTTCTCTCAGCCCTCTTCACTCCTACCCTATTGTCTCACCCAAAAAAATCCAAAAAGCACTCTATCTCGCCCCCCGATACCAGATGCACATATGATCATGTTTTAGTGCACTTCTAATGTGTTTTTGCCATTGAAATCTTATGGAATCTTACCTCTGAGGTGTCCTGCTTGTGCCTTGATCTCACTAACTAGCTTTGAAAGCCTGGGGAGTGCAATACCACATTGACGAAACTGATCGTTGCGCTCAAACAATACCAGGAAGAAGCAAATGTCAAATGAGCTCCAAATTTTTGGTTTTTTTATTTTTTGGTGACTAAACTTAACTACACTAATTTGGCAAATTTTTTTGGATTTTTCTTGGTGATCTTGGCCTACTCCTACTTCACTTCTCTTCTCCTATCCTAACCCTAACTCTTCCTTCTCTTCCTTCCCACTAACCCTAAACCTAAAAACTCATTACACACACCTATAGGATGTGAAGTAACAAGTGCTGAAGTGGTTGACTACTTGCCACTAAACGAATTCACATCTACAAGAACGATTTCGTCACTCTTGAGCTATAACCATCACAAAGGCACCTTGGTTGAGATGTTCCCCGGCAATGGCGCCAAAAACGTGTGTACCTAAGCCAAGAAGACTTAAGGACTTGTGCCAAAGAGACTAAATCTAATTTACCACACAAGTGCGTATAATGGGGAATTGACACACGCTTATTTGTAAATTTGATGAAACGACCTAACCAAGTGTATGAAGACATGTTCACACGTGATGGGAAATGAAGTGGTTTAGCTCATATGCATGAGAAAAGACTAATCCACCTCTCTAACTCACTTAAATACTAAAAGTGTCTGTCGCGATACCACTTACAACAATTTTCACTAAATCGAGGATTTCTCCCAGCTCAGAACTCCGAATATGGCCAATAGCAGGTTCGTTTCGAAGCTCTCGACGAGACGCATCTATTGCTCGATTCTAACAACCATGCTTCAAGTTATGACCAAAACAGTGAATGGCGGGAAGCACACACACTCACTCCACAATTCATACTAGCTCACACACACACACTATAGTAGCTCAAAAACAGTGGGGAGGGGTAGACAACAGTCCTACACACACATTCCAAGCATTACACACACATAGAAGATCAAACAAAAGATGAAAATCTGCAAGAAAGAAGCAATTTTGAAAATCAGGAACTCTCCTTCTTCACAATGGCAAAAAGTCTCTACAAAGAGTCACAAAGTGACTTATATACATGTGCTCTAAAAATGGTCCTTTCACACAAGAGACCAGAACTTTATTAACTAAAAGGTGAATTTCCTACTAATTTACAAGGAATATATTACAATGAGTTGGGATTATGCATCTAGAGAACTCCTCTAGTGCATTTACATGGCTTGATGGAATTTCCTAAGACTTTGAGGAAGAAAAATATGCCCATTAGTTTGAAAATTTTGGGGCTCCCCTTTCGTGCCTCTTTGCTCTACAACAACATTTCTGAGTCACTTGTGTCAGAACTTAGTACGTAAGGATAACCACTTAGTTGTTGTGCCCAACACTTAGCTGTGTGGTTGACACTAGCCTCAGAAGATCTATTGCTTTGTCTATCCTTGCCTAGGGGTCTACCAGATCTCAGCTTCATAAGCTTTGTCTTCTAGTCCCAAAATTCCCCTTTGAATTGCTCGAAATCTTTTGGAGTCTCTTGGTTTCCTAGTCCCACCTGAGGGTCAACTTCAAATTATCCTATTTGAAAATCAATACAAATTATCCTATCTAAAAATCAATACCATGTGGGATTTGAAACGAGCTCTCCAACGAGCTATAGAGCTCAAAAAATGGACTTTTGATGAAAAAGTTATGTCAAATCAGGCTCTAGGGGATCAAAACAGGTAAACAGGGCCTTCAGGAAAAATCACGATTTTGTGTGAAAATCACGATTTTGGACAACCTTGGAAATCACGATTTTGAATGAAAATCGTGATTTTTGGGAGTTTGAAAATCGCGATGCTGAGCACTGATGAAAATCACGATTTTGAGGGATCATGAAAATCGCAATGCTGAGCAACCACAAAAATCACGATTTTGTGAAATCATGAAAATCGCGATGCTGAGCACTGATGAAAATCGCGATTTTGAGGGATCATGAAAATCATGATGCTGAGCACCTATGAAAATCGCGATTTTGAGCAAAACCCAAAAAATGCGATTTTGATTGGAAATCGTGAAAAAGGCGATTTTGAGTGAGAATCGTGAAAAACGGGATTTTGAGAGTGATCACAAAATCGCAATTTTGAATGAAAATTGTGTTTTCTCAAAATCGCGTTTTCTCAAAATCGTATTCTTGACATGAAAATCGTGTTCTGAAAATCACGATTTTGTACCTTTGAAAATCGTGTTTTCTAAAAATCGTGAAAATTGCGATCTTGGATGAAAATCATGTTCTTTTTTAAATCGCGATTTTGGAGCCACAGAGAAGCCTGTTTTCACAAAATCGTGTTTTTGACTGAAAATCGCGATTTTGAACCCACTGAAGATCATGTCTTCTCAAAATCGTGTTTTTGAGAAATTTAGAGAATCACAATTTTCAGCACAACCCAAGAATCGCGATTCTGAAAATGACCCCAAAATCGTGTTCTTTTCAAAAAGCTTTTTAGACGAGAAATAGAAAATCGTATTTTTTTGAAAAAATTTTGAATTTTATGAAAATCGCGATTTTCAATCAGAATCATGTTTTTTGGCGGGAAATTCAAATTTCTGAGCGTCGAGCAATGGCAAGCTCCACAAGTGCAAAAAATCATGAAAAAACATAGGCGCTTGCTCTCCCTTGCACCTCCTAACTCCTTCTCACACAATAATGCATGAAAAATGGTATGGAAATGGTGAAAATGCACTAAAAAACAAGAAATTTCTATGAAGAAGAAGATGGATGAAGATGGTGATGATGATGATGATGAAGATGAAGAACAAAAATCAGAAAATGAACAAAAATGACATTTTCTTTTTACTTTCCAACATCGCAAATCTACGATCTTACCATCACAACCCTCGTCCTCAAAGCTCTCTTCCCGGCAACGACGCCAAAATTTGGTGTAGCTCAAGTGTAAGCACCACCTCCTTTACTTGTCAATCTGCGGAGACATGAGGACCAGTATGAAGACCACGAGCAAGTGAAGGCACAAGTGCGTGAGTGAAAGCACACAAACATACACACACATACACACACGCGCGCAAGGCAAGATCAAAGAGAGGAACAATGGAAAGCTTTCTATTGCAAAGGAAATATCTTACAAAAGCTCTATTCTCTAACAAGCTAACCTCAAAAATGATCTCTCAAGCTCTTTTTATAGGTTTTTTGACTAGTTTTGGCCCTGTCCAGACCTACTGTTCGGCCTAGTTAAACATTAGGTTCTAGGGCTTATTTGAAGGCTCAAACAGAGTCTAAAAATTATGAAAATTGGTAGGATAGTACTTCTAATTCTCCTCAAGCTCGAGGACTCCTCGGCTTGCACAAAATGGAGCTAAAAAAATCGAAAATGGTATTTACAATGGTTTTTAGTGATGAAAATCACTATTTTTATAGGGATTCCTTCTGAAAATTTGACATGTACTTCTTGGAGTTCCCTATGTGCTCCTTCTTCTTATGTGTCCACCTCTTTGATGTGCTCCTGTGCTTTGTCCTTGACCTTGAGCTTCAACAGATGGTGAGTTACAGGAAGAAGTATACATGGACCAGCCACAAGGATATGAAGTTTTAAAGCATCCAGAATATGTTTGCCGGTTGCAAAAGGCTTTGTATGGGCTAAAGCAAGCTCCTCGTGCATGGCATGCAAGGATTGTTGATTACTTAACCACCATTGGGTTTTCTATGTGTGATGTAGATCATTCATTATATGCAAGGGTGATGATGGCATCACAATTGTGGCTATCTATGTTGATGACTTGATTGTAGGTGGTTATAATCAAGAAAGCATCAAAGAGTTAAAGCAACTTCTTATGCAAGAATTTGACATGAAAGATCTTGGTGTGTTGCGCTACTCCTTGGGCATGGAGTTTATACATACAGAAACAGGTATATGGATGTCGCGAAGGCAATATGCCTTGAATATGTTGCAAAAGTATGGTATGTCTAGTTGCAAGCCGATTTCTATGCCATTGGATCATTATTTGAAGTTGGATACTACATCAGGTGAAGCATTGGAAAATGCTACTATGTACAGGAAAATTGTGGGAAGCTTGATATATCTCACAATTACGAGGCTTGATCTTAGCTACATTGTTGGACTTGAAAGTCAATTTATGCAGGTTCTCAGGAAGCCACATTTGGATGCTCTGAGGCGCACTCTATGTTATGTGAGTGCTACTTTGGATTATGCATTGTTTTATGAGGCTGGTGTACATTTGCGGGTTCATGGATACACCGATGCAGATTGGGCTGGTAGCATTCCAGATAGAAGATCTACTAGTGGATTTCTATTCTCACTTGGGAGTGTGTAGCTCAGTGATGAGTAGAACCTCCTTTAATGCCAATCCGAGAAGATGTGAGGATGGTATGAAGACCTCGAACAAGTGATGGCACAAATGTGTGAGTGAGAAGCACACCAACATGCACACACATACACACACGCGCACACACAGCAAGAACAAAGAGAGAGACAATGGAATTCTTTTAGATTACTCAAAAGTGTTCTTACAATCTCAATTCTACAACAAGCTAACCTAAAAAATGAGCTCTCTAGCTCTTTTTATAGTTTTTGACTAGTTTTGGCTGTGTCCAGACCTAGTGTCCGGCCTAGTTAAAAATTAGGTTCTATGGCCTATTTGAGGGCTCAAATGGAATCTAAAAAATATGAAAATTGATAGGTAGGTACTTCTAATGCTTCTCAAGTTCAAGGACTCCTTGGCTTGCACAAAATGGAGTCAAAACTATCCAAAAACAGTATTTACAAGGTTAAGGTAGTGATGAAAATCACTGTTCAAATGAGGTTTGGTTGGAAAATTTGGATGGCCTATTTGCCAGATCTTCGTTGACTACTTTGTCTGCTTGTGCCTTCTCTTTGCTCTGGCTTCCTTCTTTGGTTGCCTTGTCTTGTGTGACCTTGGGTGCCTTGACTGCTGCCAACACCCCCCCTCTCTCGGGTCTGTCGTCTCTGACAGACCCTTGTTTGGCTGAGTGTTTGACATAGAATTCAACCACGTTTGAAGCTAGGTGGTGTTCTTCCAGCCGCAGCCCTCATGCTAAGTCTATCAAGAGGGCATCCCAATCCACTACACCTGGAACATCCGGGTGTGGCAAACGCAATTGTTCCGAATGTAAGGTTCGTTCCGTTGCAAAGAGGTGGAGGAGATGGGAGGGTCTGGGAACAAAGATTTCAGAGTGGTATTCCCAGAATCCTGTGATGAACATCTCTTCAAATGTTTGCTTGTAGCACACTGGGAGGTATTTAATCCGTGCGTGCCATGCATATATCACCTAGATGGAGGGGGTTGTACTCATATCGTAGACCAATTCGAGGTTACCTGCTATGAATCTGACACCTGAGAAATGTGGATCTTGAATATTTTTGAAGGTTCTGAAGGTAACCAGCATCAACTCAAATATCTTTATGCACATCTGAGCCATTATGTCTGGAATGTTTCGCAATATGACTCCCCAGTGGCGGATGGTAGAGATCATGTAGGCCACTATAGCTTGTCCCCGTGGCAGTGCCAGGTATACATAATTGAGCCACTTTGCACAGCCTTTGACATTCTTCACAGTGATGGCAAACTCAGGCCATGTGCGTCTTCTGAGTACGGGAGCATAACAAGGATTATACTTAATGAATAGTGGCATGTTATTCCAAGTTCGAACCATCTCAGGGTAAGTTTCTAAGAGTCGTAGCCACCAGGTAGGTTGATGAATTAATCCTTGTTTAGCGCTCTCAGTGATATCATCACGGCCGAATTGAGTGGCAAAGGTTGGAGCCTTGTCACATCGTTGTTGAATTTCTGCGTTGTAATCTGCCAAGAGCACACAATATGGCACATACTGATCATCATTGGTGCCTATCCATCTGTGATGAGACATACTTTGGAAATATATAATAATAGTTTCCTCAATCTTGGTCATGGACTCAATCTGGATCGCTACTCGATCATCATGTGTATTGGCCGTTTTTTCGAGTTTCTGCATCCATTCTAGGGCTTCTACCTCTAGTGTGTCCAATCCCTCAGAGGTTTGTTGGCCATCCGACATTGGCATAGGAACATATGGCTCTTCATATGACTCATCCACTTCTATGGGTACCAATTCTTCTGGTTCTCGCTCGATGATTGGGGAAGGTTGTCTTTCATATTGGAGTAACTTACTTTGCAACTCCGCGACCTGTTCTCTTAGTGCATTGACCTCTCCTGTAGCGGTGGTAGAATTGGTGATCTTGGGTTGGGCTTCCTTCATCGTTAGCTATTGACTGAGAGTATCCCATTCTTTGCCCAAGTCATCATGCACTTCTAGTAGATCTACATAGCTTTCGAGAATTGTCTTCATAGTCTCAGATGGGACAGCTTTAAATCTTTTGAGGTCGATCTCCTGGGGTGAACCCTCCATGGCTGCCTCTAAATTTTCTTCGTTCTGCCTTTGCAAGCGCTTGTTCTCTTCAAGGGCAATGGCCATGTGCTTTCTGAGTAAGGTCAGGTTGCGACGGCTTTTAACATGTTCTGACTGATAAAGTTCTAGTAGAGCTGTTAGTTTTTTAACTTCAGAGGATTCGGATGGCTGGGGTGCTTCCAAAAGGGTTTGGTTGGCGTGCTCAAGCGTATTGTAGCGTTGATTTAGGTCAGTGTTTTCTGCTTCCAAAACTGCAAGCCTCTTCTGTAGTTGTTGTTGATCCGTAGTTATTTGGCGATGACGATCTTCTAAGGTTTGGTATTCTGTCTGCATCTGATGTACACATTGGTGTAATGTAGAAAACATGTTACTTACATTTATGAATGTAGGGAAGGTGGAGGATGCAAGGGGAATGGGGAGGGGGAAAGGGATAGTGAATGAAGTGTTCACAAGAGGTGATGTGGGTGGAGGGGGTATGGGAGATGGTGGTAGAGTGGGGGGAGGGAGTGGTGTTGTGGCTGGTGATGTTTCCATGGTGTCAAAAGGTGGCTGCACCTAAGTCAATCAGGGCCCGTACAATCCTTGCACTTTTTCCTTGTCCTATCTCTAAGGTTACAAAAGGATGTCGATCAACTATTCTATGGGGACTTACACTTGAGACTTCACACATAGCCATATGATATCCTGGGTCCGCATAGTCATCTGTCCTATGCTGATCTCTACCCTGCCTTCTCAACTTCATCCTCCAGATTCGCTCCAATGCTTTTTCATGTGCTTCTTCTCGAATTCGCTTTTCCTCTTCTTTACGTTTCTTTGCAATATTGAGTCGATTTAACATCTCCTCTGTGAGGGGTTCTTGATATAATTTGACTCTTCATCCACTGATGTAACTAGGGAGGACATCACCTTCTAGTGTAGCTAGCTGAACTGCTCCACTCGTTGAGATCCTATTTATGATCATAGGTCCATAACCTCTCTTCTCTAGTTTCCGTGCATGTTGCTTCAAAGTGTAGACCAAAACTAGGTCTCCTGCTTTTAAGCCCTTATCCTTCACATGTGCATTGAAATATGCTTTTTGCCTCTTCTTGGTTGCATATATTCCTGCTGTCGCTCTTAATCTTGTTTCCCCTAATCGTTCCAGGTCAAAGATTCTAGATGAGAGCTCATGGCCTGTCCACTCGTGCTCCTGTGCTACTCTCAATGTAGGTATCAAGAAGTCCAATGGTAGTACAACATTTTGGCCAAACACCATCTGAAAGGGAGTGGCTTCGAGTACCGTTTTATAAGCAACTCTATAAGCCCAAACAGCATGGTGTAGCTGTTTGTCCCAATCAAAGCGTTTATTATTCACTAATTTCGTCAGTACATTGCATAGAATTTTATTTGTGCTTTCAGCCTGGCCATTAGCTTGTGGGTGATAAGGGGCAGACTTCTTGTGTATCACCAAGAACTCTTGAAGAAGATTTTCAATGAATTCATTTAACAAGTGAGTCCCTCTATCACTAACTAACTCTATAGGTAGCCCGTATCTGGTGAACACATTCTCAAATAAGAACTTAGCTGTCGTTTGAGCATTGTTCTTCATTGTGGCTTTCACTTCTACCCACTTGGTTAGATAGTCTGTGGCCACGATGATGTATTCGGCATGTGAACTCTTGGCTGGGGGGTTAATAGGGCCTACAAAGTTTATTCCCCACTTAGAAAATGCACGTCCACCCATCATAGGTTTCAGAGGCATCTCATCTTTGCGTATAGAATACTGAGTTCGTTGGAAAACATCACACCTCTTCACATAGGTATGTGCATCCATATGAAGGGTTGGCCACCATAATCATGCAAATAGGATTGCCTTGATCACCCGATCTGGTCCAAAGTGTCCTCCTGCTACACCCTAGTGAGCAGTTTCCAGGATCTTAAGATATTCGCTCTCATGGACACATAATCTGAGGTAACCATCTTTACCACGCTTGTATAGATTATCACCAATGAGTGAATAATCTAGGGCTTCTTGTTCTAGACTTCTTTTCCTTGCCAGAGTCATGTCTTGAGGGAATGTTTTTGTCCTCGGAAAGGCTACTAATGGTTCACTCCAATCTGGTACTAGAGACACTTGGTACAATGTAGCGTGCTCCACAGGTGTTCTAATACTACAGACTGGGCATTCCTTACACATCTTATGGACATCTTCTTCCATAGTCAGCCACTGCACTCCGAGCCTCTTGAGTGTCTGTAAGGTTCTTTGCCTTGAGTAGTGTTGCTCTAATGCATCTACATGTGCTAATTGCAACCATTTTGCGTACTCATCCTCTTCCACACAACAGGCTAATATCCCGTGATCTGTATGCTTGTACATACTCCCTGCCATGATATGGTACTTTTGGGCTTTTACTACCTCTCTATCTTGAGTGTTTATTACTGGATGGTTAGGTCCGTATGTCAATACTGGTGCTAATGTCTTAGCCCACTACGGCATGACTTCCAAATTAAACAAGTAAGCATCAGGAAGGTCATCTAATACTCCTTGTGGGGCCTCTCCAGATGTAAACCTAGAAAGATGGTCTGCTCTCAAGTGAGTCTTTCCTTTCCTCACCACAACCTCAAAGTCGTATTCCATTAGCAAGAGAAACCATCTTACTAATCTACCTGTATTGCATGGCTTGTTATGGATATTCCATTGTAGCTCCAAAGGAAAAGAGATTTTGTGATATCTGTGACAAAGAGGGACATACAATAAATTAGTGTTGGTACAACCCCAAGCATAGAGGGCAAAGTTTGCGGCAAGATAATAGGAATATTAATGAAGTAGCGGCCAATCAAGCTATTCCCGTCCAGGGGTGGGGTAATTTTCAGAGGCAGCAACAAGTAAGACCTCCATGGAGAGATCAAGTGAATCAGCATGGGAATAACCAACAAGGGAATCAGCAAGGTCGACTGCCACGAGTGATGCCTTGTGGATATTGTTCAACTCCCGATCATTGGATAGGGCCGAATTATCCCTTATGGGTAAAGCATAGGGAAGAGAGAGGTATACCTGTTCTCAGATACACTCACAATAATCAACAGGGACAACATCAACAACAGGGGCAACAGGCGGCTCAGGCAAATGCCATGCTTATAGAATGGCCAAATCAAGAGGATAGGGGGACTGATGCACCAAGTACATCTAAGAGTATACACGTTAAGAGTGATAACCAATGGCAGTGTGATTGCAAACAATGTGGGAAAGGCAAAGAAGTGGAAGTGTTGGCAGTTACAAGATCAAAAAATAAAGGACCTATTAATTTGCAAGAACAAAGACATATCAGAGACAAGGTCTTGAAGCAAGTTCATGTCGAGCAGCATAAACAGGTAAGGCTTGTAAGTCAAATAGAGCAACAACAAGAAGTAGATTTGATACCTTCAATAACAGAGGGGAACAGGAGTCAGAGCAAGCAAGATCCGAAAAAAGATTGGTTTGATGGAATCATTAGCTCACCATTACAATTGTCTTTGGATCAACTTTTATCTTTGGTACTAGCGTTTTGAGAAAAGTTGTTGAAGAGGTTACTTGGGTAGCGTTTAGAACCAGAAATTAGGTCGGTACCTTCAACTTTGGCCAATAATATTGATCCAGCAGATGTTGACTTTGTAGTGCCAGTAATTCAGGTACAGTACGACAGTATGACCAGAGGTGATTTGATGAAGTGTTGCTTGATGGGGGATCAGGGGTAGATATATTACTTGAGCATATTTTTATAGAAATAGGAAGAGGGGCATTGGCTCTAGTACCTTTTCAAGTCAAAATGGCGGATCAAACTCGAGTTCAACCAGTTGGCATTCTGAAGTAGCAACAGATTATCATTTCAGGAATGTCATTTATGGTAAATTTTGTTGTCATTAGGATGTCTGAGTCAGCATATCCATATGAAATGTTGTTAGGGAGACCTTGGTTTAGGATTGCTAAAGTCAAGCAGGATTGGGGTCTGAATGTGGTAATGCTCACAAAGGGTAAAAAGCAAGTGACAATTCCTATGCGAGGAAGAAGAAATATGTCAGTACAGGAGAAACCACTCATGGCTCAGACAATTAACTTAGCGGACGAGATAGAAGATGATGAAGAGGAAACGTTTTTGGAAGCAAATCCAATGGTAGTACCGGTATTAGAAGTTGATGTGGTAGGGGTATTAAGTAAGGATAATCCGATTGTGCAGCGGTTGGAACAACAAGAGAAAGAAGTAATAACTCTGGTTGAACGGATATATGATCAGAAGTATGCAGGTTCTACGCGGGTAAAGGAGGAGGAGCTTCAAGAGGTTAATTTAGGGACAGAAGTTGAACCAAAGATGGTGCGGATTGGTAAAACATTGGAAGGAAAGTTTAGGGAGGATCTCATTTGCTTACTAAAGAGTATGTAGATGTGTTTGCTTGGGATTACTCTCAAGTGAAAGGTATAGACCCTGATTTGCATCAACATCGGATTAATCTGAAGATGGATGCAGTACTCGTAGCACAGCAAAGATATAGAATGAATCCTAACTTTGCTAAACAGGTGAAGGAAGAAATTGATAAACTATTGGCAGTCGGATTTATCAAACCTATGAATCAGGTGACTTGGCTATCTCCTATTATAGTGGTCCCAAAAAAGAATGGGAAGCTCAGAATTTGAGTCGATTATAGAACGTTAAATGCGGCAATGGTTACAGATCCGTTTCCTATGCCGTTTTGTGATGCAGTGTTGGACATAGTAGCAGGGCATGAAATGTATAGTTTCTTGGATGGATTTTCAAGGTATAATCAGATTAGTGTGGCTGAGGAGGATCAACATAAAACAGCATTTATTACTGAATTTGGTGCTTATGTGTTTACAGTCATGAGTTTTGGATTGAAGAATGGACCGCCATCATTCAATTACATGGTGCACAAAGTGTTTGAACCTTATCTACAAGATTTTATGCAGGTGTATGTAGATGATTTCTCGATCTTTGGTAAGAAGGTACAACATATGCTACACCTGAAATCATGTTTTGATAGATGTCGGCAGTTTAGGATGGTGTTGAATCTGTTTAAAAGTGTTATTGCAGTCAGAAGTGGTATTTTATTAGGCCATGTCATTTCGCAAGAAGGGATGGCTATTGATGTTAAGAAGATTGAAGCTATTAGCAGAGCTAAAGCACCGACCAACGTGAAAGAAGTAATGTGGTTTGTTGGTCAGATTAAGTGGCATGCTAGATATTTACGGTATTTAGTAAATATCTCTCTACCACTTACGCACTTGACCAAAAAGGATGTTCCATTTGTACAGGCAGATGCTCAAGAGAAAGCATCTCAATTGTTAAAGAAGATGGTGTCGGTAGCACCAATTTTGCAACCACCCGATTGGTCATTGCCATTTCACATATTTGTTGATGCATCAGATGTGGCTGTAGGAGCAATTTTGATGCAGTAGAAAGAGAAAGGATGGTATAGACCCGTCTATTATGCTAGTAGAGTATTGTGTGCAGCTGAAAGGAACTACTCGGTGACGGAAAGGGAAGCTTTGGCAATGGTATATGCTCTTAACAAGTTTCGACATTATTTGTTGGGCAATAAGGTTGTTTTTCATGTGGATCATCAGGCTTTGGTCTATTTGTCAAGAAACCCTTATTAACAGGACGATTAGCCAGGTGGATGCTTTTATTACAGGAATTTGATTTTGTGATTATGCATACTCCAGGAAAAGACCATGCAATGGCAGATTAATTTAGTAGATTGGATTCAGGAGAAGCACATACAGGTGTAAGTGATGAATTTTCGGATGCTGAATTGTTTAATGCACAAGTGGTGGAAGCAGATTCTTGGTATGACCAATTATTAGTTTTTTTAATTGATGGTTCATTACCACAATACTTTACACCTGATCAAAGGAAGAAGTTTGCACTTAAAAGTAGGCCGTATTTGGTTATAGCTGGGGCATTATACAAAAAAGGGGTGGATCAGGTCATAAGGAGGTGTGTACCAGAATTTGAACAACCAGCCATGTTACAAGAAGCACATTCAGGTCTAGCAGGAGGTCATTTGTCAGGGGATATTATAGGGAAGAAAGTTTTACAAGCTGGGTTATGGTGGCCGACTGTTTTAAAGGATGCGCATGAATATGCTAAAGGATGTGTGATTTGCCAAAAGTTGGGCCAACCTAATAATTCAGATAAGATGTCTGATCATCCAGTTTTACCATTGGATCCCTTCCAAAAATGGGGCATGGATTTTATGGGGCCCATTAAACTTACTACTCAGCGGGGAAGTAGATATATACTTGTAGCAACAGACTATTGTACGAAATGGGTGGAAGCAGTGGCATTGAAGGAAAATAAGGTAGCAAGTGTGGTGAAATTTCTTTATCATAATATTATGACCAGGTTTGGGTGTCCGATTGAGTTGGTAAGTGATAGAGGTACTCATTTCCTTAATGAGGTGATTTCAGAGTTAACAAGAATTCATTTAATCATGCATAAAAAGACTACAACATATCATCCACAAGCAAATGGTCAAGCGAAAAGTACGAATAAAACCTTAATGTGTATTCTTAAAAAGCTAGTGCATGACAATTGGGATTTGTTACTTGACTCAGCTTTGTGGTCATTCCGAACAACATTTAAAGTGACAACAGGAATGACACCATTCCGATTGGTATATGGTTTGGAGGTAGTAGTACCTATGGAATTTGTAGTTCCAAGTTTGCGAATCACAACAGAAAAGATGTCTCTTGAGCTACCGGTTAAACATAGGAGCAAATATCTTCTTCAGATGGAGGAGGATCGTTTGGTAAGTGCATATATTACTGAGGTAATTCAAAGGCGGAGACAAGCTTGGGTGAATCAGAATGTGAAGTTTAAGTTATTTAAAGAAGGGGATCGGGTGATGGTGTATAATTCTAAGCTCGGACCTCATCCAGGAAAGCTTACATTGAGATACAAAGGCCCATATCAGATTGTGCAGGATTTAGGACAAGGAACTTTTCAAGTGGTAGATGTGTTTGGCACAAGGATGGACAAACCAATCAATGGATTTAGGCTGAAACTATTTCAGGGGAAGCCGCCACATTTGGATTGGTTATCTTCTAATGTTGTGCAAGTGATCAATCATCCTGAAAATCAAATCAACAATGTTTGTGATCATCGTAGTAAGAAGGCTTATTTCTCTGCATTTTCATCCGTGGTGAAATGTTTTCTTGATTCTTGTTGGTCCAAAATTACATTAAGTAATTTCTTACGATTACAATGGGTTCCATGTCCAAAGCTGCAGTATAACATTTTGCTAAGGGTTATTCCACAACCAAAAATTGAGAAGGAGGTATTACTAGATCGGATTGCAGATTCAAAGGGATATTCCGAGGCAGCAAGTAATGAAGTTCCAAAAACAGGTATAACAAGGGTTGCAAGTGGTCAGAGATATGAAGAACAGGTGTATCAGGGGGAACATGAACAGAAAGATAGTGCTCAGCCAGATATTATCTTGCAAAGTAAGGTTAGTCATAACATTGTGGTGGGAAGGTCGTGCACCGGAAAAGGGAGTGTTAATGAATTTAAATATCAGTTTGGTATTCTTGAGGTGCACATTAGTTTTAATGATTATCAAGGCACGCGTAAAAGATCTTTTAGGCGTGTTACGGTAATGCGGGGAAACAGGCTGCTAATGATTTTTAAAGTGACCCATACTAAAATATTATTGAATTGCATGAACTGGTACGTGAGTAAGTACATCAAACATTTTCGTCAGTGGCAAGTCAAACATTTGCACTCGCGGTACTTGTGTTCTCAGTCCCATTTTATGGCCCCAAAAGTAACGTCTCTTCCTGTGTCTATTGTGTTGGTGTATGAACCAGAAGTCATGTGGGGACGTATGAGAAAGAGAGAAGCTGTGTTGCGCAAAGAAGAAAACACAACTGAGGAAAGTAATTGCTTGCTTCAAGATGACGAGGAGGAGATATCGACACCATCAGCGACTACCAAATTTGTGCAAACTCTCATGGAACCATTTACGGATTTCAAGGTGGAAATTGATACACAGTCCACCACAAATGAGAATTGGCTCCGTAAGATCGGTTTATTTCAATTTGCTACTTTGCCATGGACAAGATGGCGATGCAACTACTATGCAAAAAATCGGCTGGAGATCATCAGAAAAATGAAAGTTCAGCTGGCATTACAGGTAAAATTTTCACCTAAATTAGTTGTAGAAATATTTAAGTTACCTATATACAAGGATGTGGTCATTCCGAAGTGTTTTGAGGAAGTCTTGAAGAAAGACTTTGAGTCTAGGGAAGGGGGACGACAGTATTATATGATGAAGAATGCAGGTTATGTTTGACAGGAGCAGTTAAAATGGTACTTGGAGAGGTTGTGTTTCATCATCAAATATGATTACATGTCCAAAGAAAATTTTGTACCTTTGGCTTATGCAGAGGCAAGTGGACAGGTCAGTTGGACTCATTGGTTGCATGATCACATGCACAGTGTAGGGGATAGATATAAAACGCAATCGAATAGTAGGATGTCAACATATTTGGTGGAATTGTTCGAGTTTGTGCAGTTGGTGGACAGTCAGAAGTTGTCATGGCCAAAGGAGATAAACATTCATAATGACGAGCTGATGGGTAAAAATCAGGAACAGCTAGCTATGAGAGAGGTGGACAGAACTTTAGAGATGTGTACGGATCTTCTAAAAAAAGGTTATATTGTACAAGAATTGGAACCGGTTATGCAGATAATTCAAATTGATTTAGGAAAAGCAGTGATAAAGGAGGATAATCTCCTGTAGGTGGTAGATGAAGATGAGCACCCAAAAGTACTAGGAAAGGTTTTTAAGTTGTCTAAAAAGAGAAGATTGGAAGAATAGCTGCAAGCAGTAGGGGATAAGTTGCCAGAGGATGTTATGCACCAATCAATAAGGAATACAGGGTATGATGTACTAGGAATGAAGGAAAGGTTACAAGAAATTTCCAATTTTTTAGTCTTGCAAGAGGAGAAATTAACTAGGTACAAATAGACAAAAGTATCTATTAACATGGAGGATTATCAGTCTTTATAGAGGCAAGTTGAAACACTTCAAGAAGAATTGAATAAGAAGGCACAAACATTAGAGAAATATATTCAACAGAGCAAGATGCAACAAGTAATAGAGTTGTCTAGAATAAAGCAGTCCATGCAGGAATTTGAAGAATGGCAGAGGTCTATACAAGAACAAATTCAAAAAGAGATGATGGATTTTTCAACACTTAATGCTACTCTGCAGAACGAACAAGTGATTCTTCACTCTAGGATGCAAGTATTACATGTGCTGGAGAAGCAGATGTTAAAAAACGAAGATGTGGAGCTGGATGCAGTATTAATGATAGGGTCGGATATTGGATTATTAAAGCAGCTGCTTCATAAGTATATTCAAGATATTTGGACTGTGTTTCAGAGTCGTTGGCAAAGTATGTTCAGGATTCAGAATGAGCAGGTGCAAGCATGCTTTGTGTCAAAGCATGAAAAAGATTTACTCCATATTATTGAAAAACAAGAGAAGCAAATTGAAGAACATGCACAAATAATTAAAGAGTTACAAGAACAGTTGTTACAGAAGAATCTTGAAGAAAAGGTGGATATGATAATTGAAAAGCAACAATTCATTATTGATAGGGACTTTCAAGAAAAGCAAGATTGTTATGAGGAGGATTTCAATATGCTTCAGAGTCGAAAGGTTGGAGAAGTGGAAGTTGAAGAACTTAAGCAGTCAATGCAGATAATATTATATGATCAATGGATTGTAAATTCGAGTTAGATTTTTGTTAAAAATACCCCACCGGGCAGTGCCAGGTGTTGAGGATAGAGGAATCTTGAAGATATATAGTTAATCTGAATTCTGAAACTCTGCTAATTTAGAGAATACTCAATCAGATTTCTTCTAACTTGGATGTTGCTTACTCGGATTTTTAACAGACAATTATATTTTAATTGAGCACCGACCTCGCGGGGAGTGAGCAGTTATGTTTTGGTTTGCGCGAGTAAAAGAAAAGGGAGAAGAAGAAAGCAAGGGCAGAAGAAGAAAGAAGAAGTAGAAGAAACAAAAGAGAGATTCTTCATTCTTGTAATAGCACAGATACATATTTGAGTCAGTCCGGATCAATCATGTAATGATTTACTATTTGTATTACCCGAATGTTCTCATGAACTCTTTCTATCTTGTAAGGCCTGTTTTAGAAGACTCGTAATGCAATACCGAGTTGGCGATACGATACCAACCTTGCATGCAATACGATACTCCTCGATCGACGATACGATATCGTGATTGGGATGAAACGATATCGGGTGGACCATGATACGATACCACTGGCCAAACCACGATTGCGATACCAACACTTGACAATACGATACCAGAATGGTATCGTGATGCCTCAAGTGGGTATGCAACGATACGAGACCAAGAGAGTATCGAGATACTAGGGAATTTTGGTATCATGATACCAAAACTCAATCGACCGCGATACTTCAACCAAATTTCATCTAAACTCAAAAATCTTTGGTGCAATGTGTTTGTTTACCTCACCTCTTCCCTCTTGCCCCTCTGTATCACTCAAAAACTCTCAAAAAACTCTTTGTCCTTCCCCACAATATCGAGAACCACTTCAATCATGTGCACATGCATTTTAAATGTGTTTTTTGGAATCAAAAATTTGTACAACTCACCTTCTAAGATGTTTTGTTTAAGCTTTGGGCTCACTAGCACTTTTCCTTGCTTATTGGACATGATACCACTGCTGCGATACCGATCGCTGCTCTGCTCATGATACCAGTTCTCACAAATGATCAATTGAACTAAAATTTTTTGGTATTTATAGTTTTTTGAGTTGCCTAAGACTTAATTAAGCTACTTTTGACAAATTTTTGGGGATTATTTTTTTCATGTTCCCTACTTCTTCCTACTCTTCCCTAACTCTTCCCTTTCTTCCTCACTCCTAACCCTAAACCTAAAAACCCATTACACACACCTCAAGGATGTGAAGTAATAAGTGTTGAAGTGCTTGACTACTTGCCACTGAACAAATTTACCTCTACAAGTACGATTCCTTCACTCCAGATCTATAACCATCACGAAGGCACATTGGTTAAGTTTGTTCCCTGGCAATGGCACCAAAAACATGTGTACCTAAGTCACAAAGCCTTAGGGACTTGTGTCGATGAGACTAAATCTCAATCGCCCCACAAGTGCATATAGTGGTGGATCGATACACGTTTAATTATCAATTTGAGGAACCACATGAACCAAGTGTATGAGGACGTGTGCGCACATGATGGAAAGTGAAGTGGTTGAGCTACAATGCATGTGAAAAGACTTAGCTACCTTCTTTGCTCACTAGTTCTCCAAAAATGTATGTCGCAATACCATTTACAATAGTAAGCACAAATTCAAACTTTTCTCCCAGCTCCGAACTCTAAATATGGGCAATAGTGGGTTTATTTTGAAGCTCTCAATGAGACGCACCTATTCGTAAGTTTCACTCAAATCTGACAAATGCTCTTCAAGTTATGCGCAAAATAGTGAACGGTGGGAAACACAAACACTCGCTCCACAACTCACGATGGCTCACACACACACACACACTAAAGTAGCTCAAAAGTGATGAGAAGGGATAGATAATAGTGCTACACACACATTCCAAGCATTACTCACATGCAAAAGATCATGGAGAAGGAGGAAATCAGCAGGAAAGAAGCGAATTCGAAATTTTGCTCCCCTTCTTCACAATGGAAAAAGGTCTTTACAAAGAGTCACAAAATGACTTATATACTTGTGCCCTAAAAATGGTCCTTTCACACAAGAGATCGACACTTTATTGACTAAAAGATTAATTTTCTACTAGTTTACAAGAGTTATGTAACAAGGATTTGGGCTTATGCATCTAGAGGACTCCTCTAGTGCATTTACATGGATTTTTATGAGATTCCCATAAGCATTTGAAGAAGAAAATTTGTGCCCATAATTTTGAAAAAATTGGGCTCCTCTTTAGTACTCTACTTTCTCTGCAACAACAACTAAAGCAATCTTAGACACCGGAGTGGGTGTAGGCATAGCTACTAAAGAGATTTGGGAGAAATAGGGAAAGCCAACCCTATGACCCATGTGAATGAAACTTCATTCGCAGATGGTCATTGTCAAGATACCGCTAGGAATCTTAGAAAAGGTCATTTTGACCACATGCCGAGTGTATTTTGAGCATACCCTAGCCATATGTCAACTTGGAAAAGCTAGCAATTATGAAATGATCTTAGGAAGACCATTCATGAGACAATTGAGGATGGTGCAAGATTGGGGAAGAGATGCATTGTATCTACAACATCAAGGTATGACTACAAAGATAAATTTACATACCTTTGCATATAGAGATGTACCCCCATTACAATGGAACTCAGTCCACAGAGAGGAAGATGGTCTATCCATTCATAGCATATGATCTAGTGACCAATCATGGATGAAGGAAGATGTCCAGCTATGGATGTGTAAGGATGTGAAAAGAGAGGAAAAGAAAGCATAATTATCGCCAATAGGACACAAGAATTACAGACCCATAGATGACCCAGCATACATGGCCAAAGTATTTCCCAACCAAGCATTCAAACCGCATGGATGGATGGAGATATTAGCCACCCTAGATGTGTGTGTAAACAAGGAACTGCTGACCATGATTGAATGTACAGATGAAGAAGGATACGATGTGAATCTTTTGATGGTAATCCTCCTAGAAATGGAAGATGGAGAATTATTGGAAAAGAAATGGAGAGAGGATTACGAGAGTATTGAAATGGAGCCAAAATTTGATTCAAAAGAACAACACTCAAAAGAGATTAAACCCAACAAGGACCTAGAGGAACTGAGAGTATTCACCATAGAAATGCATCAAGAGAAACAAGACAATGAGGAAGTTCAAGTTTGAGCAGAGCAACTACTGGATCTATTTAAGGTTCCAAAATTTCAAGAGGTACAAAATAGAAGATCAAAAAATAGCAATTCAAATGCCAAAGAGAGAAGCCCAAGAAGCAGAGGCATATGATAATAAAACAAACCAAGAAGGTGACAACAACTATGGAAGAGGAAGGATGTATCACCATAAGAGGAGCAAAAATGATAGAATTAATCAGAGAATATAGAGACGTATTTGCATGGACCTACGAAGACCTCAAGGGAGTTGATCCTTCTATTTGTTCCCATAGAATTCCAATGACCCTTGATGCAAAACCTTAAAAAAAAAGACCATACACATACAATGATGTCTATTCTGCCAAGGTTAAGGAGGAAATTGATAAATTGCTGGCAACAAGATTCATCTACAAAATCGGACATACAAAATGGGTATCACCTTTGATAGTAATACCCAAGAATGTCAAACTTAGGGTGTGCATTAGTTTGAAAATGCAGCTACAATTCATGATAGTTACCCATTACCCACAACTGACCATCTCTTGGAAAGAGTAGTAGGCAAGGAGGTCTACAACTTCCTTGACGGATTCTCAAAGTATAACCTAGTAGCTATTGCTATAGAGGATCAAAATAAAATGGCATTTTCTATTGAATGGGGAGTATATGCCTTCTGAGTGATGGCTTTTGGGCTCACGAATGCTCCTTCAACTTTCCAAAGATTGATGTGTCACGTGTTCAAAGAGTTCCTGAAAAAAACATGGAAGTCTACGTGGATGTACATATTCCTCTAGAAAAGTTGAACACATTCCAAAGTTATGAAGAATATTTGAGAAATGCAAACATTATAGGGTGTGCCTAATCCCTAAGAAAGGTGTTTTTATGGTAAGGAAAGGAAAGATTTTGGGACATATTGTATCCAAGAATGGCATCTCTACTGATGAGGATAAAATAAGGGTCATCTTGGACTTGCCTAGAACTAGAAATGCAAAGGAAGTACAAGCTTTTATAGGACATTGTGGATATTATTGATGGTTCATCCACATGTACACCATAATTGCAAAGTCATTGTACGGGTTATCGACACAATTTGTATGGATGAAGGAATGCAAAAAGGCATTCAATGAGTTAAAGTAAAGATTAAGTTCAGCACCCATTTTGAAAGTAGCCACCTAGAATAAATCATCCCATATCCATATGGACATGTCTAATTTCGTGATGGAATGCATACTAGCTCAACTTGCAGATGAAGGAGAATTAGATCACCCTATTGCATACGTTAGTAGACAACTGAATCAAGCGGAAAGAAACTATACCACTACTAAAAGAGAAGGCCTAGGAATGGTGTATGCAGTCAAGAAATTCCGACATTACCTCCTAGCTAATAAATTCAAGTTTTTTATTGACCACCAGGCATTATTCTACTTGGTCAATAAACCCTGCAATACATGAAGGTTGGTGAGATGGTTCCTGTTGATGATGGAATTCGATTTCGAGGTGATGGTCAAAAAAGGGAATACTCACGTAAGAGCCGATCACTTATCAATAATGACACATGGAGAACCACCAATCGAAGTGGCAGATGATCTAATTGATACATACATATTCAACTTGGAAGTGTGTCCAAAATGGGCAAAAAAATTGATCCCAATCCTCACGCATGGACCACACCACAAGATCAATAGGGACAATAGAAGAGAGTCCATGCAATCGCGAAATCTACATATTGTGGCCGATAGTCTATATTACAAAGAACCTAATGGATTATTGTTAAGGTGTGTAGACGATGAAGAACATAAAAATCTACTCGAGCAGGCACATGTGAACCAATGGAAAATGCATAAGGTCATTAATGGAATGATGAGGGAGTTGAAAAAATTAGGAGTATACTGGCCAGACATGTAGAAAGATACACATGAACATATTCTGAATTACCAAGAATGCCCCTCATGACTATTCTTCCTTACATTTCTCCACTATAGCACTAGAATGGAGTAAGGCATTAGTAAAATTTTTAAATCACAAACTCACAAAGAAGGAGCCAGCCTAGCAAGAAAGAGGACATTAGAGGAACAAAGCAAAGATTACACTATAATGGGGAAACAATTATTCAAGAGAGGAAAGGACAATCAATTACAGTTGTGTGGTCATGAGGGAGAATACTTGCCTATATTAGAGATGGCACATGCAGGCGCAGTACGAGGTCATTTTTCAATCGAGAAGAGTGTGAAAATTATTCTCTTTGTAGGCCTACAGTGGCTGACCTTACATATGGATGCAGAAACCTACCTCTGAAGCTGTGAAGTATGTCAAGGAACCAAATATCCTATAGGAAGAGATGACATGCCTCTAAGACCAATGATTTGTGTTAGAGCATTTTCAAAATGGGGTATTGATTTTATAGGACCTATAAATCCTCTTGCAAAAGGGTCACATGCTGAATACATAATTGTAGCCATGGATTATCTGATGAATTGGGTAGAAGCAAAAGCAACTAGGAAAAATGATGCCGAAACCACAGCTAAATTTCTATTCGAAAACATCTTTACGAGTTTTGGAATCTCGATAGAAATTGTTAGCGATAGGGGAACACATTTCATCAATGAGGTGATTGAATCCCTGATGAATGAATTTCTTGTGATTCATAAGAAATCAGCTCCTTATCATCCCCAAGCCAATGGACAAGCTGAGAGTTCCAATAAAGTATTGTGCATAGGTTTAACTAAAATATTTAACAATGGAATTTAAGATTGGGACAAACAATTGCATCATGCAATGTGGTCCTTCCATGTGGCATACAAGACTCCTATTGGAACTACTCCTTTCAATTTAGTGTATGGAAAAAATGCAATTCTGCCAATTGATTTTTTAGTTCCCACGTTATAGGTTGTAGAACAAAATGAATGGACAAGTCATGAACTATCTAAACAATTGGATCAAATTGAAAAGTTGCATGAGACACGATAACAAGTAGTGGCAGGAATATATGCAGCAAAGAGAAGGCAAAAGGCATATTACAATGCACACATTAAAGATAAGGGTTTAAAAGAAGGAGACCTGGTTTTAGTATACACATTGAAACAACACGCGAAGAAGGTACAACAACACGGATATGGACCACTATTGATAAATCAAATATCCACAGCGGAGCAGTTAACTTAGCCAAGTTAGATGGAGATGTACTTCCTAACTATATAAGTGGTTGTAGAGTAAAGAGATATACAGAACCAATAACTGAAAGAATGTTGGCGAGACTCTTAGAAGCGCAAAAACAAAAAAAGGAAGAGAAAAGGATAAGAGAAGAAGCTTGAATAGAAGCACTAGAGCAAATCAAGAAGAAGAAAGAGTGGATAAGACAGCAAGATGAATGATATCTATGAGGAGAAGAACCTATCCTCGTGGCAAACTATCTAATAGTTCCTCGACCATACATGAATCTAGAGATCGACACAAAGGAATATCAATTAGTAGATTCATTGATTGACACATGTGCAGCATTGAGTTGCATGCAAGCCTCACTAACCAACAACCTCAAGACTGTTGAAAATATACAAGCTTCAATTGTGAAGCTTAGCCTTAAGTTTGCACTTCATTAGTAGCTTGCATCATCTACTTTCATTTTTTAGTTCTCTTATGTAGAGCATGAGAACTACCTCTTATTTCATTTAAATCATGAGCATACCTTATAACTCAACCTTAGTCAACTCAAGGAGGCTGAAAACTCACATAAAAGATTTCGAATACCATCTATGTGCTTGAGCATGAGAAATAAAGGAGTCAATCAAGCTAAATCAGCCACCCAATTGATGTGCCACCTGTTGGAGGTGATTGGAGCTGAATGAAAGGATAAATTAGCTCATGTGTGATTGAGAGAATCTCTCTCTAACTACTCTACCTTTTCATCCCATTGAAGAGCCACTCTTCACATTCTATATAAAGAGAAGAGAAGCCCACTACCTTCTTGAGCTCCTCTCAGCAATAGGAGTCTCTGCATTGTCCTCCTCATCTATGTGATTAGTGTTAGAACTCTTATGTTCATTGTAGAGATCAATCATTAAGCTTATGCTTGTCTTGCACTCTCTCTCTCATTGATAGTAGTGAATCATTTTCAGCTTATGTGTATGGTTCAATGCATGTGAAAGCTATGACATGTGAATGTGTATAAATTTTAGAGAAGATTGATTTATGACTCTTGAATATGTCCATCTACTTGTTGATTGCTCTATAGGAAAGTGCATATGATTCTATATATGCAAGTGCATTGTGTTCTAGTCTTGTGAGCTTGGTTATGTAATCTTAGATGTGTTGGCTGGGTGCTAAGTGAGCACACACATCTATGCCCAAAGGATTTTTGGAGTTGTGTCTGAATAAGCAAGTTACTTGAGTCATATCGTATCTCATATGTGAGACTAGATTGAGGATCTTACCTTCATGTGAAGCATCATGGATGCTTATATATCTCTCAAGCATTGAGTAATGGTGTTTGAAGAAGTTTTTATTATGCGTGATTGGATAATAAGATGATTTGTTGAAATACAGGAAGATTGTTGAAGCAACTGACAATTTGTCAGAACATTGCAGAGCCCCACTTTGGACAGGTTTTTATAACTGATACAAAGTTTGTATTTGAATGTTATCAATGTCGTTTCATAGTCAAGGGCATGTACTTCTAAGGAAAAGTGAAAGTTTTGCAATATCATAATTGGTGCAAGTTTTATTGATGACCAAAGTTGGAGGTTTGTAACTATTGGACAGGTCTGAAATTCAACTATTCTAGAGGCCTACTTTTGACAAGCTTTTATAACTGATTTAAAATGCTTATGTAAATGTTATGAGTGTGTTTTGATAGTTTAGGGCATGTACTTTTAAGGAAAAGTGAAAGTTTTTCACTATCATAATTGATGCAAGTTTTATTGATGATCAAAGTTGGAGGTTTGTAACTTTGGGACAGGTATGAAATTAAATTGTTCTAGAGGCCTACTTTGGACAAGCTTTTATAACTGATGTGAAATGCTTATGTAAATGTTATGAGTATGTTTTGATAGTCTAGGGCATGTACTTCTAAGCTGAAGTGGAATCATCTCAATATCATAACTTGTCCAACTTGTATAAGAAGTCAAAGTTGGAGGTTTGCAATCTTAGACAGATCTGAAATTTGGAGAGAACAAAGTTGTCAACTTGGAGAAGGTATTGCTCATATTTCATTGTTGTTATTGGAATTCTATCACCTTGATATGATAGTCTAGAGTATATACATGATGGCACAATGTTAAGTTGGTTTATATATGCTATTTTGGTATATGTTTGAGGATGCCAAAAATGCATCTCTAGATGGATTACATGAAGAAGAATTTGTGAATGATTATGTACTTAATGTGTGCAAGAGTAAATTTATGGTAATGTGGTTAAGTGAATGAGTGCTTCGCGATTGAAATTCTGTATTCGAAGATCCTTGTGAGGTTGTGAGTTTATTTATGCTTCCGCATCAACACGTCCTAGTTTATTCCATCAGTGGTGTGAGAGCTTGTTTTTTGCTCTAGCAGTAGTATCAGAGCATTGCTTTTATCCATCAGTGGTATCAGAGCCTACACATGCTTTGAGGTCTCAAATAAGTCACTAGAGTTGCAAGAAGATTACACAAAGGTTATTGAAATGTTTGGTATTTGCATTTAAGGTTTGATTCTCAAACTTGTATGCTTATGAGGAATGTTTGCTTAGAAGGGTGAGTTGTTTGCAAGAAGAATTGTCGTGTGTCTCTTTTGACATGAATGGGAACTAAGGTATTAGACAAAGCCTTGGAAAGGCTGAAGATAATCGAAGAGGTGTTGAAGCTCAAAACAAAAACTCAAGGAAAAGAGAAGCTACCGGTCATTGCATTGGAACCCCCCAAAGGTAAAAGTGATTGCTTTCGGTAATTTTTAAGAGCACTATTAAGTGCATGTGCATTTGCTAGTCACTTTGTATGTGACATTGGAAGACATAAGTATTTGCTAAGTCACTTGAGTGTGACATTGGAAGACTAAGGTCTTAGAAAGACGTGGACAAGCAAGGAAGTTGAAAACTTCCAAGAAGAGTTGCCCATTTGTAAGAGGTATATTTATTGTATGTATCTTTTGTTGGTTTTTTGAAAGCTTGAAGGATCATTTGTGAGAGTTTAGGCTTGAACCATAAAAATTCGTGGTTAAGCTTGAACCAATAGAAAAAGCCAAGACACTTTCATTTTGAAAGCAAGAAGGTCTCTTGAAGAGAAAAAAGTATTTTCTTGTTGATTTGTGAGAAACAAAGGAAGTCAAAGTGAAGTCAAAGTCAAAGGTTTTTTCGTGCTTGTCAAAGAGCGAGGAGTTTTGAAGACTAGAGAAGAAGGCCAAGATGTCATTGAAGACATTCAATATAATAGAGAACCTTGAAGAAGGATTCTATGGGTATGTAGAGGAGACGTCCTCACATCAAGGGGGAGACTCATAAAGAGTCAATGATCAAAGACGACAAAGTCAAGGTAATCTTTATGTGTTTGAAATACTAAAAAATTCAGTCCATGTTTTATGGAAGAATTTTAGAAAAGGAAGAGAGCTAGAGAGCTCAAAAGAGAAGGATCGGGCAACCGTCTATGAAGAGGAAGAAAATCCACATAAAGACAAGAGGTAAAAGAAGCTTCACATCAGCCATCGTTTATAAAGAAGAGCCCAAGGACATGAGGGAGTCAAGCTATCTAGAAGACAAAGAGGAAATGCAATTTTCAGCAACCCATTATGTACAAGAGAATCAAGAAGAGTTCCTTGAAGAGAAGATGAAGATAAGGAGAAGCAAAGAAGAGCAAAGATTTGAAGACAAAGATTTTCAGCCAAGACGAAGCCAAGAGAAGTTGTTTGGAGCAAAGACGAAGGTGATAGAGAGCAAAGAGGAATGAGAAGTTGAAGATGTAGATTTGAAGTCAAAGGAGAACCAAAAGAAGCTTTTCGAAGCAAATACAAAGTCATGAGGAGAAGATCATGAAGAAGAGGATTTGCAAATACAAGAGAAGTCAAAAAGAGAGAGACAAAGGTTGAAGAGAGAAGAAGAGCACATCATAGAAGAGTTCCTTTCAAAGATAGAAGACGAAGGCCATGAAGAGGCAAAGAGAGCAACAAAGGGAAAGGACACAGAGTCAAGCTTGGAAGATGAAGGTAAAGAGCAAGCTTGGATAGATCTTGCTTGGAGGGCAAGATACATTTCTATTCAATTTTCCTTCTTCCATACACTCATGTATGGATCGCATGCATGTCTATTCTCCAAAATCATCATTTAAAGATAGTCAACAAAGAAGATGAAGTTTGCTTGAAGGTGATGAAATCTTGAATAGATACCTATCATCTATCTACTTCTAGATTTCATGGAGTTCAAGATCAAAGTAGCTTTGGGAGATCAAGTATAATCCGATTGCGGCTACAACTCACAATGGAAGCATATGAAGCTCTCAAGAAGGAGGACTTCATATGGAGAATTTCATGGCGCTTCCCCATTCTATCTTGAGGGGGAGTGGTGAAAATGTACAAGCTTCAATTGTGAAGCTTAGCCTCAAGTTTGCACTTCTTTTGTAGCTTGCATCATCTACTTTCATTTAGTTTTTATTTCTCTCTTATGTAGAGCATGAGAACTACCTCTTATTTCATTTAAATCATGAGCATACTTTATAGCTCAACCTTAGTCAAGTCAAAGAGGCTGAAAACTCACGTAAAAGATTTCAGAAACCATCGATATGCTTGCGCATGAAAAATGAGGAGTCAATCAAGCTAAATCAGCCACCTAATTGATGTGCCACCTGTTGGAGGTGATTGGAGCTTAATGAAAGGAGAAATTAGCTCATGTGTGATTGAGAGAATCTCTCTCTAATTACTCTACCTTTTCAGCCCATTGAAGAGCCACTCTTCACACTCTATATAAAGAGAAGAGCAGCCCACTACCTTCTTGAGCTCCTCTCAGCAATAGGAGTCTCCGCATTGTACTCCTCATCGATGTGACTAGTGTTAGAACTCTTATGTTCATTGTAGAGATCAATCATTAAGCTTATGCTTGTTCTGTACTCTCTCTCTCTCATTGTTAGTAGTGAATAATTTCCAACTTATGTGTATGGTTCAATATGTGTGAAAGATTCTACTACTCTTATATGACATGTGAATGTGTATAAATGTTAGAGAAGATTGATTTGTGACTCTCGAATATGTGCATCTACTTGTTGGTTGCGCTATAGGAAAGTGCATTTGATTCTATATATGCGAGTGCATTGTATTCTAGTCTTGTGAGCTTGGTCATGTAATTTTAGATGTGTTGTTTGAGTGCTAAGTGAGTAGACACATCTATGTCCAAAGGAGTTTTGGAGTTGTGCTTGAATAAGCAAGTTACTTGAGTCATATCGCATCTCATATGTGAGACTAGATTGAGGATCTTGCCTTCATGTGAAGCATCATGGATGCTTATATATATCTCAAGCATTGAGTAATGGTGTTTGAAGAAGTTTGTATTATGCATGATTGGATAATAAGATGATTTGTTGAAATGCTAGAAGATTGTTGAAGCAACTAACAACTTGTTAGAACATTGCAGAGACCCATTTCGGACAGGTCTTTATAACTTATACAACATTTGTATTTGAATGTTATGAATGTGGTTTGACATCTCAGATCATGTACTTCTAAGGCGACATGAAAGTCTTGCAATATCGTAATTGGTGCAAGTTTTATTGATGATCAAAGTTGGAGGTTTGTAATTGTTGGACAGGTTTGAAATTCAATTGTTCCAGAGGCCTAATTTTGACAAGCTTTTATAACTGATGTAAAATGCTCATGTAAATGTTATGAGTATGTTTTGATAGTCCAGGGCATTTACTTCTAAGGAGAAGTGAAAGTTTTGCAATATCGTAATTGATGCAAGTTTTATTGATGATCAAAGTTGGAGGTTTGTAACTTTGGGACAGGTCTAAAATTCAATTGTTCTAGAGGCCTACTTTTACAAGCTTTTATAAGTGATGTAAAATCCTTATGTAAATGTTATGAGTATGGTTTGATAGTCTAGGGCATGTACTTCTAAGGCAAAGTGCTATTATCTCAATAGCATAATTGGTGCAACTTGCATAAGAAGTCAAAGTTGGAGGTTTGCAATCTTGGACAGATCTGAAATTTGGAGAGAACAAAATTTGTCAACTTGCAGAATGTATTGCTCATGTTTCATTGTTGGTATTGGAATTCTATCACCTAGATATGATAGTTTAGAGTATATACATGATGGCACAATGTTAAGCTGGTTTATATATGCTATTTTGGTATATGTTTGAGGATGCCCAAAATGCCTCTTTGGATGGATTACATGAAGAAGAATTTGTGAATGATTATGTACTAAATGTGTGCAAGAGTAAATTTATGGTAATGTGGTTAAGTGAATGAATGCTTCACAATTGAAATTAAATATTCAAAGATCCTTGTGAAGTTGTGAGCTTATTTATGCTTTCGCATTGACACACCCTAGTTTATTCCATCAATGGTGTGAGAGCTTGTTTTTTGCTCTATCAGTGGTATGAGAGCATTGCTTTGATCCATCAAAGACAACCATTAATCTCACCAAAGCATACATGATAGAGATCAGAGGACAAGTCATTGAGTGTATTGGAGAAGTTTCAATGTCCCTCCATCTGGGAAACACTACCATGAATCAAATATTTCTGGTATGGAAGGACGGAGACCTTCCCAAAGATTTGATACTAGGTCAATATTGGATTTTTGAATATGAAGTTTGCATACATCTAGCCCAAGGATACATATCTACAAAAGTAGGACACAAAGAAGTCTTTAGTCTTCTAGAGGCTAGAAAACCGCAAATTACCAGCACAAGGGTACCTAGGAAAGCGATTCTAGAGGAGATAGAGGAACAAATCCAAGTGTTACTATGAATCAAGATTGTCCTAATCCCGGCTGTCTACACCTTGTAATGTATCGCATGACCCTTTCGCCAATTTTTTCTTAAGAAGTGAGCCTAAAAGAGTGAGTGAGGACATTTCATCCCACAACCTCAGCAGGAGGATTAACAATCCTACATGGATGTCGACCACAAAAATACGAGAATGATCTAACACACAACTATAGTGGATTTGAAAGGATCAATTGCCACAACATGAAAGTGGGAAGAAGGAACAGAACAATCAACAATCAAAAACTCAAAAGAATAGTAGCTATCCCAAATCACCATGGAATAAGTCTAAGATTCTACATGTATGGCTTCCAAAGCCAATGGTTGAAGCTCAGAGGTTGCAATGGTGCATTTGGATTCCAAAAGCAGTCAAGCAACAAGCCAATCAAGATATGGAAAAGCTCAACCAAATATCATATTGGTGGAATCATGCATTCAGGCCAATTATCAAGGAGAACAAAAAAACATAGGCAGCTACAACACGAAAATCCCAAACCAATATCAAGAGAAGGTTGAGGACTGCATTCAAGAATCAAGGAAGGGCAATGCAACAACCTCAAACACCACAAAAACAAAATATGATATTCAAGTGGAGACCAAAAAAGCAACAAGAAGCGTGCCAAGACAACCCAATGGACCATTCTTGCACTCATAATGAGTTAATTGCATCCAGAGTATGCATGATAGGGCCACCTTTCTCGACCATGTATTCGACACACAAATTCTTTAACAAAAATAATGGTGCACCTTTCCTCCATGGGAATAGAATTTAGCATGTAACATTATAGGTTGAAAGCAAATGAATATACATAAATAAATGCTTCGACTATAAACTAACCTTTTGTTTTCTTTCAATCAAAAAATAAGAAAAACAAAATTATGACTTGGTATCTTACTTACCTCAACTTAGTAAGGGGGATACCACACCATGGGGAATGAATCGTCACTACACACAACTAGAACAGAAAGAATTGGTATCTTTCTAGGACTAATTCTCTATTACATTATAAGTGTAGATGGCTTCTGAAGACTCTAAAGCAACAATACAAGAAGAAGTGTTGGAATTCCCATTGAGGATTGTAACAAAAGAAAAGGGACACTAGTTCCACGAGGATCAACCTATGGGGGAATACATGTTCTTAACTACCATCAAAATCATGGACACCAACCATATTTATAGTCCCGACTTCCAATGATGCACACAAGTGATGAACACATTGCATCTGACACTAGACATGCCATCAGTGCCTAAAGCACGAGTCCTCATACATAAGGAGAATGGGCCACAATCAATTTTACGCACAAACTAATCAAAGGAGCTTTTAGATGGACCAAAGATGGTGTCACATACCTGAAAGATGAAATCGATTGAGCCAAAAAGAGGACATTTTTGGACATCGAGATAATTGATATTGAGGAAGTAGTTCACTTGGTGCATCACTTTTGGTTTCCAAATATGAATTGGTATACTGCACCTCAGAAGATCGTAGTCCAACTATTGTCTCATGAAATCAAACAAGTCGGAAACCAGATAAATTTGATGCCATATATTCAAGAACATTTGAAGTCAAGAAACAATGGGGGCACAAAAAGGTTCCTTAATGGAAGTGTGGAATTGATGGTACGGATCTACCATGCATTGAATATCAGGGAATATCTTAAGGAAATGCCCTCTTCAACGAAAATGGTAAAATATGCAAAAACAACTACTGTACCTAAGAAGAGAAAAAGTGTGCATATTATAGAAGAAGCAGGTACAAGCTCGCAACCATTGATGTGAGGAGCCAAAAGATTGAGGGAGGTTCTAAATGAGGAAGTGACTCCGATAGCAAAATGAATATACATCTTCTCAAGAACCATATTGGAAAAGCCTACACCTATCACAAAGGTAGAATTACAAGAAGTTATGGAAAAGACCCATGAGTTCATGGAGGGACAAATCAATCTGCAAGTACAAGACCATCATTACCAACAGGCCAAGGTGGCATCTCATCATCTTCCAGGCAAAATATTAGCTAAGTTTCATAGATACAAAGAATAGGGGCTAATTAATTCAAGCTCATCATCCGAATCCCATAAAACAATGATCAATCAACCATGAATATGGATATCTATTGTTATATTTAGATAGTGATGTGTGTGAACACATTAGGACCACAGGGGAACTTTTTTCCCTCTTTAGGAGGTTTTCTTTTTCTATCTTGTATATATGCCTATGGCCCTAATGGGTTACGTATCTTTGTACATTCTAGTGGTAATACATTCAGCATTGTGTGTTGTGCTCCAAGCTTCTTCTTCTCCCTTGTGTTGTTTGCATGCTTCCACAAAACTCAAACTCCAACAATTGGTATCAGAGCAGGTCGTCGCTTCATCGAGAGCATTGTCGACACCCCTCCAATCACACTCTCAAAATCGCATGAAATTTGGTAAGCATACTCAAGCTGATTAAGAGATCAAAACAACTTCGCCATGTAGTGCCAAAATCGCGATCTGAGCTCGTTTTGTCCTCCGAACACACTATCACATTGCTTGTGTAGGCTCTTTTGTCTTTTTGTGCCAAAGATATATACAAGTTTCTGTTCGCTAGCATAAGCATCTCAAAGTCTGCTACAAGTCTAGCAGAACTCAACAAAGTAGTTCTGATCAACTTTTTGAGATACAATCAATTTTTCGCATCACGGTATTTTAGTCGGTGACCATGACTGAAAGAAGTGATGTATTTCATAAGTTGGTTGTTGAGGATAAGTTGGATGGTATGAATTACCCATTATGGGCTTATATGATGCATCATGTATTGGTCGCAAAAGGATTATGGAATATTGTGCAAGGTGTTGAAAAACATCCTATTACACCTATAAATATAGGTACTAAAGCTGATGTAGATGGCATCAAAGATGGTGATATTCTACAGATTCCTATTCATGCTCCGATTGCTGTTGCACGTATTACAAAGCAATTTTTTTGGAATGGTAGAGATGCTCAAGCACATGCATTGATAGCCTTGTCTCTCAAACGTGCCATTATTCCTCATATTCGCTCTTGCAGAAAAGCAAAGGATGCTTGGGATACACTTACCACATTGTACCAAGCTAGGAATGGGGCTTGTGTTGCTTACCTATGAAAACAGTTGGAGATTGAGCTTGTGTTGCTTACAAAGATTTGAAGGAACAGCTAATTTTTGCTAATGAAGTCTTGCCTGATAGTTCACTTGTGTAGACTGTTTTGAATGGTCTTCCCAATTCATACCATCGTTTTGCTTCTACTCTTCTTTTAATGATGAAAGGCAATCCAAATGCCTTAACATTTGAGGAGTTTGTCTCTGATCTATTGCAGGAAGATCAATCTAGACAGAACACGTCCATTATGCGTGTTGCAAATCAAGCTTCCCTAGCTAGTCAGAAGGGCAAAGGTAAATGGAGCTCTTCTATAAGAGGCTTGAATGGTTGTTGCAGAGGCCTCTACATCGAAAACAGAGTCTGCTAATCTAATGGAGAATGAAGAATGGGCATTTACTACTGTTTACAATTTTGACCCATCTTCTCCTGAACAATGTATGTCTACAGTAGACTCAGATGTTTGGTACTTTGATAGTAGGGCAACCAAACATATTACCTCGCAGCATAGTTTCTTCACTTCACTCAAGCCTGCCCCTACAGGGAAAACTGTCACATGCGCCAACAAATCCTCTTATCATGTCATGGGAGTTGGTAAGATGATTCTAACTACTACTGATGATAGTTCTTTTACATTGTCAGATGCTTTATTTGTGCCAGGAATCAAGAAGAATCTGTTATTCATTTCAGCTTTATCCAAGATGGGCTTAATTGTGAAATTTACTGATGACAGACGTACAGTTCATAATCTGTCAAATGGAGACGTGATTATTGCTTCTGGCATTTTATGTCCTGGGCTATATAAGCTCATAGACTATGAAAAATATGTGAATGATTCAGCATGTGCAGTACATGATTCTCAGGCTATGTCAGATGCAAAGCTTTGGCATGCACTCTTTGGTCATCTGATTTTTGCTAGTTTACTACACCTACAAAAATATGAAATGGTGTCCTCTTTGCCCAAACTCAAGGCACCCGGTAAATATGTTTGTGAAGGCTTTATTTTGGGCAAAATGCAGTGTTCATCCTTCCCAAAAGATGGTTCAATTTGTGCACATGGCTACATCTAGTCTCTGTGACGAGAATGAGCATGTTTCATTTGATGAAGCACAAAACTCTGAAAATCGGATGGCTTTTATGCAATCAGAATATGATGCTATCATGAAAAATGATACCTGGTCTTTATGTGACTTGCCTCTTGGAAAGAAGGCCATTGGCACTAAGTGGGTATACAAGTTGAAGCGTAAACCTGATGGAACATTTGACATGTAGAAGGCTAGGCTTGTTGCAAAGGGTTATGCATAGAAAAGAGGCATTGATTTTGATGAGACCTTTGTACCTACTTGCCGAATGACTAATATTCATAGCATTTGTGCACTTGCAGCTCATCATGACTGGAATGTACATCAATTGGACATTAAAATTGCATTTCTGAATTGTGATTTGCATGAAGAAATGTATGTTTTTTAGCCTCATGACTTTATGTTGAAAGGGCATGAAAACCAGGTGTGCAAGTTAAAGAAGGCATTATATGGTTTAAAGCAAGCACCACGTGCTTGGTATAAAAAGATACATGCCTATCTGATTGCATATGGTTTTGAGAGCAATCCAACTTAAAGCACCTTATATGTTAAGCATGCTAATGATGTGCTTCTGATCATTGTTGTGTATGTTGATGACATGCTACTCACTGCTCCTCATGAGAAGCATATTGCTGATTTTAAGGCTGATCTGCATGCCTCATTTGAGATGTCAAATTTGGGGCATTCGCATCATTATTTGGGCTTCCAATTTATGCAAGTTGATGGCAGAATAGATTTGTATCAAACAAAATATATTGACACATTATTGCAGCGTTTTGGCCGTGAAGACTATAAACATATTGCAATTTCTATGGAGACATGTTTACAATTGAGTCTTCATGATGCTAGAGATGCATTTGATGTTGTTCTCTATCAGTAGGATGTTGGATGCTTGATTTACTTATGCATTACTCGGTTAGATATTCAGTTTTTTGTCTCACAAATGAGAAGATTTATGCATTCCCCAGGTGTCAAGCATTGGTAGGCGGTTAACCACATCTTTCTCTACTTGAGTGGTACTGTTGTCAGGATCTTGCTCACGCGCATACAGAGATTAACAGGATCTTGCTCACGCGCATACAGAGATTATGGATACTGAAAACACACAGACAAATAGATGCAACAAGAGACGAGATAGAACGCAGTATTGGGTGCAATCTCCCCCCATGCACTCTATTTTGACAGTCCACAGAGTGCATGTATTTATAGGAACTTTTGATTACGTCGAAAAGAGTGGTTACATGAGAGCGGATTTGAAAAGCAGGCGTGAAACTAAAAGTTGGTAACTTTTACAGAAAGCCATTGCTTTCAATAACAAAAATTATGGTCTACAACGACCCTTATTCTAACCATTACTTTTCTAACTGATTCTAACAATAGAACCTTCTACGCGGGTTTATTTACAAGCTAAATAATAATTATTTGGATTATTGATATCTGCCCTTTCACGACTTGCACACTCCTCACGAACCTCCAGCTGCTGCTATATCAAAAACATCAAAAACACATTAAACCATCAATAATTTAACACTAACAATGCATTGCTCAATAATAATTTAACACTCCAACAATGCATTGTTCAACATATTCCATGTTACAATCCAACAATGCATTGGCCAACATATTCCATGTTACACTCCAACAATGCATTGTTCAACATATTCAATAAGTTATATATTCCATGTTACAATCCAACAATGCATTGTTCAACATATTCCATAAGTTATAACAGGTACCCAACTACTTGGATTGTTTTATCCCAAGGGGGGATCACTATCGCCAGATTTACATGCTTTTTTTTACTCTGAATGGGCTAGTTGTTATGATACTCGTGTGTCCACTAGTGGCTTTTGCTTCAAGCTTGGTAGCTCATGTATATCTTGGTTGAGCAAGAAGCAACCTACTTTGGCCACTTCCAGTTGTGAGGCTGAGTATAGGGCAACTTTCATAGCGACTGTTGAGTGTGTGTGGCTCAAATGCCTTATGGCTGATTTGGGTGTTGGTCGATCTTCTACCACCACCATCTTCACTAACAATAAGAGTGCATTGATAGTTGCAATGAACCCTATGTTCCATGCTCGCATTAAGTGCATTGAAGTGCATTGATGTTGGAAGAGATGGATGGATACCTCAAGGAATTGAGGTGGTACTACTAAAACCTACTTTGTACCTACCCTAAATCACTTCTGAGTTTGATAGTAGGCCCATTTAGCTTGCAAATGACACCAAGAAAGTACCTATGTACTTTCGAGTAGATGCTTGAAACAATTGAATGAAAACAGATTACTTCATGAGTTGTTATTGTCACAAAACTTGCTATTTTGGTCCTCACACCTGCTAGTTCTTTTGCTCAATGCTCACATTACAATAGCAATTGATACAATTGCTTTTGAGGGAATTAAATTAGCTTATATAGATAATGATTATAAGTGGAATGATCTAAAATGATGAACTATACTCTGAGAAATTAACTTAGCAATCCAAGGCTTACCCCCGACTTTTTAGGGACTGAGTACTAAATGACCAGTGATTATTTTGATGGTGATTTCTCCCAAATGGCTGAACCAAAAGCTTTGAAAACTTTGATAGCATAAAACAATTTCAAGCTGGTTCCAACAAGTTATAGATCATGCAAAATGGTTGAGAACTCACTAAGATATGATCAAACAAAGTTCCCTATTTTGAGTAGTCATAGTAGAGAAGTAGACAGAGATAGTCAATGATGCATATCTATTATAAAACATGATTTTACTCGATCATTGGCATTATGATGGTGCTCAATGATGGTGGAATGAGTGAGCTATGGAGTGAGCTCTTCAAACCCTGCTAATGATCAATGGAAGAGCTCTCTACCATAAAGAGCTTTCTTCAATTTGCACACATGATTTTACCTTGCACACATGATTTACCTTGCTTGGGTCTTCATAGCCAGGAGGTTGAGCCATGTAAACCTCCTCTAAAATCAAGCCATTGAGAAAGGCATTTATTACATCTAATTGATACATATTCCAATTTCTAGATGCAGCTACCCTTATCAAGACTCTGATGGTTGGCATTTTAGCCACAGGTGAAAATGTCTCTTCATAATCTACTCCTTGGGTTTGTGCAAAAACCTTAGCCACAAATCTAGTTTTATACCTGTTTATGGATCCATCTGAGTTTCTTTTGATTTTGTAAATCCATCTAGAACCATTGATGCTTTCTTTGGTACAAGCTCCCAAGTGTCATTCTCTTGGAGTGCTTCTATTTCTTCATCCATAGCTTCCTTCCATTCTGATTTGGTACTTGCTTCTTCATATGAAGAAGGTTCTTCAAGTGATAAATCCTTAGCAAGATAAATGGAATGTTTCGTAACTAATGAAGTATCATACCCATATCTAATTGGCTTCTTACTCTCTCTTTGTGACCTCCTTAAGGCTTGGTTGGATGATTCAGGTATGTCATCCAACCTCTTCATCTTGGCCTTTCCTTTTGATTTCCATGCTTTGAACTCTTCCAAGTTGATGGTGTCCTCATCATCTGATTTGATGTCTTCAATTGTGCTTGCATCCTCCTTGGTGAGACTTGGAAATTCTTCTTCCAAGTCATATGGCAATTTGACCTTCCTACATTCACTTTCAAACCAAGAATCATTCTCATCAAACACAACTCTACTGACCATAAATCCTTTGTTGGATGGATTATAAAACCTGTATCCTTTCTAATTTAAATCATACCCTACGAAGATGCAATTCTCTGCCTTAGGGTCTAACTTACCTCTGATTTGAGATGGAACATGCACATAAGCAACACAACCAAATATTCAACAATGTTCAAGTGATGGCCTTTTACCATGCCATGCCTCATAGGGAGTCATCCCATCAAGGGATTTAGAAGGTAACCTGTCAATAAGTTAAGTGGTAGTAGAAACACTCTCTCCCCACAATTAATTAGGCAATTTAAGCATTGATCTAGCTGCTTCCACAATCAATTTGTTCCTCCTCTCTGCTACTCCATTTTGCTCAAGAGTATATCTAGTAGTAATCTCCCTTTCGATACCTTTGTTGTTGAGATATCAAGCTCAACATGTGATGATCCAGGATGACACGTACCAATTTTTCATTTCTCTGACATGTATAGTGGTCACACCGGTATATGTCAGGGATACTTCATTGAGCTTTATTAGATTTATCTACCGAGAGTGATGGCACATTTGTGTTGGAGTTAGACGTCTGCGGAAGCACGCGAACAACACAAGGAAGAGGAAGAAGCTTGGAGCACAACACACAAGACTGAATGTATTACTAGAGAATGTACAAAGATAAGTAGCCCATTAGGGCAATAGGCGTATATACAAGCCGGGGGAAAAAAACCTCCTAAAGAGGGAAAAAAGTGCCCCGGCAGTCCTAGAGTGTTCACACACATCACTACCTAAATATATCAACAAATCCCCCCTGGGAGTGATGCGGTGAACAAGGAGCTGGCACTCATGTATAAGGAAGTGCCGAGCTATGTGGAAATCACTCCACAAAAGGAAGTAAGCCCAAAGCTTTGCGGAAAGCTTCAAACTTCTCCCTAGGCAGAGCCTTCGTGAAAAGGTCTGCAATGTTCTCCTGCGTGGGCACATATGCCAAGCTGATCTCCCCAGCAGAGAACCTCTCCCTGACATAGTGATAATGCACCTCAATGTGCTTAGTGCGAGCATGGAACACAGGGTTCCTCGCAACTGCCAATGCGCTCTGACTGTCAGTGAAGATGGTGGTGGCAGAAGACTGGCCAACACCCAAATCAGCCATAAGGCGTCTGAGCCACACACACTCAACAGTCGCTGTGAAAGCTGCCCTATACTCAGCCTCACAACTGGAAGTGGCCACAGTAGGCTGCTTCTTGCTCAACCAAGATATACATGAACTACCAAGCATGAAGCAAAAACCACTGGTGGACACACGAGTGTCATAGCAACCAGCCCAATCTGAGTCAGAAAAAGCATGCAAATCTGGCGGTAGTGATCCCCCCTTGGGATAAAACAACCCAAGTAGCCGAGTACCACTCAAGTAGCGAAAGATGCGCTTAACCGCTTTCCAATGCGTGACTCCTGGGCAATGCATAAACCTCCTCATCTCTGAGACAGCAAACTGAATATCTGGCCGAGTAATGCATAAGTAAATCAAGCATCCAACAGCCTGCTGATAGAGAGATATGCATCATCATATGAAGCCTGCAAAGGCTGAGAAGTTGCCTCATTAGGACCAGCGCTAGCCTGTCCACCTGTAAAAAGAGGCATCAAAGTATCATACATGTCTTTGGAGCTAACAGATGTCTCCTTAGTACATGAAAGCAATCGCTGAATAGCATCTTCCACAAAGACAACATCACGGCTAACCAGAATGCGTTTAGTCTGTGGATGATACAGACGATAGCCTTTACTTTCAGAACTGTACCCAACAAAAATACATTTTACTGCCTTATCATCCAATTTTCTGCGATGTTGTTCAGGCACTAATGCATATGCCAAACAACCAAAAACACGCAGATGAGCAACAGATGGCTTGCGGTCATGCCAAGCCTCATATGGAGTGATAGACTGCAACGCTTTGGTGGGACACCTGTTCAGTACATATGCTGCACACATGACAGCCTCAAGCCAGAAACTATGTGGTAAAGCCTGACTTTTGACCATGCACCTCGCCATCTCCATGAGTGACCTGTTCTTTCGTTCAGCAACTCCATTCTGTTGAGGTGTATACGGCACTGTACACTGGTGTTTTATCCCACGTTCAGCCAGAAATGCATTAAAATCTGAAGACATATATTCCCCCCCTCGATCAGAACGGAGGGTGCCCATTTTACATGCTGACAGATTTTCAGCCAAAACCAAAAACTGTTTGAAGCACATGAACACTTCGGACTTTGCTTTGAGTGGATATACCCATGCATGCCTGGAAAAATCATCAATGAAAGTCACGAAGTAAAGGTAATTTCCAAAAGAGGGTGTCTGCATAGGACCACAGACATCACTATGTACAAGCTGCAATTTCTGCATAGCCCGAACTGAACCATCTTTTGGAAAGGAAGAACACTGCATTTTGCCCAAAATACAACCTTCACAAACATGTTTTCCAGGTGCCTCAAGTTTGGGCAAAGAGGACACCATTTCAGATTTCTGCAGGCGTAACAAACTAGCAAAATTCAGATGACCAAAGCGTGCATGCCAAAGCTTTGCATCTGACATAGCCTGAGAATCATGAACTGCACATGCCGAATCATTCACAGATTTTTCATAGTCTATGAGCTTATACAGCCCACGACATAAAATGCCAGAAGCAATAATCACATCGCCATTTGAGAGATCATGGACTGTACACCTGTCATCAACGAATTTCACAACCAAGCCAATCTTGGCTAATGCAGAAACTGATAACAGGTTCTTTTTGATCCCTGACACAAATAAAGCATCTGACAAAGTGAAAGAACTACCATCATCAGTAGTCAGAATGATCTTACCAACTCCCATAACAGGATAAGAGGAGTTATTGGCGCATGTGACAATATTCCCTGTAGGGGCAGGCTCGAGTGAAGAGAAGAAACTGCGCTGCGAGGTAATATGTTTGGTTGCCCCACTGTCAAAGTACCAAACATCTGAGTCTACTGCAGACATGCACTGATCATGAGAAGATGGGTCAAAACTGCAAACAGTAGTAAACGCCCATTCTTCTTCCTGCACAAGATTTGCAGACTCTGTTTTTGGTGTAGAGGCCTCTGCAACAACCATTCCAGCCTCTTTCTTCTTTGCCTCTTTAGCAGCCAGTTTTGGACAGTTCTTTATAATATGATCATTTCCTTTACAGTACTTGCAGAACAATTTCTGCTTTTCTGATTTCTTCTCATCTTTATCCTGGTTCTTCGATTGTGCAGCATTTGCAGATTTCTGCTTACTAGTAGAGGAGCTCCATTTTCCTTTGCCCTTCTGACTAGCCAGGAAAGCTTGATCTGCAACACGCATAATGGACCTGTTCTGCCTGGACTGATCTTCCTGCAACAGAACAGAGACTAATTCCTCAAATGACAAGGCATTCGGATTGCCTTTCATCATCAATCGAAGAGTAGAGGCAAAACTCTGATATGAATCAGGAAGGCCATTCAGAACGGTCTGCACAAGTGAGCTATCTGGTACAACCTCATCAGCAGAAATCAATTGTTCCTTCAGGTCTTTGATCTTTGTAAGAAAACTGTCCATCGAATCACCTTCATTCATGTGCTCACTCTCCAACTGTTTTCGGAGGTAAGCAACACGAGCCTCATTCCTAGCCTGGTACAAAGTGGTAAGTGTATCCCAAGCATCCTTTGCTGTTCTGCAAGAGCGAATGTGAGGAATAATGGCACGTTTGACAAACAAAGCTATCAATGCATGTGCCTGGGCATCTCTGCCATCCCAACGAATCTGCTCTGCAGTAGGTGCAACAGAAACAACAGCACGAACAGGAATCTGCGGAATATCATCTTCGACACCATCTTCATCAGCTCCAACACCTGTATTTGCAGTACCTGTCGTTACAGGTGTAACAGGACGTCTTTCAACACCCTGCACAATGTTCCACAATCCTTTTGCAACCAGTACATGTCGCATCATATAAGCCCATAATGGGTAGTTGGTACCATCCAACTTATCCTCAACAGCCAACATACGGAATACATCACTGCTTTCAGCCATGGCCGGTGACTAAAATACCTTGATGCAGAAAATTGACTGTATCTCAAAAAGTTGAACAGAACTGCCCAGACGAGTTCTGCTAGACCTGTAGCAGACTTCGAGACGCTTAAACTGGCGAATAGAAACTGGTATATACCTTTGGCACAAAAGGACGAAATAGCCTGCACAAGCACTGTGATAGTGCGTTCGGAGGCCGAAACGAGCTCAGATCGCGATTTCGGCACCACTTAGCAAAGCTGTTTTGATCTCGAAAACACCCTGAGTATGCTCACCAAATTTTGTGCGAATCTGAGACTGCAAACGGAGGAGTGTCGACGGCGCCCTAGAAGAATCAACGACCTGCTCTGATACCAATTGTTGGAGTTAGACGTCTGCGGAAGCACGCGAACAGCACAAGGAAGAGGAAGAAGCTTGGAGCACAACACACGAGACTGAATGTATTACTAGAGAATGTACAAAGATAAGTAGCCCATTAGGGCAATAGGCGTATATACAAGCCGGGGGAAAAAAACCTCCTAAAGAGGGAAAAAAGTGCCCCGGCGGTCCTAGAGTGTTCACACACATCACTACCTAAATATATCAACAATTTGTTTCTTTCCAGCTCACTCATTCGCAGAAATTAGGTTTTTCCTTATGTACTGATCTTTATATATTGCACTTGTTGTATTCTTGTTTTTAGGTCATTCTTGTACATTCCTTTTATGTAATAGAAGAAGAAGAAGAAGAAGAAGATCATGCTTCCTTGCCTCAATCTGTGTGTGTGCTTCTCCTTGAAAGTGAGAGTGTGTGTGTGATCTCTCTTCCTTATCTCCTTCCTCGTGACATGGTATCAGAGCCAGCGTGGTTGTGGAGAGCTCGTGGAGAAGGCGACGGTGAAGACTACATGGCAAGGCATGGAGAAAATGCGATTTCACAAACGGCCTCCATTTACTACGAAATTCGGTGTGAAGGTAGAAGACCTCAAAATATTTTCAGTAGTTTCGGAGCCATCTTGAAGTTTCGGAGCCATCTCGACCTCTGTTTTGAGCCGACAAGGTGGGGCCCACAAAAAAACCAGGTCAGTTTCAAAAACTATAACTTGCATTGTGTTCGGCGACACTCATATATTCCAGATCCAGAATTTCAAGCGATTCTGTGTACTATTGATACACAAAAACTGTGTTTTTCTGAGATCGAACTATCACGTCATAGTGCGACAGTGCTCAAGCAGAAGTGCTACTTGTAGTGTGTTGTAGTGTTGTGAATTGTTGCAGAAATGGCAAATGCAGATGGAATGAGTCAGCTTATGAGCAATAAGCTAGACAAGAACAACTTCCATGCTTGGAGATTCAGAATGACGAATTTCCTCATGGGAAAAGGCTACTGGAAGTACATCAAAGGAGAGAATGAAAATGCTCCACAGTTACCAGAAAGGAATCAGATTGAAGACCAGTTAAGAGCATATGAGGAATGGAATCAAGGAGCACGAAAGGTAATGTATTGGCTATCTGTTAACATACAGGATAGCATGATTGGACACATACAGGATGCCAAGACTCCAAAAGAGGCTTGGAACAGTTTGGTCACTTTGTATGAGACTAATACAAAGGCACAGAAATTGCAACTCAAGAACGAGTTGCATACATTGGAAAAGAAGAGCATGTCGATAAGTGACTAAACTCTAAAAATCAAAAGCATATGTGAGTCACCTACATCTATTGGCGTGAATGTAGATGATGATGATAAGGTGGAAGTGTGCCTTCGTGGATTAGGAGCTGCATATAAGTAGTTCAGAACTTCCATACAGACCAGGGAAAATATTCCGAATTTGGTTGATCTAGTATCTATGCTGATTATTGAAGAAAAGAATCTTGGTGGGGATTCAAACTCCTAAGGAAAGCCAGTTCTGAGCAGGTATTCTACTCTGGCAGAGGAAGAGGCAAAGGTAGAGGTTTTGGAAGTGGAAGAGGAAACAGTAACCAAGACCAAGGTCAACACCAAAATCATGCAGGAGGAAGAGGACAGTTTCGAGGCAGGGGGAGCCAAAGAGATCGCAGAAATTTCCAAAGAAATGATTTAGGTAATGATAGTAAAGGATGTTGGAATTGTCGTAAACCTGGACACTTTGAACGTGATTGCAGGTTGAAGAATCAAAATAATATAAGGAAGCAAAACAACTATGCATCCACAAGTGCAGATGATTCTGAGAAGTTGTTTATGGTTCAACATCACATGATGAATATGATGTCTGCTAGTGTTTCAAAATCGAATGATAATGTATGGTATGTTGATTCAGGTGCTTCAAATCACATGACCAGTCATGCAGAATGGTTTAGTAGTTTGTAGAAAATGCCAGTTCTTGGATATGTTGAAACAGGTGATGATACATCACATCCTATTGCAAGAAACATAGCATTGTCTATGGAGGATGGGAAGGTAAGCTGATGTGTTGCGTGTTCCAAATATAACAAAGAATCTGGTTTCTGTTGGACAAATGGTTGACCAGGGATTACAAGTCAGGTTCAATGCTGATGGATTATATGTAGAAGAGTACAAGCAGGATGGACGATTGGTTGCCAAAGGAAACAAAGTGGGTAGGATGTTCACCTTAAATGTGAAGATTCCTGAAATGAATGCAACCATGTTTGCAAAAGGTGCAGGAGCTATTGTAGATACAGAGATATGGCACAAACGGATTGGACATGCAAACTTGCAAAGGCTGAAACTGATGTAGTCAAATGAGATTGTCCATGGACTACCAAATTTCAAAGTTACAGGAATGCAAAAGGTATGTGCAACATGTCAATTCGGTAAACAGTCAAGAACATCATTTCCACATGACAAGCATGTTAGTGAGAATGTACTAGAAGTAGTACATACACATGTCTGGGGTCCATCAAAGACCACATCTATGGGTGGTTGCAGGTTTTATGTTACTTTCATTGATGACCATACATGCAAAGTATGGGTATATTTCATGAAAGAGAAGAGCAAGGTGTTCACTCACTTCCAGAGTTTTAAAGTTATGGTGGAAAAGCAGATAGGGAAGTATATTAAGAAATTAAGATCTAAAGGAGGAGGTGAATACATGTCAAATGAGTTCAGCAGTTTTCTAAAAAATCATGGAATTCGACGTTAGTTTTCATGCAGGTACACACCACAATAGAATGGCGTTGCTGAATGCAAAAATAGACATATTGCAAAAATAGCAAGATCCTTATATGCCTCATTGTTATTGGGCAGAAGATGTGCATACTGTTGTATACATCATGAGCAGAACTCCGATTGCTATTGTACATCAAGTTACACCTGAAGAGAAGTTTACAGGTAAAAAGCCAAACTTATCACATCTGAAAGTTTTTTGCTGTATTGCATATGTACATGTCCCAGATGAATTGAGGATGAAGCTTGATCCAAAAGCAGAAAAGTGTGTCTTCATTGGATACTCCCTTGAGCAAAAGGGATATAAATGTTATAACCCACTCACACGGCAGGTAAAGGTGAGCAGAGATGTGGTATTTGATGAAATGTCAAGCTTCTATGCAAATGCCAAAGAAGGACTGAGTCTTGAACCAAATGACAAAGAAAATGTTGAAAAATCAAGTGAAGAATCTCAGGTTTTGAGTGGACCAGATGCATCACCAATCAATAGTTCCAACTCAAATCCATGGAGTGGAAGATTACGTGGAAATTTCAATCCAACAAATTCATCAAATACATCCAAGAAAGGTAAAGAAAAGCTTTCTACTGGTCATAAAACATGTGCAGGTTTTGAAGACATTGATGGAGATTCAAGCGGTTCATGAAAGAGTCTTGATGAGGAACTTGGATTGCCCTCTGTGAAGAATCCAGGAGTAAGAAGGGCACATGCAGATGATACAAGGAGAAGTGACCCAAGACCAAGAAGATCTGGGAGGATGAGGAATTCAGTGCAACGATTGACATATGATACTTACATGGCTTGTCATTATGCCTACATGACAAAGGTAATACAAGATGCTGAACCTTCTTGCTTTGAAGATGCAATTGGAATTGCAGATTGGGAAAAAGCTATGGATGAGGAGGTGGTTGCACTTTATGGAAATGATACATGGAAGCTGGTTCCATTGCCGCAAGGAAAGAAAGCCATAGACTGTAAATGGGTTTACAAGGTAAAGCATAATGTTGATGGTAGCATAAGTAGGTATAAAGCACGATTGGTAGCTAAAGGATATGCACAGACATATGGCATTGATTATGAGGAAACATTCAGCCCTGTAGCTAAAATGAATACTGTTAGGACACTTGTTGCATTAGCTACAGCAAAAGGATGGACTTTGCATCAGATGGATGTGAAGAATGCTTTCCTACATGGTGAGTTACAAGAAGAAGTATATATGGACCAGCCACAAGGATATGAAGATTCAAAGCATCCAGAATATGTTTGCAGGTTGCAAAAGGCTTTGTATGGGCTGAAGCAGGCTCCGCGTGCATGGAATGCAAGGATTGCTTATTACTTAACCAGCATTGGGTTTTCTATGTGTGATGCAGATCATTCACTATATGCAAGGAAGGCTGATGATGGCATCACGATTATGGCCATTTATGTTGATGACTTGATTGTAGGTGGCGATAATGAAGAAAGCATCAAAGAGGTAAAGCAACTTCTTATGCAGGAATTTGACATGAAAGATCTTGGTGTGTTGCGCTATTTCTTGGGCATTGAGTTTATACATACAGAAACAGGTATATGGATGTCGCAAAGGCAATATGCCTTGAATATGCTACAAAAGTATGGTATGGCTGGTTGTAAGCCAATTTCTATGCCATTAGATTAGAATTTGAAGTTGGATACTACATCAGCTGAAGCATTGGAAAATGCTACTATGTACAGGAAAATTGTGGGAAGTCTTATATACCTTACAATTACAAGGCTTGATTTAAGCTATACTGTTGGACTTGAAAGTCAGTTTATGCAGGTTCCGAGGAAGCCACATTTGGATGCTTTGAGGCACACTCTACGTTATGTGAGTGCTACTTTGGATTATGCATTATTTTATGAAGCTAGTGTAGATTTGCAGGTTCATGGATATACTGATGCAGATTGGGTTGCTAGTACTCCAGATAGAAGATCTACTAGTGTCTTTCTTTTCTCACTTGGAGGTGTAGCTATAACATGGAGCAGTAAGAAGCAACCCATTGTTGCTTTGTCGAGTACAAATGTTGAGTATAGAGGTGCTGCAATGGAAGCATGTGAGGCATCATGGCTGGAGATGTTACTTGCAGATTTAGGTGTGGAAGTGCAAAAGCTTATCACTATCTATTGTTATAATCTTAGCAGCATACAGTTAGCATGGAACCCTGTTTTCCATGCTAGAACAAAGCATATCGAGGTACATTATCACTTCATCAGAGAGAAGGTATTAGCAGGTGATATTGACCTTGCTTATGTGAGAACAGATGAGCAAGTTGCTGATATTTTCACCAAAGCCCTTGGAGCTGAGAAGTTGAAGAAGTTTCGGGAGATGCTTGGATTACAGGATATGGTGTTGAGCTTGAGGGGGAGTGTTGAGATATCAAGCTCAACACATGATGATCCAGGATGACACGTACCCGTTTTTCATTTCTTTGACATGTATAGTGGTCAAGCCGGTATATGTCGGGGATACTTCGTTGAGCTTTATTAGATTTATCTACCGAGAGTGATGGCACATTTGTTTCTTGCCAGCTCACTCATTCGCGGACATTAGGTTTTTCCTTATGTACTAATCTTTATATATTGCACTTGTTGTATTCTTGTTTTTAGGTCAGAAGAAGAAGAAGATCATTCTTCCTTGCCTCAATATGTGTGTGTGCTTCTCCTTGAGAGTGAGAGTGTGTGTGTGAGCTCTCTTCCTTTTCTCCTTCCTCGTGACATTTGTCCTACAAAAATACATCAAATTCATTGGAGAAGTACTCACCTCCTCCATCTGACCTTATCCTCTTTAGACTTTTTCCTATTTGATTTTCCACAAGTGCAAGATACTTCTTGAAACAACTGAACACTTCATCTTTATGTTTTCATGAAATACAAGATAGTCCACCTACGGAAATCATCAATAAATGACACGTAGTACCTTTAGCCTGAAATTGAAGGATCCTTGCTTAGTCCCCACACATCTATGTGGACAAGTTCCAAATAATCCTCATGCATATAGCCTTTCTTTGTAAAGAGTAACCTATGTGATTTACCAAACTGACATGCACCACATTTATAGATCATGTGTTTCTTGGATACATTAGGTATCCCAAGTACACATTGATCTCTACATATTTGCTTCAAGGTTCTCTCACCAATGTGCCCTAATCTTTTGTGCCATATCTCTAACTCAGACAAAGTTTGATCCTTATAGTTGTAAAGTGCAATATTGTTTCTAGTGTCTTCAAGCTCAAATGTAAACAATCTACTTGTTTTCTCTCCCTTGGCAATTCTCTTGAATCCATGTTGGGGGTCTTCCACAAAAGCTCCATATTAATTGAACTTGACCTACAAACCCTTTTCCACTATCTGTCCAACACTCATCAAATTCTTTGTGACAGTAGGTACATAAAGAACTCTGCTCAACAGATTCCTATTCCCATCAGAAGTTTTGACATTTCCTACCTTGACCACTAAATGCTTGGTGTCATCACCTCTCTGCACTTGGTGCTTTCCCTTGGTCTCCTCAAGATAAAAAAGAAGAGATACATTGCCTGCTACATGGTTTGAACAACCTGAGTCAATATAGAAGAGGTGCTCATCATTCATACCTTGTTTTGAAGTCATGTTCATAATGAGAAGAGAATCCTCTTGATCCTCTCTATAATTGCTGAAGTCTTTTCTTGATTTGTATCCTCCTTGATAATTGTTGTTGTAACCATGGTTGTATCCTTGATTATGGTTGAATCTTCCTCTTGATTGTGAGTCTCGACTTCTTTGATATCCTCTTCCTCTCTAGTTCTTGAAGTTCCTATAGCTCTCATCTGTTGTGTGATTAAACAATCCACATATATTGCATGGGGAAGAGTTGGAAGGTCTCCCCCTACCTTGCTTACCTCCTCTACCCCTTCCTCTTGAGTTCCTTCCTCTCCATGCATAGTTAGCTTGAGAAGTAGTACCTTCATCTTCTACTTTCTTGGTCTTTCCTTTATCTTTGGAGTTTCCTTTATTTGTAAAGAGGGAAGAAGAATTGTTACCTCTTGATGGTTCTCCATTTTTGTCTAGCTTGGCTTCTGGGATTTGCATGTCCATATAAAGATCCATAGCAGTTGTGAAAGCTTCCCACTTATCATCTGCCTTGATGCCATTGATTATTTGTCTCACTATTTGCTCCTCTTCAATCTCCTCTCCTATGCTTGCCAATTGATTAGCCACATCCTTTACATTGGTTACATACTCTGAAACATTCTGCTTAGGTTGCTTCCTTTGAGTAGTAAACTCAATCCACAATTGATTTTTTCTAGCTCTTGTATTGGAAGAAAAATATGCAGATAATGTATCCCAAGTCTCTTGGGAAGTTTTACAATTCCTAATGTGAGGAAGAAGGAAGTGAGAAATATAGCTGAGTAAATATGACCTTGCTAAAGCATCTTTGGCACACCATGAGTGGTAAAACAAATGATACAGACAACCATGGACACACATCAACAATTAGTGGAAGTTGATGAGGATTATGAAAAAGCACTAGTAGAAAGAAATTGATTCAAAAATATTAAGTGAAGAACTATCAGCAAAGGTGTTACAAGCTCAACAAGCGTAACACAAAAAGAGGAGGAAATCAAGGAAACTACGGAGAATTGCAAAAAGCTCACAGAGGAAAATCAATAGCTCAAGGACCAACTCAAAGAGCTTACAAATAAGTATGAAACAAATGAAGCAGAAAAGTATGCCTAATGAATCGAAGCAAAATTTTAGAAACACAAATAAAGATATAAATGGATTAGGCAAACAAACTAAGAAACAGAAATAAAGAATCAATGAATTCGATTATGCTAAATCAACCAATAGAGGTCCCAAAAGCTAACCAAAGAGATACAATGGAACTAGAGGCACAAATGGTGAAGTATGTTGAACAAATCAAGCAAGAGCAAGAATTATGTGAACAATGGAAAAGAAATTATATGCATGACACATATGAGCTTAGAAACAAGTCGAAGGAAGCAGAATCCAAAATCATAGAGCAGTGCAAAGAAGATGCATATCAATTAGCTCTACGACGCTTCATGAAAACTAATGAAGCACTTACAACAACCAAAGAACAAATAAGTGACAAAGATGAACTCATTAAAAGTTTACAAGATCATATTGCAAAGAAGGACAATACGGGGACACCAGTAGTTCTGAGCTCTCACATGGCTACTGAGGAGAATGAGGTATGTCCTCCTTCTCCCCCCATCAATAATTCACCTGTGCATATGGGAGAGGAGGCACCAAGTGCTGATCAAGATACACAAACTATTGCAGAAATGAGTCAAACAAGCGGGCCCTACAGGTGTCCCAGCTTATCACGCAATTTGACGATACAATATCAAAGTCATGAAGAAAGAAAAATTTGGAACTAATTCTCAAGGCATTCAATATACCATATGGATTCCTCAAAGAAGAAACTAGGTAGTACGTCAAAAGAACAATGCAAAAAGAACTAGATCAACAATTAAATTTTAGGGCACACTTTTTCATACACATAGGAAGAATTTGACAAAGCTGATCCGATCTGGAGGAGAAAATTTTAGGAAAAAAATCCTACTTTGTGGGTGCAATGGGAGGATACACCATATTTACTACAAGTCAATCCTTCTTTTTGTCTAGTACCACGCAGACGAGCATGGTGCAATTTTGGAAGGCACAGGGCCATGGCACGATTAATAATCAATGGCTAAATTACCCACTTCTACCAAGCCCACCACATAATTATCTGCCAACAGAGGATTACATGGTGTGCACAATTGAATTTGGGCTCTCAAGATATGCTACAATTCCAGATCTAGAAGTAAAGATCACCAATAAAGTGTTCAGCATGCTCCTTACAGTTTTGAAAGTCTTCAAGCATGCTTCATACACATTTTTGAATTATATCGACATTAACCAAGGCACGGATGCTTTGATCTTTGACCTTTTTGTTATGCCTAGCTGACTGACAATTGTTAAAAGGACAACTTCCGTCAAGTCTGCCTTTTAATCTCTTCGGGTTCTTGGGGATGGTAGGGGTCTGATAATTCAGAGGCCCTGTATCTTATTTTCCCAGTTAACTTATCAAACAAGCAGTACGTTATTATCCAGTATGATGTCTTCTACACAGTATTACTGTTCATATTCCGGTTAGACTTTTCACAGCATGTAACGCAGAGAGTAATAATTATCATCGCACAATCCGGTAAACATTACTGTATTAATCAGAACTTAAGGTAATTCAACAAGGTAAAGTGTCAATACTCAAAATTACAAAATCTACACCACGATGTCTCCGCAGAGTCGCAAATCGCCCAGACAGACAATCTGGCGATCCCGTCTCCTCTGTACCGGAGAGTCACCGTAATGTCTCTTCATTGATTGATAAAAAGGGTACAACACTTTGTTACGACCTTTCGGTACATGCGGTATAGAAAAATATAAATTACATAATGCCAATCCGGTGCCTTACACTGGCACGCACGGTGGACTTGAACCCGCAAGGTAAACAAAATTAAGGCTCGTCTATGATGCCTTGTATATACATAGTTCTGGCTAATTTGAAGGTTCTAGAGATTTTCTGTTTTAAAGAATCTAACATCAGCTTTAGTGTCTCCGGCTCTATTAGTTGTGCGTCAGTTCGAACGGAACTTGCCGCAATGACCTGACTCATCAACGTATCAGTCTTCAACTGCAAAAAGGCCTCTTGCAAATAAAAGTCATTGGCAAGGGCTGCATCTCTGCTCAATCTCATATCATTAATTTGGTTATCAATTCTTAATAGGCGCTCTGCTTGAAAACCTAACTGCTTTTCTCTTCGTCCCAGCTCCTGAGCTTGATATTGAATTGTCTGATAATAAGCATCTCTTTCTTTCTTAATCCCTGCTATCTCCTTCTGAAGTTGAATGGTGAGACTCGTCTTAGCTTTGAGAGCAGAATTCGCCTAAACTAAATCAGTAGTTGCGGTCTGAAGTTCGGCAGTAGTCTGCTGAGCTAAAGTAGCCATCTCCTATCCTTTCTACACGACTTCATCAAGCTGGATTCGAGTTTCTTCCAACAAATTTCCAATTGCCACTCGAGCGTCTTCTTTATCCTATACCAGCTGATTTGACTGCTTGATCTCTTCATCACGAGCAGTTAACAAATCATCCTTGGCTTTTAACTCAGCCAACATCGCATCTCTTTGGGCAATCAAAGAGTCTTGCTCTGCAATCTTTGCTTGAAGTTGTTGGACCTGCATCTGCAAAGTATGGTTCTCTGCTTTAACGACATCTGCTTCTTCCTGTAGTGGGGCAATATCAGCCTCCAAAATATCAACTTTATGCTGCAACTCCTGTCTGATATTATCAGTGGCCATCTTCAGTTGCATTGATAATTGCTGCGAGAATCGGATCAACAGTCGACCCATAGATTCGAGTTCATGAAACATCGGGGTTGGAGCAGGAAGGGTAGGAAGGGATTGGGATGTAGAAGCAGAGAACAGGTGAGGGGAAGAGGGTGGAGAATAGGCTGGAGAAGAAGATGGAGAAGGGGGTACGTCGGGAACAATAGGTTGGACTGGAACAATTGTCTCAACAAGGTGCATGGTGGAAGGAAGTGGGGTAAGAAGATTAAGCACCAACACTATTCCGGTGGTCGGCTGCTTTATTGCTTCAGTTCTGGCAATCACAACGTCAATCACTTTATTGTAAATCTCTACAATAATGGCTTGCACATCATCTTGAGTCTGCTGATGAGAATCGTCTGGAGAAGAAACTTCTTCAGAGTCGGTGGTGGAAGCACTTTGTTCCTGCTGCTGGATTGGAGAAGAATGGGTGGAAGAATCAACATGAATTGAAGTGGCGGTGTCGTGGAAGACCTCTTCTTCATGTCCGGCATTAGATACTTGCACCTGGCTCTCAGACGGACTTATACGGCTGCGTTTCCGGCGAAGAAGTTGAAAAAGATCTGCATCATCATCATCTTCCTCATCTTCAAGCATCTGCGTAGACTCTTCATGCAACAGGAATGGAGCATTTGGTGGAGGTTGTGCGGCTTGAATGACTGGAAAGAGGAAAGTTAGGATATGGGGAAGACGTGATCGTGGAATATCACCCTTATTAACATGTTTAATAACCGTAACACATTCACGGTGAATGCTAAAGTCCATTAGTACTGCCGTGGAGTACTAGTCATGAGCCGATTAAGTGGTGTTGCTAAATGAGCTAACCACCGTAAATGTCTGCCATGCCACCGGATTTGACCCAGGAAGTGCATAACTTCTTTCGGTGTTGTAGGGACTGGTGCCTGCAACACAACTACAACTTTATCCGGATCAACTTGTATGCCTTGCTCAGAGATAATATGGCCGAGGAGTTTGCCACAAGAGACCGCAAACACAGATTTTGTCGGATTCAAGCATAACCGATATTCGTGGCATTTTTGAAAGCAGCACCGTAAATGATACAGGTGCGCCGCAATCTTGCCAAATAAGGAAAAGTCGTCCAAATATACTTGCATAAAAGTAGTCAAATAGGGTGAAAAGATTTCTTGCATACAACGTTGAAATGTTCTTGGAGCATTCCTTAACCCAAACCACATTACCGTACAAGCATAAACACCCCAGTTTGTGATAAAGGCTGTTTTAGGTATGTCGTGTTCGGCCATCCTCACCTGGTTATAACCACTGTAACCATCCAAAAATGAATACATCTCGTGTCCTACCACCCAGTCGAGCATCGTGTCTAGAAAGGGGAGAGGAAATGGATCCGGTACAGTAGCAGCATTCAGTTTTTGGTAATCAACACAGATGTGCAACTGTTTATTTTTCTTCAGAACAATCACAATTGGTGATATCCATTCAGCATGCTCGATTGGTACAATGAATCCCACCTTCAATAACCGATCAAGTCTTCTTTGACCTGTGCCGCATAATTGGGGTTCATTCGATAACTGGACTGTTTGATTGGCCTCGCCTCTCGTTTGAGCACTACCCGATCTTGATAGATCCGCGGGTCCAGACCTTTCATATCTCGATAGTCCCAAGCAAAAACATCGGAAAACTCGCGCAGGAGTCGTATCAAATCATCTTGAAATGTCTCTGACAATCCTGCCTTAATCTTAACGGGTCGCAGAGTAACCTCATCACCCAAATTATATGTTACTAACTGATCTTTTGGGACATAAAATTGTCGAGGTTTCACCAAATCATTAGCTGACGGTAAAAGTTGATGTAGGGTGGCTCCATCCATAGCAATACTATCATCTGCGTCTACATCGCCGGTCATTAGAACAACCGTGTACACACTGCCGGACTCCACTTGTCCGCTACTAATTGGAGATCGATAGTACCTAAGGAGATCAGATCTTTATTGTTCTTCACAAATGCCTCTTCCTCATGGTCGGATAAGCCTTCCAACATGTGGACTGGCTCCGCTACATATGGTCTTGCATGAAGCTCGCACGGCTGGATGGCATCCAGTTTAACTACATATTTCCGGTGATTATCTTTGAAATTCAACTCCTGCGCTGACCAATCATGGACAACTTTGGCTTGTTTCAACCATGGCCGACCAAAAAGTAGATTGTAGTCGAGGCTGGATTCTGGTAGTTCTAAGACTACAAAAGTCATTTTGAACGCGGTACCCTGCAAGGTAATCGGAATATTTCGTACTAGTCCCACAAGATGGACTCGGGATTGATCTGCCATTCGTACAAAAAATTATACGGGATCGATTTGGGTCCAACCCAATTGCTTGTAGAGAGCTGCAATTGCAATATTCACACCCGAACCGCCATCAATTAGCACTTGAGTAATCTTGTGATTTTTATGCCATACAGTGATCACAATGGGACTGAATGATCCACCGTAGAATCAGCTTCTGGTTGTATTGTGGAAGTCACCGGAGTATAAGAAAATCCAAGACTAACCTGTTGTTGGAATTGCTGCCTGACTCTTGGCACTAAGGCGAGCAATTGACCCAAAGGGAGTGTAATTGAAGCCTTAGATAGGATATCCCATACCTGATTTGTTTGGCTCGTACTTCTCACCGATTCTGATGATGATTCTAATGTTGCTGGGGCAGTAGTTTGTTCATTCGCTCTTGCCTTAGGCAGGGAAACCTGTGTTACTGGGATTGGATCAGGAAATACAGTTGGCTTGTTAGCTATCCATTGACTAGCCTTTGTGTACATGCGCTGCTGCTCGCGGATACCAGGCTCGAACACCTCAGCGGTGGGTTGTAACTGCTTACCCGATTTAGTCTGAACCACTGCTGCTTGTGATTCCACTAGTAAAATATAGATCATGTTGGTCATTGGATTCTGTCGTTCCTTCTTTCTTTTGTCGTACTCTCCTGCATCCTTGCAAAATCTATGAATGTGGCCAATCTCGCTACAAAAATGGCATCGAGGTTGTGGCAGAGAAGTATTGTCCGCTGATGTACCCGCTTGCCATCGATTTGAATTAAAATTGGTATTCTACTGACTCCGGTAATTCCTATATCCTTGCGACTGGTTGGATCGCATTTGTGGTGGCACATAATGGGCTGCTGGCTGACTTGGTTCTTGGATAATAGCGTTTACAGTTGCTCGCCCCTACACCTTGGCATTATACGCACAATTTTCCATTGAGTGTCCGGTTGTGTTGTAGATGGCACAATACATCTAGTTAAGGGCACATGTAGCACTGGTGTGCCCTGGATTTTTGCACTTGGTACAATACATATGTTTAGCCGGATCATCTATTACATTCTTACTGGCTTTCAGCCACTTCAAGTCTTCGGTGAATCCCCCATCTTTATGCTCTAGTTGCAGGGCCATCGCAATAACAACATCTAGTGTCATAGCACCCACACAGCGAATGATCATGATTTGTCTTAACTGTGGGGTCAAACCGTTAATGAACCACTAGGTTATCACATCATCCGGTAGATTAGCATGTGCCGGAGGCAGTTGTCTTAAGTGGGTTCTAAACAATGTTGCATATTCCTGAATAGTCTGGTACGGCTTCTGCCGATTGTTCTACAAATAGTCGAAGATTTCAACAGGATTCTTCTTCAACCGGAACCTCTGTAAAAACGCATCCCTCACAGCATCATAGTTAACGAAATGATTAATATCATACTCAGTCAACCATCTAGCTGCTTCATTAACTAAGGTGGCCTGAAATACAATGGCCTTAAACGCCGGGTCAGGTGGATAGTTCAGCACTGCATAACTTATCTCAAAGGTGCACACATGTGCATCAGGATTGTCCCTTGGAAATCCACCGAACTTTGTGTACGTCACCCCTGTTGGAACCGGACGAAGTGGAATGATTGGATGTGGCTGTTGCTGTTGTTGTTGCTGTTGTTGACCACTCATGGTGCTAATATTGGTACCGCTACTGTTTCCTGAGTTCTGAGGGGGTGTGCCTTGTCCTTCAGAATTTGTATTATCAGACTACTCACCTTCCGACTCGAAAATAGCGTTGAATCTCTTACGTATCTCCAAATCAAATAGTCTGTCCTCAGCTTCAATATCAAGAGTAGGCAAACCTGCCCCGAACAGTGGTGAGCGTAACAAGGATCCACCAGGTAGTACTGCAGTATCACAGAAAAACTTCAGACTCCCACTAAGTGGCACCGAACTTCCACCGGAACTTGTCGAACTTTCACCGCACCAAGTTGTCTTTTCACCGAAAATAGTCTCACTTGGTACCACCACGTTATCACCGGAAAGATTCGAATTCTGATCAGATGGTGTCGAGCCAATTGTGCACTACGTCTCTGTACACTCAGAAGTTACTGTACCTTCTTCAGAACGTACCAAAATTATATCGGAATCTACCGAAAATTCCTCATGTGTCACCGATTGGTACCAGAATCACTGCTAACTAGTTCTGATCCTTCGACAACTGGGCTTAAATGGCCTGCACTTCTACCACCTGGGGGTGTCTCTAACAAATTTGGTAATATCCAGGGATGCTGGCCTCTCCGATACTTCGGATAAGACTCGTCGGACCGAGTAACCGGCATATATGACCTCTGCACCGCTTGCCTTACGTGCTTCTCTACCTTTACTGATTATTCTTCAATCCATGGCCATCTTCCCACAGATGGCACCAATGTTAAAAGGATAACTTCCGTCAAGTCTGCCTTTTAATCTCTTCAGGTTCTTAGGGATGGTAGGGGTCTGATAATTCAGAGGTTGTGTATCTTATTTTCCCAGTTAACTTATCAAACAAGCAGTACGTTATTATCCAGTATGATGTCTTCTACACACTATTACTGTTCATATTCCGGTTAGACTTTTCACAGCATGTAACACAGAGAGTAATAATTATCGTCGCACAATCCGGCGAACATTACTATATTAATCAGAACTTAAGGTAATTCAACAAGGTAAAGTGTCAATACTCAGAATTATGAAAACTGCACCACAATGTCTTCGCAGAGTCGCAAATCGCCCAGACAGACAGTCTGGCGATCCCGTCTCCTCTCTATCGGAGAGTCACTGTAATATCTCTTCATTGATTGATAAAAAGGGTACAACACTTTGTTACGACCTTTCGGTACGTGCGGTATAGAAAAATATAAATTACATAATGCCAATCCGACGCCTTACACAATCATGGCTATATATTCAAGATTAATGTTTCTACCAAGATCCTACATGCAAACATTTGAAGAAGCATTTTTTAGAGGCTTTTTTGAGATGGATTCTGAAATCTTTTTGAAAATTTTCTATCAATTTAAATGCATACGCCTAGCTCGACTCATCGCATACGAGCTAAGCTTTTTCGCAGATCATAGACAGGCACAAAATGATGGTGTTAAATTGGCTCAATGGAAAGAGTTAATGATACGCGAAGCTAACCTACTAAACCAAAGAGACCAAACAACCATTCAAACATAATCATATCGCCATTCAATGCCTATCAGGGATGACAAAGTTCAGGAAGAGGGACATGTAGAGGGAGAATCTAGCAAAAGACAACAAAGAAGAAAATCAAAATGGAAAACTCTTCAATAGGTAACTCACCCTTTGTCAAAGCCCCACAAGGGCACGCATTAGGATGAAATGCAAAGCAAGGTCTTGAAGGACGTAAACAAAGAGTTATGACAAGACCTTTGAAGCATCACCCACACTAAAAGGGATACAATATTTATTGATGGGTGCGTGTAGTGGAACGAAATTAACAAGCTAAAGATAATACATCGAGCTACGAGTTATGATAAATTCCTTGACCGTTGGACAATAATTCAAGAAGTATACACTGCCTCTGAACCTTTGAGGCCTCCATAGGTGCTGACGATGGACACCTACAAATATACCATCAAGACAATCAGGAACTAGTTATGACAAGACCAGAAGCAAAGCCTATTAAGGGACGACATAGACAAAGAGGGGGAGAGTGTTGCATAGGAAAGAAGCAAAGAAAAGTAGGCCCCAAAAAATTTTCAAATTTGGGCATAATTTTCTTCTTCAAATTTCTATGAAAGACATCATGAGCCATGTAAATGCACTAGAGGAGTCCTCTAGATGATCCCAAATGTTGAAACATAATCCTTGTAACATAGTAGGAATTTAGTAATTTTCAATAAAATTGTCAGTCTCTTGTGTGAAAGGACCACTTTTAGGGCACATGTATATAAGTCACTTGATGACTCTTTGTAAGGACTTTTTTGCCATTGTGTGGAAGCAAGCTAAAATTTTCAAATTCACCTTTTCTCTATTGAGTATCTTCTTCTCCAAGAGTTTGTGTGTCTGTTTGATGCTATAAATGTGTGTATAGAAGTGTTGTCTACCCCATCCCCTCTTGTTTTCATGACTGTACTGCACGTGTGAAGCTTGGTGAGTCGTAGAGCTAAAGTAGTGTTTCTCGCCAATCACAATTTTTCCCATAACTTGAAGCATGTTTGTCAGATTTGACTTAAAAAACCATTAGTAGATATGTCTCATCGAGAACTTTTGGAAAAAACCCATTATTGACTATATTCAGAGTTTAGACTGAGAGAAAAGTCTGAATTTGTGATTATTGTTGTTACAAGTATCACGACATGTATTTTCAGAGGATTAAGGAGTAGGAGAGGTAGCTTAACTATGTTACATGCATTGTAGTATTGTCACTTCACATACCATCATGTGTGCACATGTCTTCATACACTTGATACATCTAATTTCATGGATTGATAATTGAACATGTATTAATCCACCACTATATGCACTTGTGGGGTGATTGAGGTATAGTCTCAGTTGACACAAATCCCTAAGACTCCACGACTTAGGTACACATATGTATGCATGCATGCATATGTATGTATGTATGTATCTGTATGCATGTATACACATATGTATGTATTTGCATACACATATATGTATGTATGTATGCATGCATGCATGTATGTATGTATGTATATATGTATGTATGTATGTATGTATGTAGTATGTACGTACATATGTATGTATGTATGTATGTATGTATGCATGTGTGTATTCATGTGTGTATTCATGTATGTATATATGTATATATTTGTGTATGTGTGCATGTAAGTAAGTAAGTAAGTAAGTAAGTAAGTAAGTAAGTAAGTAAGTAAGTAAGTAAGTAAGTAAGTAAGTATGTATGTATGCATACATGCATGCATGCATGTATGTATGTATGTATGTATGTATGTATGTATGTATGTATGTATGTATGTATGTATGTATGTATGTATGCATGCATGTATATGCATGCATGTATATGCATGCATGTATGTATGTATGCATGCATGTATGTATGTATGTATGTATCTATATTGTATGTATGTATATGATGGATGGATGCATGCATGTAAATATATATATATATATGCACACATGTATATGTATATATATATATATATATATATATATATATATATATATATATATATATATATATATATATATATATATATATATATATATATATATATATATATATATATATATATATATATATATATGCACACATGTATGTATGTATGCATGCATGTATTTATCTACGTAAGCACATGTGTGTATGTATGTATGCACATATGTATGTACCCATGCATGCATGCATGTGTATGTGTATGTATATATAGGTGTGTATGTATGTGTATACATATGTGTGTGTATATATATATATATATATATATATATATATATATATATATATATATATATATATATATATATATATATATATATTTAGGTGTGCATATGTATGTATGTATGTATGTGCACATATGTTTGCATACATGCCAATCTCTCTCTTTGTCACTCTTGCTATATATATATGTGTATATATATATATATATATATATATATATATATATATATATATATGCGTGTGTGTGTGTGTAAGCATGCATGTATGCCATTGAAAATTTATATTACTAGATGTTATGTGCAAGATATATAGGGAGAGGCGAAAAAACTCGAGAATACATCTCATCTCTTTGGCGGGTATCCATTAAACAAAGACATAGGGATATTTAATCACATATGGTACATTTGCAATTTCCAATTCATTTGCATAGAGACACTCTTAGACTCTCTAGGGACAGATAGCGAGCTTTAACAGCTTGTTGGCTTTTATACTAGTCTAGATCCGTTAGAAATGGACTAGATTTTCATCTCTTTCTTATTTTCAATGACCAGATGCCATAAAGTTTCGAACTTGATCTCCTTCTATTACATTGAAATTTGACACCCTATGATAATAGAGTCCTTTCCATTTAGCCCCCTCTATCGGGAGCATTTCTCTTCTATCACAAACGTCTGTTGTTCATTCATGATTGCCAATTTCATAAAATGACGAGTTCCTGGAAAGACGTTGACCAATAGCACGATGAGCTCGGTCTGGAGACTCTGATCTCCTAGTCCTGCAATTCAGGCAAGACAAACAAAAACATGACAACGGCGGCGGGTGGTCTTGACACCGGGAGCGATTCGGAGGCCCTTGAACCTTCTACTTTGCCTTCTGCTCCTTCATTTAAATCCGATCAAGACAATCCATCTCAAAACCTTCTAAATGCCGACTCAGGTTTTTCAGAGTGTCTGAGAGAGAGAGAGAGAGAGAGAGAGAGAGAGAGAGAGAGAGAGAGAGAGAGAGAGAGAGAGAGAGAGAGAGAGAGAGAGAGAGAGAGAGAGAGAGAGAGAGAGAGAGAGAGAGAGAGAGAGAGAGAGAGAGAGAGAGAGGTCAAAATGACCTTTAAGCCAAAATGTTCCAGCATGATCTCTCTAGTGCAATGCCTGGATAATCAAATAACACTGTGGAAAATGAAACTGTGCTACCAGGAGATCGAAGGAACGTGGCAATATAGAGCTACAAGGAAGCTTAGTTCATTGAATGATACATTGATCCTAGGGACAGCGGGGGGGATACAAGGCATAGAATCTTCTCCAATAATACACTGAAGTACTGGTACAATGTGTGGGGATGCAGGGTCCATGGAGTTCTATCTCACAAAAGATTCAGCACTTGACAACAAATCTCCTCAATTTCTGCAGTGGTCAGCATCCTGACTAATTGCAGTGCACGGTGTGCTAGAATGACCTGATAACTCATCTATAATATTCATACACACACACACACACACACACACAGAGAGAGAGAGAGAGAGAGAGAGAGAGAGAGAGAGAGAGAGAGAGAGAGAGAGAGAGAGAGAGAGAGAGAGAGAGAGAGAGAGAGAGAGAGAGAGAGAGAGAGAGAGAGTCATATTAATGTCTACCAAAAGGCCAAACTTGGCCTATGAGACAAAACCATGTACAAGTGTGGTCGTCTCTGTGTATCGATGAAAAGAAAAGTACTCAGTACAGAAAAGAACTATGTAGGCTGAAAACAGCAAGATGATGGTGTACCTAGCAATGATGGAGTAGTGGTGCGTGGAAGGAGAGTGGCTCTGACTCTCTAGATAATGGCCACCTACTACATGGGGACATATGTGGGAGTGAATATGTATACCCTAACTGGTACAGATGGGTGGAGGAGGGTGGAGTATATGGTACATTGGCGGTGGCCTCAACATCTCCTGCAAGAGGGAGACCCAAGTGGTGGTGGTGCGCCGATGCTCCATCATTTGGTCGTGGGCTATCCTGATGTGAGAGATGTCCTCATGATGGAGTCGTGGTCGTCGGTACCTAGTCGTAGGTGATCTGCGTCGCACTCTATGTGCTGTTGCCTTCTCGAGTGTGAGCCCTATGCTTCTAGAAGGCTGGTCTGTCCGATGTGGCTCAAGTCGCCAAAAGAATGGAGTAATAGTCCGCTCGGTACCCGCTTGTGTCCAATGTGTGCGCTGTAGCATTTGCTCTCGTCTCATACGATGCCGTGATGTAGCGACCTACCCTCCTCGGGTCTCCTATGGTCGTGCACAACCGGAGTGACTTCTCAATCTGGAATTGTGCTTGTAGGTCTAAGTATGCCGGGCATCTCGTAATCAAGTGCTCCTCACTCTCTATCTCTGTATGGCAAACTGGGCACCACCTCTTCTCTCGGGGGACTCCTTTGGCCCAACCTCTCTCGATCTCGAGCTGATGTGATCAAACTCGAAGCTTCCCAATGACAACACCAAGGTGGTGTGGTAGGTATGTCTCCATGTAACATGGGATCTCAATGAAGCCCTGATCCGAGATGTTAAGGAAATGCTCACACTAATAGAGCATTTTCGGTGGCAATGGATCTCTTGGGCTGACCCATGTCCTCTATACGTATGTACACCATATCTCCTGACGGATAATCCTATTCCTCTCTTGGTGGGAGAGAGAGTAGGTGGGGGCGTGGGAGTCATAACGTACTGGTGGTAGTTTGTCTATGTCAAGTCCATGGTGGGCAAGCCAATCTTGTGTCTGTGCATACCATGAGGAGGTGTCCCCTGCTAACGACATGTCTCATGATGCTTAGAAAGCTCTGTAAGTGATGTGCTCTCTATCCATGCCCCGGATCTTGTGTAATAATCATACTATTTGGAAGAGTGCCTCTACTAGCATCAGTGGTGCAACAAGCTCCGCCCTTACGATATCATGTGGTACCGAGGGTTTGCTACAAATGAGTCTGGCAATCATGATGACTTGTGGCCTCTCCACCGCTATCCATGTTGATGCTGATAACCTTGGACCCCATATGGCTGCCCCATACATAAGTGCTCGGGTGACCAAAGTGTCGAAGAGCCACCCCTTTGTGTGGGGCTCCTGAAAGTAGGTCTGGTGGCAGTGTCTCTCCATCAAAGCTAATGCTGCATAACCTCGTGTGATGCGATCTCGAGCTGCGTGAGACATGGAGAAAGCCCTAGAGGTTGTTGTGAATGTCACGCCAAGATATACATATGAGCTAACTACCTCGATGGATCCACATGAGGCTGCGAAAGAACTCTGCCTCCTCACCTGCGCTGATGTATGAAAGATTGGAACCTTGGTTTTACCAAGATTTACTGATAGCCCTCTATGTTTGCAGAAGTCATCTAGACCGTGTAAATGATGCTGTAGACCCTTTGCAGACTCTGAAACAAGGACAATATCATCAGCATATAAAAGAATATGGACCATGGTCCCTCGTACTTCAATGCCATCCCCTCCTTGCTGTTGTATGAAGTCCAATATCGCATCAATTTATAGCCCAAAAAGTATGCGCGAGAGGAGGCACCTTTGCTTCACCCCGATGGTGCTAGCAAGTGAATATGATAGGCCTCCTGGACATCTCACTCTACCTGATACTCTCTCATATAGGGCATATATCCCCCATATCATCTGCTTCGGAGCCCCGATGTCGAGTAGGCGCCTGAAGAGTCTCTCCCTTGGGACTATGTCGAAGGCTTTGCAAAAGTCCACATAGCAGCAATATAATCTCTGTTTCCTCACTCGACCCTAGTCGATCAGGCATCTCAAAGTGAAGATGTGGTCTATGATAGAGTAATCTTGTTTGAATCCTGCCTGTCCTGTTTGACTCCTGCCTGTCTTGGAGCTCTGTTACCCTTCCCCTCGGCGAGGGTGCTCAGTTATGTCTCTAGTAATGCCTCATATAGCGTGGCGAGTGTGGGGCCAATCATGATCGTCCGGTATGTAGTTGGATCCATAACATCGCCCGACTTATGTATGGGCACTATGGTGTGCTCGGTCCATGAGTCAGGGAACCCCTCAACCAGTGCTCGGTTGAAGAGGTGGGCGATGAGTGGTGCTAGAATCATGCATGCGTAGATGAGATGATCTGCTTGTAGACTGAAGTGGTCACGGGCTCTGCCATGCTATAGGTGAGTGATCGCATGGCTCACCATTTGGGGTGTAAAGAAGTGAGATGTGGTAGGGAGTGAGCTCTGTGGCTTGGGGATGGGTGGCCGGTCTTGAATCTGGTATAGACTTTGCACATATCTGAGCCATGTGTCCGGCTCTTGAATGGGTGTCTGCTGTCTCCTCTCTCTAAAGTGTTGCCATGCTACTGCACTGTCTCGACTCATGAGCAAGTGATAAATGTCCCATTACTCTCTCCTCCCATTCTCGCCTCTTTCGACGTGTGAGGCCGTGCATGGGCGCTGTGCCTGTGTGTGTGTAATCTCCCTGGCATGCTCTGTTGCACGTAGCTTTTTTCGTAGCACCCGACACTCATCATCATACCATCGGTTTTGGGGCATGGACCCTCTGCATGGTGGGTGTGCGTGTGTGTGGTGGGGGAAACTGTGTAGAGTCGAGTCGTGTAGGACGGTGGTGATCTGTGAGGTGAGTGTGTCCAGAGGTGAGAGTGGATCTAGTGAGAGTAGGCGGGTGTGTAAATGGTGTATGTAGACATGCGAGAGAGAGAGTGTGATGCGGTCATGGACTGTGTGAGACATAGAGAAGACCCCTGATGTTGCTGTAAATGTCACTCCCAAGTAAACATATGATCGGACCACCTCAATCGGTCCACTTGCTCCTGTGAACAAACTATGTCTGTGTACCTGTGCTGATGTATCAAAGATCATGACCTTGGTTTTACCAAGGTTCAAAGATAACCCTCTGTCTACAAAAGTCATCTAGGCCAAGTAGATGATGCTGTAGACCTTATGCAGACTCTGAAACTAGTGCAATATCATCAGCGTATAAAAGAATATGGATAGTGGACTCGAGTACCTCAATGCCATCACCCCCCTGCTGCTGTATGTAGTCCACTAGCTCATCAATGTGGAGACCAAAGAGGGTGGGTGAAAGAGGGCATCCTTGCTTCACCCCGATAGTGTTAGCAAGTGGATGAGATAAGCCCCCTGGACATCTGACTCTACCAGATACTCTCTCGTATAAGGAGTAGATCCCCCCATATCATCTCCTCTGGAGCTCCGATATCAAGTAGTCATCTGAAGAGTCGTTCCTTGGGAACAATGTCAAATGCTTTGCGGAAGTCCACAAAACAACAATATAATCTCCTCTTCCTCACCCTTGCCTGGTCAATTAGGCATCTCAGAGTGAAGATGTGGTCAATGGTAGAGTAATCACGTCTGAAACTGCATGTCCTGGAGCCCTGATGCCCTTCCTCTCAGTGAGAGTACTCAACTCTGTCTCTAGTACCGCCCCATATAACTTGGCCAATATAGGGCCAATCATGATCGTCCGGAATGTAGCTGGATCCATAGCATCTCCTGACTCAGTCCATGAGTCAGGGAACCCTTCAACCAATGCACGGTTGAAGAGGTGGGCAATGAGCGGTGCAAGGGTCGTGCCTCCGTAGATGAGGTGCTCTCCCTGTAAACTGAAATGGTCATGGGCCCTGCCATGCTATAGACGGGCAATAGCGCGTCCCACCATAGTGGGTGTGAAGAAGTCAGAGGTAGTAAGGATGTGAGCTCTGTGGTCTGGGAATGGGGGGCTGGTCAAGGATCTCGTATAGGCTCTGTGCATAGCTGTGCCAAGTGCTCGGGTCTCGGATGGGTGTCTCGTGTCTCCTCTCTCTCAAATGTCTCCATGCCACTACAGTGTCTCGACTCATGAGCAAATGATAAATATCCCAGTATTGTCTCTCCTCCCAATCTCGCCTTTTGCGGCAAGTAAGGCTCTGCATGCGACGTTGTGCCTGTGTGTGGGTAATATCCCCTCTATGCTCTAAAATCCGTAGGTGCTTCCGTAGCTCACGGCAATCTGCATCATACCAGCAGTTCTGGGGCATGGAACCTCTGCGTGGAGGGTGTATATGTGTGTGGTGTGGGAAGCTTCAGAGAGTTGAGTATTATAGGATGGTGGTGAACTCTGATGTAAGTGTGTCCAAGGGTGAGAGTGGATCAAGGGAGAGTAAGCAGGTGTGTAAATGGTGTGCATAAACGTGTGAGAGCTCGTGTGTGAAGTGTATCGTGGTGTGTGTTTGAGTGGGTGAGGGAGGGTCTAATGGAATAGGAGATGAGAGTGTGAATGTGATAAATGTATGGTCTGCACTGTGAGAGAGAGAGAGAGAGAGAGAGAGAGAGAGAGAGAGAGAGAGAGAGAGAGAGAGAGAGAGAGAGAGAGAGAGAGAGAGAGAGAGAGAGAGAGAGAGAGAGAGAGAGAGAGAGAGAGAGAGAGGAAAGAAAGTCATATTAACATCTTCTGGAGGCCAAACTTGGCCTATGAGACAAAAACCATGTACAAGTGTAGTAACCCTGTGTACAAGATGAAATTAAATAAAAAGTATATTGCTACACAAAGCTATATAGGGCTGGAAGAGGTTGGGGAGACGTGGCTCTGACTCTGTAGATAATGGCCACCTAATACATGGGGGATCCATAATGTGAGTAAAAACACCGTAGCTACTGGTGATGGGTGGAGGTAGGTGTAGTATGTGGTACATCGGTGGTGGTCTGAGTGCCTCCTGGAGGAAGACAACCCAGGGGGTGGTGGTACACCGATGCTCCATCATGTGGTCGTAGGCTGTCTTGATGTGTGAGATATCCTCGTGATATAGTCGTGGTCGGTCTCTCGAGCTGATGTGATGAAACCCGGAGCTTCCCAATGAAGACTTGAAGGTGGTGGGGTAGGTATGTCTGCATGTATCTCGGAATCTTGATAAAGCCCTTGTCCGATATATGTAGAAAATTCTCACGGTAATAGAGCATTTTCGGTGGCAATGTATCCCTAGGGCTCACCCATGTCCTCTGTATGTATGTATGCCATATCTCTTGACGAATGACCCTATTCCTCTCTTGATGAGAGAGCGAGTAGGTTCATAATGGTGAGAAACTGGTCTCTGTACTCTGACATCCTCCCCTCTAAGCAGGTTGATCACCATACTCTCTTGATGTAGAGCCTCCATAAGTCTTGTCTCACACACACACGCGCACACACAAAGAGAGAGAGAGAGAGAGAGAGAGAGAGAGAGAGAGAGAGAGAGAGAGAGAGAGAGAGAGAGAGAGAGAGAGAGAGAGAGAGAGAGAGAGAGAGAGAGAGAGAGAGAGAGAGAGAGTTTTTACGTCTATTAGGAGGCCGAACTCGGCCTATGAGACAAATTGATGTACATGGGTGTGTCTTTTGACGATAAGAAAACATAAAAAGTGCTGAAAAAAATTGGTAAAGCTGATATAGATCTCCGTAGTATGCATGTGGAGATACCCATGAAAGTGGGGGTGTATGGAGTGCGATATCTATGGTAGTCTATATTCAAAAGGGTAGTACAACAAGCATGAGAATGCATTTGAAACGACTAACTAGCTCCATCCTGTGCTAGTGGGCGGGTCTAAGATGTGATACATAGGTGGAGGTGGAGTTAGGGCCACCTTGATGGCTCAGTGGGATCAGCCATCATCTGGCATTGTCTCTCCTCCATGGCGCGATGGTCACGAGCCTGGATCTCCACAATCTGGTGTTGGTGAAGTCTCGGGGCCCGATATCCTATAGCATGGGGTCTTCTCCTAGCTCGAAAAGTATGAGCCTTCTGAAGAGTCACCACTCTCAGTGTGTGAGCAGAGGGGGGAGGGCTGCAACACGTCGTGGAATAAAGAAGTCAATGAGCTACTCTGTTGCCCTCCTGTATGGGCTGCTACAGTAGGCTGGAGTAGGGAATCTCTGTGACTCTACTCTGTTGCCCTCCAGTATGGGCTGCTACAGTAGGCTGGAGTAGGGAATCTCTGTGACTCTGTATCTCTAGTAAGAATCGCCCGAGCTGTCGCTGGTCTCTAGAGTCCATGATCTCTCGGAGGGTGGGTGCCCTGTAAATAGTCTCGTATCTGCCTCTGATGTCATCATATGTGCTACATCTGCATACAAAGTGCTCCTCATCCTCCATCTCTACTATGCATACCCTGCATATCCGCTCCTCTTTGGGAATGTCTGAGGCTCTTCCCGTCTCAATCTCTAGTCGGTGTGATGAGACTCTCAACTGGCCAATCGCTACCCTCGAGCTATGAGGCATGTAAGTATCCATGTAGCATGATCGCTGGATGAAACCGTCTGCTAGTATGTCTAAGAACTGGTCTCGGTAGTGCGATAGTCTTGATCCCATGCGTGGTCTGTGCTGTGCCATGTCTGACTAATCTAGAGCTTCAACACAGATCCTGTTTGAGCACAACATTCTTCTCACGACAAGAGAGGTGGATGTGAGGTGAGCCTTGGGCATACTGAAAAGGCAGCAATCTGTCCATATCAAGTCCATGACTAGCAAACCAGACTCTAACCTGAGTGTACCAAGCTCTCTCATATCCTGACTCTGATATCTGCATGGATGCCTCAAAAGCTCTGTGTGTGAGTCTGTCTGTAGGGAGCTCCCTCATCCTCTGAATACAGCAGACCAGACTCTAACCTGAGTGTACCAAGCTCTCTCATATCCTGACTCTGATATCTGCATGGATGCCTCAAAAGCTCTGTGTGTGAGTCTGTCTGTAGGGAGCTCCCTCATCCTCTGAATACAGCAGATAGTCTTGAATAGTGCATCTACTACCATTTGTGCTAGCTCTTCCTTGATGATGTCATATGGTACCGACTCTTTCCCGCAAAATAGTCGGGAGATCATACGTACTTGTGGCCTCTCGATCGCACTCTAGTGAGTGACTGTGAGGCTTGGGGCCCAAACTATCGTGGCATACATCATAGCTGGTTGGACTAGTGTGTCAAATAGCCACCCCTTCGTGCGGGGCTCTTGGAAGTGTGCATGGTGACATCTCCTCTCTAACATGGCTAAAGCTGCATATCCCCGTGTGAGTCCATCGATGGCTGCCTGTCTCATGCTGAAGGAGCTAGACAAGCTCGTGAATGTGACTCCGAGGTAGACATAGGAAGTGACCACCTCAATCTGTCCACTGGAAGCTGAATCCTACTCCATTCCTCACCATGGGGGAGGTGTGGAAGCTCATGACCTTGGTCTTGCCAAGGTTTACTGTCAAGGTTTACTTATCCAGGGCATCTAGGTGGTGCTGTAATCCCTCAGGTGACTCTGAAATCAAGACAATGTCATCGGCATATAATAAAATGTGGACATGTGTACCTGCGAGGTCTGCACCCTCTCCTCGAGCTCGGAGAATGTAGTCGTCAATCTCGTTGATGTAGAGACCAAATAGAGTGGGAGAGAGTGGGCAGCCTTGCTCAACACAGATGGCGCTAGCAATGGCCTCAGACATACCTCCTGGACACTGTACCCTGTTGGGAGATTTGACAACTCCCTATGCAACTAGAAGTGAAATGTGACCTCCCAAGGTACACTCAACTGGACACTGTTCTAGTGTTCTGGTTATTTCTCAGAGCTGGTACAGAGATTTCCAGAGATATTTTAACCACTCAAAGTAGACTTAGAGAGCTTTCTAACAAGACAAATTTCATCTAAAATGGATGCTCACACATGAAATGGCAATGTCTGCAAGTCAGGCTACTTTGTCAACACTCTCACAGACCTGTGCAGAGACATACCTTCACTCCGGATACAAATGGCAAGTCAGGCTACTTTGTCAACACTCTCACATACCTGTGCAGAGACATACCTTCACTCCAGATACAATAACTCAAAGAATATGCAGAGAAAGATCCCGCGATTTGAACCACAATTAGAGGACTATATTAGCTATCCAAGAAGAGTAAAATCACAGCAAATGCATTTCTACAATAGGAGAAACAATGGATACAACTCAGAGAAATAGAGACTAGTCACTGCTAGCATAGATAGTGAGATATCCTAACCCAAACTTGGGATGGAAGCAAGAAAGGGGCTTGCTTAAGCTAGGGGGTTGCTTGCTGGAGTTCAAGCACTCTAAGAACACTCCAATACACCAAAGAAACACACGGGATCACACTAAAAAGTCGTGATCCAAGCCTATTTTAAATAGAGCAAGTAGACTTCTACAATCTAGGAACCTCTTTTCCTAAAATTGCTCCTCTCTAAGTTAGAGGAATTGATTGCAATGATTTGGGGAGTGGTTGAGTGATTCCTTTTGGGGAAATCTCGTGACTTGAGGCCTTCATACATTGGTCCACTTGTACAAATTAGTTTGCCCACGAATTTGTACTTTGAAGCTTGATTTTTTAACACTCTCCCTCAAGCTTCAATCTTCATCTTCATCCAAGGTCCTTCATGCTAATGCCTTGCTTGAACTTCATGAGCTTTGTGCCATCCAATGCCTTTGTAAACATATCAGCAACTTGGTCTTTTGTACCTATATGAATCACTGAAATCTGCACTTCAATGTGCTTGGTTCTTGCATGGAAAACAGGGTTTGAAGCGAGGTGTATGCTACTCAAGTTATCACAATAGATAGGATATGTATCAACCTGCAAATTCAAGTCCATAAACAACTTCTTAAGCCACATAAGTTCACATGTGACTTGTGCAAGTGCTCTATACTCAGCCTCTGTAGATGATAAAGCAACTGTTAGTTGCTTCTTTGACATCCAAGATATAACTTTGCTTCCAAGCATCACTAGATAACCACTAGTGCTTCTTCTATCTTCTTTGGATCCGGCCCAATCCGCATCAGAGTATGCCTTGACCTGCAAATCATCATCATATGCATAGCATAATCCTTCATTTATAGTACCCTTTAAGTACCTAAGCATTCTTCTTGCTGCGAACAAGTGAGTAGTCCTTGGTCTATGCATAAATTGTGACAAGACGCCTACTCCAGAAGCTATATCGGGTCTTGTGATGGTTGCATAATTAAGTGATCCAACAATAGACCTATACAAAGTGTCATCTTCAAGAGGATTACCATCACTAGAGCTCAGCTTCAAATTAACCTCCATTGGATTGGAGATTGGCTTGCAATTTATCATTCCAAACTTTTCAAGTACATCTACAATGTACTTCCTTTGCATCAACATGATTTCATCTTGTTTGTAAACAACTTCAATGCCAAGAAAGTACCTCAATTCCTCTATATCTGAGATCTTAAATTCTTTACCTAGCTTGGATTTGATGTCTTCAATTCCCTTTATGTCATTACCTGTGATAATAAGATCATCAACATAAACACAAATGTAGGCAGCTAGTTCACCTCTTTGCTTCATGAAGAGAGAGTGATCTGCATCACTTTGTTTGTATGCACACTTGATAAGATATTCCACCAATCTATGATTCGAGGCCCTTGGTGCTTGTTTTAGGCCATAAAGAGCCTTTTTCAACCTGCAAACATGTGTAGGAAATTTACTACTTACAAAACCTTGTGGTTGCTCCATATACACTTCTTCTTCCAAGTCTCCATTGAGGAATGCATTCTTGATGTCCAATTGGTATAATTTCCATCCTTTGGTGGCTGCCATAGCTATTAAGGTTCTGATGGTGCTCATTTTAGCCACAGGGCTGAAAGTTTCTTCAAAATCCACTCCATATGTTTGTGCAAAGCCTTTTGCAACAAGCCTTGCTTTGTACCTAGAGATAGTCCCATCTACTTTCCTCTTTACCTTGTAGACCCACTTGCTTCCTATCACTTTCAAGCCATCCTTCTTGGGCACAAGCCAAGTCTTGTTTTCTTCAAGAGCTTCAATCTCTTCCTTCATAGCTTCCTTCCATTCTTTATACCTATTTGCTTCTTCAAAACATGTAGGTTCACGATCTTCTACAACTTTATTCATATAAGCATAATGAGTTGCCATAAATGAATCATATGTGAGCCTATCTACTTGATACCTTGGCCTTAAGGACTTCCTCTCTTCACCTTTTGGAGGTATGAACCTTCTATTTTTTGGTTTATGCTTTGGTACATGTAAAGATTCTCCATGGTCTTCACCGCTCACTTCAACTCCATCATCGTCTAGCTCCACAAGCTTTGCTCTCCCTTTTGTTGAATGACTTGATGCTGAATTTCCTCTTGCTCCCCCTTTCCAAGGTGATGAAATCTGATCTTCATCCTCTGAACTTGAGCTTTGATGACCACTTAGTTCAATACTTGTTTATCTTTGAGCTTCTTCATGCCTAGATCCATCATCTTCATGTTCCTGCAAATACTCTACCTTCTTGTACCATGGAAGTAGCTCATCAAAAGCTACATCTCTTGATACTTTGAGCTCCTTTGTATTTGGATTGAAGCACCTAAAACCCTTTTGATCATTTGCATAGCCAATGAAGACACACTTTTCTGACTTTGCTTGCAACTTATGCCTTAGCTCACTAGGAACATGAACATAGCATGTACAACCAAATATTTTGAGGTGGGAGAGGTTTTGCTTCTTACCATACCAAGCTTGATAAGGTGTTGAGGTGTGTATTCCTGATGTTGGAGCCCTATTCATGAGGTATATGGCTGTATTGGCTGCATCACTCCAAAAATGGTTGGGCATATTCATTTCATTCAACATTGTCCTAGCTATCTCTGCAATGTACCTGTTCTTCCTTTCTGCAACCCCATTTTGTTGAGGTGTATACCTACATGTTACTTGCCTTTTGATGCCTTGCTCCCAAAGAAAATCTGAAAATTCATTTGAGAAGTACTCTCCCCCTCCATCGGACCTTAGCTTCTTTATGTAGTTACCTGTCTCCTTCTCAACCATAGCTTTGAACATTTTAAAGCATTGAAACACATCTGATTTTTGCTTTATGAAATAGATCCAAACCATGCGAGTACAATCATCTATAAAAGTCACAAATACCTATTCCCTCCTAGGGATGGCTCCTTGGTTGGTCCCCATACATCTGTGTGAACCAATTCAAGTGGATGTTGACTGATGTATCCACTCTTCTTGAAGGGAAGTCTTGATTGCTTACCCATCTGACAAGCTTCACATAAGTTCTTCATTCCTTGACCTTGAAAACTTGGTAGACCTTCTACTAGCCTCTTTTGCTGCATCTCCTTCATCCTTTGAATGTTGATGTGGCCAATTCTTTTGTGCCACAAGTCCAACTCCGCAATCTGCTTATTACCAAAAGTAAAGTATACATGATGTGAAGGATTTGGTTTTACCTCTAATGTAAACAATCTTCCTTGCTTCTTTCCTCTTGCAACCAGCTTGTAACCTTGTTTTGGGTTCTCCACAAAGCATCCTCCTTTGTTGAATCTCACTTGGTAGCCTCTGTCCACCATTTGTCCCACAGATACCAAGTTCTTGGTGATTGTAGGTACATGAAGCACATCTTTGAGACACCTTCCTTGCTCTTTGTCATCCAAAACCACATCACCTATGTGTGTGATCTTATGGGCTGTATCATCCCCTGTTTCCACATGCCCTTTACCACTTGGAGCATGTAGATTAGTGAACAAAGTTTGGTCGCAACTCATATGGTTGTTGCAACCGCTATCGATATACCATGTAGTATCTACATTGTTTGAGCTTCCATACATATGCATCATAAGGAGATTTTCATTCTCAGAGCTAGTGGATGCATAATTACCTTGCGCTTTGTATGTTGAGGCTTTGTTGTAACTCCTTTGGTTGCTCCCTTGATAGCAATCCCTTGCATAATGTCCATGTCGTCCACATATGTAGCATCCTTGACCATCTTGGCTTCTTGATTGTTGATGTCTTCCTCCTCTTCCTCTTGTCCTTCCTCTTCCTTTATATGAAGAGCCTTCTTGGTCATGTCCTTGATTGCTTTGTCTTCCTCCAAATCTTCCTCTTCCCCTACTTTGGTTGCCTCTTTGTGCTTTGCCCCTTGAGTTTCCTGCATAAAACACTTGGGCATCCTTGCCCTTTGATGAACCTCCATTTATATTCATTTCTTCGGTTACCATAAGAGAAACTAGTTGCTCAAAATCTGGAAGTGTGTCCCTTACATAAACTGAAGTGGTGAATGGTTTCCACTTTTCATCATCCCTCAAACCATTGAGGGTATACGCCACTAGATCATCATCATCTATGTGGTTGCCAATAGATCCCAATGCATCTGAAAGTTCCTTGACTTTGAGAATGAAGTCGTTGATGCTACTCCCTGAGGTCTTCTTTAGATTGTTTAACTCATTTTTAAGTTGAATCTTCCTTGCTTTAGTACTCGTAGAGTAGAGCCTCTCCAAAGTTTCCCAAACTCTCATGCTTGAGTCTAGGTCTTGAATGTGTCCTATCATACTGTTGCTAATGTGTTGTGAAAGAATGAAAATAACTCTTTTGTCATGCTCATTCCATTCCCTAAATGCTCTCAGCTTGTCATTGGTTGGATTATCCCCCAACCTAGGTCTTGGATCAGTCCCACTGATCAAACCCCAAAGACCCTTGCCCATGAGATAGTTTGACATCTGAAACTTCCAAGGCTGATAGTTGCCTTTGTCAAGTTTCTCTATTTGAGTGTTGAACTCAACCATATCTTGCTTTCCCTAAGATTTGGAACTCTTCCAATACCTCCTTGAAGTGCTAGTGATGCAAAAGTAAACTGATGTTACCTCCAAGATTAGATCTCCTTTGATAAACTCCAAGTATGCTTCACTTGACGAGGATCGAGTGCTCTCCCTTGATGAAAATCTTTGTCCAGCTTCCTTTGGTGAAGAAACCTTTTAAACTCCAACTCAAATAGCTCTTTTGCTTTGTAATGGATGCCCTCCAAGAACTTCAAAATGCTCTGATACCACTGTTGGGAGATTTGACAACTCCCTATGCAACTAGAAGCGAAATGTGACCTCCCAAGGTACACTCAACTGGACATTGTTCTAGTGTTCTGGTTATTTCTCAGAGCTGGTACAGAGATTTCCAGAGATATTTTAACCACTCAAAGTAGACTTAGAGAGCTTTCTAACAAGACAAATTTCATCTAAAATGGATGCTCACACATGAAATGGCAATGTCTGCAAGTCAGGCTACTTTGTCAACACTCTCACAGACCTGTGCAGAGACATACCTTCACTCCAGATACAATAACTCAAAGAATATGCAGAGAAAGATCCCGCGATTTGAACCACAATCAGAGGACTATATTAGCTATCCAAGAAGAGTAAAATCACAGCAAATGCATTTCTACAATAGGAGAACCAATGGATACAACTCAGAGAAATAGAGACTAGTCACTGTTAGCATAGATAGTGAGATATCCTAACCCAAACTTGGGATGGAAGCAAGAAGGGGGCTTGCTTAAGCTAGGGGGTTGCTTGCTGGAGTTCCAGCACTCTAAGAACACTCCAATACACCAAAGAAACACACGGGATCACACTAAAAAGTCGTGATCCAAGCCTATTTTAAATAGAGCAAGTAGACTTCTACAATCTAGGAACCTCTTTTCCTAAAATTGCTCCTCTCTAAGTTAGAGGAATTGATTGCAATGATTTGGGGAGTGGTTGAGTGATTCCTTTTGGGGAAATCTCGTGACTTGAGGCCTTCATACATTGGTCCACTTGTACAAATTAGTTTGCCCACGAATTTGTACTTTGAAGCTTGATTTTTTAACATACCCTCCCAGTCACCTTCTCATAGAGTGCATAGATGGCCCAAATCATCCCTAGTGGTACTCCCAAGCTCTAGAGGCATCAGAAGAGCCTCTCTCGTGGCACTGTATCAAAAGCTTTGCAGAAGTCCACAAGGCTGCAATATAGTCTCCTCTTCCGCATCCTTGCCCCATCAATGAGGCAGTTCAAAGTGAAGATGTGATCAATAGTAAAGAAAGCTCGTCAAAAACCTGAGGCCGGGTGTATCTCCAACTGCTGGAGAAGTGAGGCACGGCGGCGCTGGAGCTCTACTAGGAAACGACCTAGAGGGCGCTGGACCTCTGTCTCCAATAAAGCCTTGATCTCTCTGGCCCCTTGAAGAGCTGTGGGTAGCGGCCTCTGATATCCTCATATGCGTTGCATCTACATGTGTAGTGCTCCTCGTCCTCCACCTCCTCTTGGCATATCCTGCATAATCTCTCTTCCCTGGGGGTATGTGTTGCTCACCCAACCTCAATCTCTAGCTTGTGTGATGATACTCTGAGCTGCCCAATGGCCACTCTCTGTGCTGGTGCCATGTATGTATCCATGTATTGTGGTCTCTGAATGAAACCATCCGCTGTCATTGTCAGGAAGTGCTCTTTGTAGTGTTGCCTCTTTGTGGGAAGAGGCTCCCGTGGTGCTATCCATGTCTCCCTGACGTGTATCCATAGTAGGTCTTTGCGGATGATCCTGTTCCTCTCTGAACGAGAGAGGGTAATGTAGGGGGAAGAGAGGTCATACTGAAAAGGGGAAAGATCGGTAATGCTCATGCCATGGTCTTCCAACCATGAGTAGGTCTGTGCATACCATATGTCTATGCCAAATGTCTAGAGCTGTCAAATGCAATCCTGGTGAGTCGACTGGTGGGGAGCTCTTTGACTCTCAGAATAAAGATCAAGAGCTGAAAGAGGGCCTCCACTAGCATCGGTGGTGTGCCAAGCTCAGCTCGTATAATGTCATGTGGAATTGAGGGCTTGCTGCAAAGCAAGCGTGAGATCATGGTGACTTGGGGCCTCTCAATCCATGTCCACATCGCCTCTGTGATTCCTGGTGCCCATACTGCTGCCACCTACATCAGTGTGGGTGTCGCTAGAGTATCAAAGAGCCACCCCTTAGTCCGGGGCTCCTGAAAATGTGCTTGAAAGCGTCGTCTCTCCAATCCAGCAAGTGCCGCATAGCCTCGCATCAATCTATCTCTCGCTGCCTATGCCATTGGGAGGGGAGAGAGAGAGAGAGAGAGAGAGAGAGAGAGAGAGAGAGAGAGAGAGAGAGAGAGAGAGAGAGAGAGAGAGAGAGAGAGAGAGAGAGAGAGAGAGAGAGAGAGAGAGAGAGAGAGAGAGAGAGAGAGAGAGAGAGAGAGAGAGAGAGAGAGAGAGAGAAAAAGAAAGAAAGTGTTTTTACGTCTATTAAAAGGCCGAACTCGGCCTATGAGACAAATCGATGTACATGGGTGTATCTTCTGTCTATCAGAGAAGATAAAAGTGCTGAAAAAGAAACTGGTAAAGCTGATACATATCTCTGTGAAATGCGTGTGGAGATACCCATGAAAGTGGGGGGTTGTATGGAGTGCGATATCTATGACAGTCTATATGCAAAGGGGTAGTACAACAAGCATGGGAATGCATCTGAAATGACTAACTAGCTCCATCCTGTGCTAGTGAGCGGGTGTAAGATGTGATACATAGAGAGAGAGAGAGAGAAAGAAAGAGTCATATTAACGTCTTCTGGAGGCCAAACTTGGCCTATGAGACAAAAAACCATGTACAAGTGTAGTAACCCTGTGTAGAGGATAAAATGAAATAAAAGGTATATCGCGACACAAAGATATATAAGGCTGGAAAAGGATGGGAAGACGTGGCTCTGACTCCGCAGATAGTGGCTACCTAATACAAGGGGGACATGTGAGTAAAAGTGTGAGTAAAACACCCTAGCTACTGGTGAATGGGTGGGGGTGGGTGTAGTATGTGGTACATCGGGGGTGGTCTGAGTGCCTCCTGAAGGAAGACAACCCATGGGGTGGTGGTGCGCCTATGCTCCATCATGTGGTCGTAGGCTGTCCTGATGCGTGAGATATCCTCCTGATATAGTCGTGGTCGATGATATCCGCCCATGCGTGGTTGGCGCCGTGCTCTCTGTGCTGTAGCCTGGTGGAGCGTGAGCCCTATAGATGGACCTGTCTGATGTAGCTCAGCTCGTTGAAAAAATTGGGTAATGGTCTGCTGCGTACTCACTCGTGGCTGATGTGTGGGCTGGAGTGACCGATCTCGCCTCTCGTATGCTGCAGCGAGGAAGCATCCCAAGCGTTGCTGGTCTCCCATAGTCATGCATAACGGGATTGACTCCTCTATCTGGAACTGTGCTCGTAGGTCTAAGTATGCTCGGCATCTGATAACAAAATGCTCCTCACTCTCTACCTCTGTCTCGCATACTGGGCACCACCTCTCCTCACGGGGGACTCCCCTGGATAGACCCCTCTCAATCTCAAGCTGATGCGATGAGACCCGGAGCTGCCCAATGACGACTCGAAGGTGGTGGGGTAGATATGTCTGCATGTATCTCGGAATCTTGATGAAGCCCTCGTCGGATATATGTAGAAAATGCTCACGGTAATAGAGCATTTTCGGTGGCAATGTACCCCTAGGGCTCACCCATGTCCTCTGTATGTATGTATGCCATATCTCCTGACGAATGATGATCCTATTCCTCTCCTGATGAGAGAGCGAGTAGGTGGGTGCATTTGAGTCGTACTGTAGTGGTGGTATCCTGTCTATGTCAAAGCCATGGTGGGCCAGCCAGTCCCGTGTCTGTGCATACCATGAGGAGGTATCGCCTGCTAATGCCATGTCCCGTGATGCCTGGAAAGCCCGATAAGCAATGCGCTCTGTATCCATGCTGCGGAGTCTGTGTAATAGGCATACTGTTTGGAATAGTGCCTCAACTAGCATCGGTGGTGCAGCGAGCTCTACTCTAATGATATCATGTGGTACTGAAGGCTTGCTGCGGATAAGTCTAGAAATCATGAGGATCTGTGGCCTCTCTAATGCTGTCCATATTGATGTGGCTAATCTTGGTCCCCATATGGCTGCCCCATACATGAGCGCTGGTGTAACCAAAGTGTCCAAGAGCCACCCCTTTGTGCGGGGCTCCTGAAAATATGCCTGGTGGCACTGTCTCTCCATCAAGGCAAGTGCTGCATACCCACGTGTGATGGGGTCACGTGCAGCCTGAGACATAGAGAAGACCCCTGATGCTTCTGTAAATGTCACTCCCAAGTAAACATATGATCCGACCACCTCAATCGGTCCACCCGCTACTGTGAACAAACTATGTCTGCGTACCTGTGCTGATGTATGAAAGATCATGACCTTGGTTTTACCAAGGTTCACAGATAACCCTCTATGCGTGCAAAAGTCATCTAGGCCATGTAGATGATGCTGTAGGCCTTTTGCCGACTCTGAAACCAGTACAATATCATCAGCGTAAAAAAGAATATGGAGGGTGGGTGAAAGAGGGCATCCTTGCTTCACCCCGATAGTGCTAGCAAGGAGGGGGAGAGAGAGAGAGAGAGAGAGAGAGAGAGAGAGAGAGAGAGAGAGAGAGAGAGAGAGAGAGAGAGAGAGAGAGAGAGAGAGAGAGAGAGAGAGAGAGAGAGAGAGAGAGAGAGAGAGAGAGAGAGAAAGAAAGACTTTTTAACGTCTATTAGAGGCCAAAATCGGCCTATGAGACAAAACATATACATCAGTATGATCCAATCCACTGTGATCCAAAACGAAAATAAAGTGTGAGTACTACAAACGGGTATAAAAGGAGGGATAGTAGCTGGCATCAAGGGTGTGGGGTGCTATGGGTATGCACTCTATATGCTCAATGGGTGAGATACAAACATGATATGCATAGGGAGGGGAGGCTCGATGGTGTCACAACCCCCTAAATGCCTGGAGTGCCACGTGTAGGATATAATGCATTGGTGGGTAAGGCATCATGGCGATCCTCAAAATGCTCTGGGCGTCCAAATCGATAGGGGTGCGCTGCTGACGTCTCTGTATCTCCATGTCATGGCTTGCGTGAATCGCCTGAATCTCTCTCTGATGTGGACGAGCTCTCCGGACAAGGGGTCTCGGTCGTCGACGCTGTCGTCTAAGCTCCTCTGCTCTGTGTAATGTGACACCCCGCATCGAGCTGGGCCCTCGAGTGTATGTGGGTCTGAAAAAATCTGTAATATGAGTCCGAGGGGGGGGGGGCCAGGTGTATCTCCATCTGTTGCTGGAGGAGTGATGCGCGGTGGTGCTGGAGCTCTACTAGGAAACGACCTAGAGGGCGCTGGTCCTCTGTCCCCAATAAAGCCCTGATCTCTCTAGGCCCCCTGAAGAGCTGTGGGTAGCGGTCTCTGATGTCCTCATATGCCTGGCATCTACATGTGTAGTGCTCCTCGTCCTCCACCTCCTCTCTACATATCCTGCATAATCGCTCATCCCTGGGGGTATGTGTGGCTCGCCCAATCTCAATCTCGAGCTGGTGTGATGATACTCTGAGTTGCCCAATGGCCACTCTCTCAGCTGGTGCCATATATGTATCCATGTATCGTGGTCTCTGAATGAAACCATCCGCTGTCACAGTTAGGAAGTGCTCTCTGTAGTGTTGCCTCTTTGTGGGAAGAGGCTCCCGTGGTGCTATGCATGTCTCCCTGACGTGTATCTGTAGTAGGTCCTGACGGATGATCCTATTCCTTTCCGAACGAGAGAGGGTAATGTGGGGGGAAGAGAGGTCATACTGAAAAGGGGGGAGATCCGTAATGCTCATGCCATGGTCTGCTAACCATCGGTAAGTCTGTGCATACCATACTCTCTCATGCCCTGTCTCTGCCAAATGTCTAGAGCTCTCAAATGCAAGCCTGGTGAGTCGGCTAGTGGGGAGCTCTCTGACTCTCAGAATAAAGGTCACCAACTGGAAGAGGGCCTCCACTAGCATCGGTGGTGTGCCAAGCTCAGCTCGTATAATGTCATGTGGAACGGAGGGCTTGCTGCGCAGCAAGCGTGATATCATGGTGATCTGGGGCCTCTCAATCTGCGTCCACATCGCCTCTGTGATCCCTGGTGCCCATACTGCTGCGGCGTACATCAATGCGGGTGTCACTAGAGTGTCAAAGAGCCACCCCTTAGTCCGGGGCTCCTGAAAATGTGTCTGAAAGCAGCGTCTCTCCAATCCTGCAAGTGCCGCATAACCTCGCGTCAATCTATCTCTCGCAGCCTGTGCCATGGAGAATACCCTTGTGCTGCCCGAGAAGGTGATACCTAGGTAGACGTAGGAGTCCACTACCTCTATCTGTCCTCCAGCTGCTGTGAAAGAGGCGCGATGGCGTACTGTCCTGGAGGTATGGAAGATCATGACCTTGGTCTTGCCAAGGTTCACTGTGAGTCCTCTCTCCATGCAAAAGGTATCGAGCGCCTGTAAATGTGACTGCAACCCCTCCTGTGACTCTGAGAGCAGGACAATGTCATCAGCATATAATAGGATATGTACTGGCGTACCTCCGATGTCTCCTCCTCTCCCTCCTTCTCGCTGTATATACTCCGTGATCTCGTCGATGTAGAGACCGAAGAGAGTGGGTGAGAGGGGGCAACCTTGTTTCACACCAATGGTGCTAACAAGGCTGTCTGATAGACCGCCGGGGCAGCGTACCCTGCCTGTGACTCGTGCATACAAAGCGTGGATGGCCCATAGCATGTTTGATGGAAGCTGTAACTCCTGGAGCCTCCGTAGTAGTCTCTCTCGAGGGACCATGTCGAAGGCTTTGCGGAAATCCACAAAGCAACAGTATAGTCTCTGCTTCCTCGCCTTCGCGCTCTCAATCAAGCAACGAAGCACGAAGATGTGGTCGATGGTGGAGAAAGTGCGGCGGAAGCCTGCCTGGCCGGGTGCTCTGATCCCCGCTGCCTCAGCGTGTGTACTGAGCTCTCCCTCTAGTACTGCCCCATAGATCTTGGCCAGGATATGGCCTATCATAATAGTCCTGTAGTTCCCTGGGTCCATCATATCGCCGGACTTATGGATAGGCGTAATGGTATGCATAGTCCATGAGTCGGGTAATCCCTCAACCAAAGCACGGTTGAAGAGATGGGCGATCAAGTGGGAAACTAGATCTGCTGCGTATATAAAGTGCTCTCCCTGTAGCCCCGTGTGGTCTGATGAACGGCCATGCTGTAGCCTATGGATGGCCTGTCGTACCATGCCTGCTGTGAAGAGGGTGGATATCACCGGACGCGGTGTGGAAGGAAAAGTAATGGTGGTTGTCCTGGGACGTCATATAACCTCTGGGCGTAGGTGTGCCAAGTCGAAGGATCGGCTATGGGTGTAGGTGGACGTGGCTCACGTAGTGCCCTCCACGCGGTGGCACAATCCCTACTCATGAGAAGGTCGATCAACTCTGCCTCCTTTCGCTCCTCGAAAGCTCGCCGCTTCCGGCGTGTGAGGGCTCGCATCTGTCGTCGTGCCTCCCTCTCTGTGATGGATCCCAAGATACTCTGTGCTCTGAGATGTCGGTATAGTCGCCTACACTCCTCATCGTACCATCTATTCTGGGGTGTATGCCCCAACCGTGTCGGATGTGCAGTGCTGTGGGTGGTGTATGGGAAGCTGAGAGTAGCAGATGTATGGAGGATCGAGGAGAAGTGGGCGGTGAGGGTGTCCAAGGAGGCAGAGGGATCAAGGGAGTAGATGCGCTCTCGAACATGGGAGCTATAGATATGTGCTAGCTCATGTCTAAAGTGAATGGTGGTACGGGCTCGTGGCTGTGTGGTGACTGGGTGGGGTATGCATGGTGAGCCGCGAATGGATAGGGCAAGATATGCGTGATCAGCTCCAATCGGTAAGGGTGGGATAGTGAATGAGGTGATCAGATGTGTCGCCTCCGGGGGCCCGATAACATAGTCTACCACACTGCCCCCCTGTGGTGTCGTGGATGGAATGCAGGTGAGACCGTGCGAGGTGGGCCAGCTCCCCATCCCATTATATATGACGAGACGGTGTGCTGCCCCCATCTGGAGTAAGTGTCGGCCATATAAGGTGGGTGTGGCGGTGTCGGCTGAGGCTCTGAGTGTAGGCATGTCCTCTATGGTACGAAGCATCTCAGGGTCGTCAAAGTCGTAGATATCACACTGGTGGCTCTGAGTGCGGGCATTGAAGTCTCCTACAAGGAAGACTTCACCCATCCCGGTATACTCCATAATCGTGTCACTGAGGCAGTCATATGGCGATGTGGTGCCTGGTCCCTCCCCTCCTGATGGCTGCTCAGGGGAATGTGTGAAGCGTGAACCAATGGGTGCAATATAGCATACGGCGAAGTACGCTGCTCTCTCCTCTGATAGCTGCAAGCGTGTCATATTAACGTCTTCTGGAGGCCAAACTTGGCCTATGAGACAAAAACCATGTACAAGTGTAGTAACCCTGTGTAGAAGATAAAATGAAATAAAAAGTATATCGCTACACAAAGCTATATAGGGCTGGAAAAGGCTGGGGAGACGTGGCTCTGACTCTGCAGATAGTGGCCACCTAATACATGGGGGGATCCAAAATGTGAGTAAAACGCCCTAGCTACTGGTGATGGGTGGAGGTGGGTGTAGTATGTGGTACATCGGTGGTGGTCTGAGTGCCTCTTGAAGGAAGACAACCCAACGGGTGGTGGTACGCCTATGCTCCATCATGTGGTCGTAGGCAATCCTGATGCGTGAGATATCCTCCTGATATAGTCGTGGTCGACGATATCCGCCCATGCGTGGTCAGCGCCGTGTTCTCTGTGCTTCTGCCTGGTGTAGCGTGAGCCCTATAGATGGACCTCTCTGATGAAGCTCAACTCGCTGAAAGAACTGCGTAATGGTCTGCTGGGTACTCACCCGTGGCTGATGTATGGGTTGTAGTGACCACTCTCGCCTCTCGTATGCTGCTGTGAGAAAGCGTTCCAAGCGTCTCTGGTCTCCCATAGTCATGCACAGCTTGAATGACTCCTCGATCTGGAACTGTGCTCGTAGGTCTAAGTATGCTGGACATCTGATAACAAAATGCTCCTCACTCTCTACCTCCGTCTGGCATACTGGGCACCACCTCTCCTCACGGGGGACTCCCCTGGACCGACCCCTCTCAATCTCGAGCTGATGTGATGAAACCCGGAGCTTCCCAATGACGACTCGTAGGTGGTGGGGCTCCTGAAAATATGCCTGGTGGCACTGTCTCTCCATCAAAGCTAGTGGTGCGTACCCACGTGTGATGCGGTCACGGGCTGCCTGAGCCATAGAGAAGACCCCTGATGCTGCTGTAAATGTCACCCCCAAGTAAACATATGATCCGACCACCTCGATCGGTCCACCTGCTGCTGTGAACAAACTATGTCTGCGTACCTGTGCTGATGTATGAAAGATCGAGACCTTGGTTTTACCAAGGTTCACAGATAACCCTTTGTGTCTGCAAAAGTCATCTAGGCCATGTAGATGATGCTGTAGACCTTCTGAAGACTCTGAAACCAATACAATATCATCAGCGTATAAAAGAATATGGACAGTGGACCCGTGTACCTCAATGCCATCTGCCCCCTACTGCTGTATGAAGTCCACTATCTCATCAATGTAGAGATTAAAGAGGGTGGGTGAGAGAGGGCATCCTTGCTTCACCCCGATAGTGCTAGCAAGTGGATCAGATAAGCCCCCTGGACATCTGACTCTACCAGATACTCTCTCGTATAAGGCGTAGATCCCCCATATCATCTCCTCCGGAGCTCCGATGTCAAGTAGTCGTCTGAAGAGTCGATCCCTGGGAAGAGTGTCAAATGCTTTGCGGAAGTCCACAAAGCAACAATATAATCTCCTCTTCCTCACCCTGGCCTGGTCGATCAGGCATCTCAGAGTGAAGATGTTGTCAATGGTAGAGTAATCTCGTCTGAAGCCTGCCTGTCCTGGAGCCCTGATGCCCTTCCTCTCAGCGAGAGTACTCAACTCTGTCTCTAGTATCGCCCCATATAACTTGGCCAATATAGGGCCAATCATGATCGTCCGGTATGTAGCTGGATCCATAGTATCACCTGACTTATGAATGGGCACTATGGTGTGCTCAATCCATGAGTCTGGGAACCCTTCAACCAATGCACGGTTGAAGAGATGGGCAATGAGGGGTGCGAGAGTCGTGCCTCCATAGATGAGGTGCTCTGCACTGTAAACCGAAATGATCATGGGCCCTGCCATGCTGCAGCCGGGCAATAGCGCGTCCCACCATAGTGGGTGTGAAGAAGTCAGAGGTAGTAGGACGTGGGCTCTGCGGTCTGGGAATGGGAGGCTGGTCTGAGATCTCGTATAGGCTCCGTGCATAGCTATGCGAAGTGCTCGGGTCTCGGATAGGTGTTTGTTGTCTCCTCTCTCTCAAATGTCGCCATGCCACTACACTGTCTCGACTCATGAGCAAATGGTAAATATCCCAGTATTGTCTCTCCTCCCATTCTCGCCGTTTGCGGCGAGTAAGGCTCTGCATGCGACGCTGTGCCTGTGTGTGTGTAATATCTCCTCTATGCTCTAAAATCCGTAGGTGCTTCCGCAGCTCACGACAGTCTGCACCATACCAACGGTTTTGGGGCATGGATCCTGTGCGTGGAGGGTGCATATGTGTGCGGTGTGGGAAGTTGCGGAGAGCTGAGTCTTGTAGGATGGAGGTGAGATGTGATGTAAGTGTGTCCAAAGGTGAGAATGGATCGAGGGAGAGTAGGCGGGTGTGTAAATGGTGTGCATAAACGTGTGAGAGCTCCTGTGTGAAGTGTATCGTGGTATGTATCTCAGTGGGTGAGGGAGGGTCTAATGGAATCGGAGATGAGAGTGTGAATGTAAGAAATGTGTGGTCAGCACCGAGTGGGCGTCGTCCAATACTAAGTGAAGGGATGAGTGAAGCTCCAGAGGTAGTACCCAAAATGTAGTCGACTGTGCTCTCACCTCCCCCGTGAGGGAAGCAAGTAAATGCGCCTGAACCTGGCCACCGATTCATCCCGTTATATATAACGAGATGATGTCGACTGCCTAGCTCGAGTAGATGTCTGCCATAGCCGGTGGTGTCCTTACCCGTATGTGCCGATACTCTGCTGGTGCTAATCTCAACCGGGTCTCTGGCCCTCATGAGATGCGGGTGATCCATGTCATATGCCTCGCACTGATGCGACTGAGTGCGGCCATTGAAGTCCCCCATAAGGAAGACTTCACCAAGTGTGCTGTAATGTAGTATCTCATCTGAAAGCGCTGTGTATGGTGAGTCTCTATCTCAGATCGGTCCCCCGAGATCCTGTCCTGCGTATCGAGATCCGCCTAGTGGGAAGTAGCATATAGCAATGTAAATCGAGCTCCCCTGTGCTATCTCTATGCGAACCCACATGTATCGTGCCTCCTCATCTCTACCTATAATATGGATCCGGCTCTGTATCTCCTGTCGAAATACGATGGCCACTCCTCCCAATCCTCGCGCTGTACTCTGTCTCGTCGTAGTCCTGAATGCAGATTCCCAATGAAAACCTGCAATGCGTGGTAGACCTCTCTCTGGGCTCTCGTGTGTCTCTGTGATGCACGCAAAGTCATGTGATGCGAGGATCTCCTCGACTCTGTCTGGTCGCGTCCACAGAGAGAGAGAGAGAGAGAGAGAGAGAGAGAGAGAGAGAGAGAGAGAGAGAGAGAGAGAGAGAGAGAGAGAGAGAGAGAGAGAGAGAGAGAGAGAGAGAGAGAAAGAAGAAAGAAAGAAAGTCATATTAACGTCTTCTGGAGGCCAAACTTGGCCTATGAGACAGAAACCATGTGCAAGTGTAGTAACCCTGTGTAGAGGATGAAATGAAATAAAAGGTATATCGCGACACAAAGATATATATAAAGCTGGAAAAGGATGGGGAGATGTGGCTCTGACTCTGCAGATAGTGGCCACCTAATACATGGGGGACATGTGAGTAAAAGTGTGAGTAAAACACCCTAGCTACCGGTGAATGGGTGGAGGTGGGTGTAGTATGTGGTACATCGGGGGTGGTCTGAGTGCCTCCTGAAGGAAGACAACCCATGGGGGGAGAGAGAGAGAGAGAGAGAGAGAGAGAGAGAGAGAGAGAGAGAGAGAGAGAGAGAGAGAGAGAGAGAGAGAGAGAGAGAGAGAGAGAGAGAGAGAGAGAGAGAGAGAGAGAGAGAGAGAGAGAGAGAGAGAGAGAGAGAGAGAGATATTAACGTCTTCCGAAGGCCAAACTTGGCGTACGGGACAAAACTATGTACAAACTGTAGTATGTCCTATGCAGAAATAAAATGGAATAGTACTCGCTACACAAAACTGTGACGGCCGAAAAAGGCTCGAAATAACCACATGATAGTGTATCAGGTGATGGAGAGATAGTGGGGATAATGTAGTGGTGTGTGGGGAGACGTGGCTTTGCCTCTGCAGATAATGGCCACCTAATACATGGGGCCCCCATGACAGGAGTGAATATGTATATCCTAACAATAGATAATGGGTGGAGGTGGGTGGAGTATGTGGTACATGGGCGGCGGTCTGAGTGCTCTCAGAAAGGCTACCCAGGTGGTGGTCGTGCGCTTGTGCTCCATCATGTGGTCATGGGCTATCCCGATGCTGGAGATATCCTCCTTGTATAGTCGTGGTCGTCCATATCCAGCCCTATGTGGTCGACGTCGCACTCTCTGTGTTGTTGCCTGCTCGAGCATGAGGCCTATGCCTCTAGAAGGTAGGCCTAAGGCCCCTCTGATGTAGCCCATCTCTCTGAAAGAATTGAGTGATGGTTTGTTGGGTACTCACCCGTGTCTGATGTGTGGGCTGTATGGCTCCTTTCATCTCTCATATGTTGCCGTGAGGAAACGTCCCAACCGCCGTTGGTCTCCTTTGGTCATGCACAATTGTAGCGACCCCTCTACGTGGAACTTTGTACGTAGATCTGAGTATGCTCGGCATCTGGTAACAAAGTGCTCACTCTCTACCTCTGTATGGCATACTGGGCACCACCTCTCCTCTCTAGGGACTCACCTGGTCCTACCACTCTTGATCTCGAGCCGATGTGACGAAACTCGAAGCTGCCCAACGATGACTCGAAGGTGGTGTGGTAGGTATGTTTGCATGTATCGCGGAGTCTCAATGAAGCCCTGATGTAAGATCTGTAGAAAATGCTCGCGGTAGTGGAGCATTTTTCGGTGGCAATGTATCCTTGGGACTAATCCATGTCCTCTGTATGTATGTATGTATGCCATATCTCTTGTTGAGCTACCCAATTCCTCTCTTGGTGGGAGAGCGAATAGGTGGGGGCTTGTAAGTCCTACTGCAATGGTGGTAGTCTGTCTATGTCAAACCCATGATGGGCCAACCTGTCTCCTTTCTGTGCGTACCATGAGGAGGTGTCTCCTTCTAATGCCATGTCGCGTGATGCCTGGAAAGCTTGGTAAGTGATGCGCTCTGTATCCATGCTCGGGATCCTGTGTAATAGGCATACTGTCTGGAATAATGCCTCTACTAGCATCGATGGTGCCGCGAGCTCTGCTCTGATAATATCATGTGGTACCGAAGGCTTGCTTCAGACGAGTCGGTCCGCCTGTTGTTGTGAAAGAACTCTATCTCCTCACTCGAGTTAATGTATGAAAAATCATAACCTAGGTTTTACCAAGGTTCATAGAAAGCCCTCTATGTATGCAGAAGTCGTCTAAGCCGCGTAGGTGGTGCTGTAGACCTTCTGCAGACTCTAAAACGAGCACAATATCATCGGCATATAAAAGAATATGAACAGTGGTCCCTTGTACCTCAACGCCTTCCCCTCCCTGCTGTCGTATGAAGTCCACTATCTCATCAATGTATAGTCCAAAGAGGGTGGGTGAAAGAGGGCACCCTTGCTTCACCCCGATGGTGCTAGCAAGTGAGTGGGATAAGCCACCTGGACATCTGACTCTACTAGATACTCTCTCATATAAAGCGTAGATCCCCCATATCATCTCATATGGGGCTCCGATTTCAAGTAGACGTCTGAAGAGTCTCTCCCTAGGGACTATGTCGAAGGCTTTGGGGAAGTCCACAAAGCAGTAGTATAGTCTCCTCTTCCTCACTCTTGCCTGGTCGATTAGGCATCTCAGAGTGAAGATGTGGTCAATGATAGAGAAGTCTCGTCTGAAACCTGCCTGTGCTGGAGCCCTCATACCCTTCCTCTCGGCGAGAGTGCTCAACTCTGTCTCTAGCACTGCCCCGTATAACTTGGCCAATATGGGGCCAATCATGATCGTTCGATATGTAGCTGGATCCATAATGTCACCTCACTTATGAATGGGCACTATGGTGTGCTCCGTCCATGAGTCCGGGAACCCTTCAACCAGTGCACAGTTGAAGAGGTGGGCAATGAGCGGTGCTAGAGTCGTACATCCATAGATAAGCTATGTGCATAACTATGCCAAATGCTCGGGTCTCGAATGGGTGTCTCTTCTCTCCTCTCCCAGAGAGAGAGAGAGAGAGAGAGAGAGAGAGAGAGAGAGAGAGAGAGAGAGAGAGAGAGAGAGAGAGAGAGAGAGAGAGAGAGAGAGAGAGAGAGAGAGAGAGAGAGAGAGAGAGAGAGAGAGAGAGAGAGAGAGAGAGAGAGAGAGAGAGAAAGAAAGAAAGAAAGAAAGAAAGACTTTTTAACGTCTATTAGAGAGAGAGAGAGAGAGAGAGAGAGAGAGAGAGAGAGAGAGAGAGAGAGAGAGAGAGAGAGAGAGAGAGAGAGAGAGAGAGAGAGAGAGAGAGAGAGAGAGAGAGAGAGAGAGAGAGAGAGAGAGTTTTTACGTCTATTAGGAGGCCGAACTCTGCCTATGAGACAAATCGATGTACATGGGTGTATCTTCTGTCTATCAGAGAAGATAAAAGTGCTGAAAAAGAAACTGGTAAAGCTGATACATATCTCCGTGAAATGCGTGTGGAGATACCCATGAAAGTGGGGGGGTGTATGGAGTGCGATATCTATGACAGTCTATATGCAAATGGGTAGTACAACAAACATGGGAATGCATCTGAAACGACTAACTAGCTCCATCCTGTGCTAGTGGGCGGGTGTAAGATGTGATACATAGGTGGAGGTGGAGTCAGGGCCATCGTGATAGCTGCAGCGGGATCAGCCATCATCTGGAATCGTCTCTCCTCCATGGCGCGCTGGTCACGAGCCTGTATCTCTGCAATCTGATGTCGGTGATGTCTCGGGGCCCGATATCCTATAGCACGAGGTTGTCTCCTAGCTCAAGCAGTCTGAGCCTGCTGAAGAGTCACCCCTCTCGGTGTGTGGCCTGAGGGGGGGAGGGCTGCAGCATGTCGTGGAATAAAGAACTCAGTGAGCTGACTCTGTCTCCCTCTTGTATGGGCTGCTACAGTAGGCTGGAGTAGGGAATCTCTATGACTCTGTATCTCTAGTAGGAATTGCCTGAGCTGTCGCTAGTCTCTAGAGTCCATGATCTCTCAGAGGGTGGGCTGCCCTGTAAATAGAGTCCCGTATCTACCTCTGATGCCATCATATGCGCTACATCTGCATACAAAGTGCTCCTCATCCTCCATCTCTACTCTGCAAACCGTGCATATCCGCTCCTCTCTGGGAATGTCTGTGGCTCTGCCCGTCTCAATCTCTAGTCTATGTGATGAGACTCTCAACTTGCCAATCGCTACCCTCGAGCTATGAGGGATGTAAGTATCCATGTAACATGGCCGCCGGATGAAACCGTCTGCTAGGATGTCTAAGAACTGGTCTCGATAGTGCAATAGTCTCGATCCCATGTGTGGTGTGTGCCATGTCTGACTAATGTAGCGCTGCCAAAGATCCTGTCTCGGCACAACATTCCTCTCATGACGAGAGAGGTGGATATGAGGTGAGTCTGGGTCGTACTGAAAAGGCGGCAATCTGTCCATATCAAGCCCATGACTATCAAACCATACTCTAACCTGAGTGTACCAAGCTCTCTCATATCCTGAGTCTGATATCTGTATAGATGCCTCAAAAGCTCTGCGTGTGAGTCTGTCTGTAGGGAGCTCCTTCATCCTCTGAATAAAGCAGATAGTCAGATAGTCTGGAATAGTGCATCTACTACCATGGGTGGTGCAGCTAGCTCTGCCTTGATGATGTCATGTGGTACCGAGTGTTTCCCGCGAAATAGTCGCGAGATCATACGTACCTGGGGCCTCTCAATCGCACTCCACTGGGTGACTGTGAGGCCTGGGGCCCAAACTGTCGCATCATACATCATAGCTGGTCGGACTAGTGTGTCAAATAGCCACCCCTTCGTGCGGGGCTCCTAGAAGTGTGCCTGGTGACATCTCTGCTCTAACATGGCTAAAGCTGCATATCCTCGTGTGAGTCTATCGGTGGCTGCCTGTCTCATGCTGAAGGGGCCAGGTAAGCTCGTGAATGTGACTCCGAGGTAGACATAGGAAGTGACCACCTCAATCTGTCCACCGCCGGCTGTGAATCCTGCTCCATACCTCACCAAGGGGGAGGTGTGGAAGATCATGACCTTGGTCTTGCCAAGGTTTACTGTCAAGCCCTTCTGTGTACAAAACTCATGGAGGGCATCCAAGTGGCGCTGGAATCCATCGGGTGACTCTGAAATCAAGACAATGTCATCGGCATATAATAAAATGTGGACAGGTGTACCTGCGAGGTCTGCACCCTGTCCTCCAGCTCGGAGAATGTAGTCCTCAATCTCATCGATGTAGAGACCAAATAGAGTGGGAGAGAGCGGGCAGCCTTGCTTAACACCGATGGTGCTAGCAATGGCCTCAGACATACCTCCTGGACACTGTACTCTCCCAGTCACCTGCTCATAGAGTGCATAGATGGCCCCAATCATCCCTGATGGTACCCCCAAGCTCTGAAGGCGTTGGAAGAGCCTCTCTCGTGGCATTGTATCGAAAGCTTTGCGGAAGTCCACAAAGCAGCAATATAGTCTCTTCTTCCGCACCCTTGCCCCGTCAATGAGGCAGCGCAAAATGAAGATGTGATCAATAGTAGAGAAAGCTCGCCGAAAACCTGCCTGGCCTCGTGCTCGTAGCCCCTCAGTCTCTGCATATGAGCATATGAGCTGAGCTCTGCCTCAAGTATGGCACCGTATAGTTTGGCCATGGTGTGGCCAATCATGATGGTCCTGTAATTCCCTGGATCTAGGGTGTCGCCAGATTTGTGGATAGGCACAATGGTGTGCCTAGTCCACTCCTCTGGGAAGCCCTCCCCTATAGCCCGGTTGAAGGCATGTGCAATCAACGGGGCTATAGTGGAGGCTGCATATATGAGGTGCTCGCTCTGCAATCCCGTATGGTCTGTCGAACGTCCATGTCGCAGTCGTCCTATGGCCCTCTCAACCATCTTTGCTGTGAAAAGAGAAGAACTAGTAGGGCGAGGCTCAAGTGGCTGGGGAATGGGAGGCTGCCCAGGCACCTCATATAATCTCTGAGCATAATCATGCCATGTGTGTAGGTCCCCAATAGGTGTGGTCGGGCGTGGCTCTCATAGGGGGGGGGGGGAAGAGAGAGAGAGAGAGAGAGAGAGAGAGAGAGAGAGAGAGAGAGAGAGAGAGAGAGAGAGAGAGAGAGAGAGAGAGAGAGAGAGAGAGAGAGAGAGAGAGAGAGAGAGAGAGAGAGAGAGAGAGAGAGAGAGAGAGAGAGAGAGAGAAAAAGAAAGAAAGAAAGTGTTTTTACGTCTATTAGGAGGCCGAACTCGGCCTATGAGACAAATCGATGTACATGGGTGTATCTTCTGTCAATCAGAAAAGATAAAAGTGCTGAAAAGAAACTGGTTAAGCTGATATAGATCTCCGTAGTATGCATGTGGGGATACCCATGAAAATGGTGGGGGGTGTATGGAGTGCGATATCTATGATAGTCTATATGCAAAAGGGTAGTACAACAACCATGAGAATGCATCTAAAACGACTACTAGCTCCATCCTGTGCTAGTGGGTGGGTGTAATATGTGATACATAGGTGGAGGTGGAGTCAGGGCCACCCTGATGGCTGCAACGGGATCGGCCATCATCTGGGATCGTCTCTCCTCCATGGCGCGATGGTCACAAGCCTGGATCTCCGCAATCTGGTGTCGGTGAAGTCTCGGGGCCCGATATCCTATAGCACGGGGTCGTCTCCTAGCTCGAGATATCTGAGCCTGCTGAAGAGTCACCCCGCTCGGTGTGTGGGCTGAGGGGGGGAGGGCTGCAGCACGTCGTGGAATAAAGAAGTCAGTGAGCTGACTCTGTCTCCCTCCTGTATGGAGTGCTACAGTAGGCTGGAGTAGGGAATCTCTGTGACTCTGTATCTCTAGTAAGAATCGCCCGAGCTGTCGCTGGTCTCTAGAGTCCATGATCTCTCGGAGGGTGGGCTGCCCTGCAAACAGAGTCTCGTATCTGCCTCTGATGCCATCATATGCGCTACATCTGCATACAAAGTGCTCCTCATCCTCCATCTCTACTCTGCATACTCTGCATATCCGCTCCTCTCTAGGAATGTCTGCGGCTCTGCCCGTCTCAATCTCGAGTCGGTGTGATGAGACTCTCAGAGAGAGAGAGAGAGAGAGAGAGAGAGAGAGAGAGAGAGAGAGAGAGAGAGAGAGAGAGAGAGAGAGAGAGAGAGAGAGAGAGAGAGAGAGAGAGAGAGAGAGAGAGAGAGAGAGAGAGAGAGAGAGAAAGAAAGAAAGAAAGACTTTTTAACGTCTATTAGAGGCCAAATCGGCCTATGAGACAAAACATATACATCAGTATGATCCAATCCACTGTGATCCAAAACGAAAATAAAGTGTGAGTACTGCAAACGGGTATAAAAGGAGGGATAGTAAAAGGAGGGATAGTAGCTTGCATCAAGGGTGTGGGGTGCTATGGGTATGCACTCTATATGCTCAATGGGTGAGATACAAACATGATATGCATAGGGAGGGGAGGCTCGATGGTGTCACAACCCCCTAAATGCCTGGAGTGGGTTTAGGATATAATGCATCGGTGCGAGAGAGAGAGAGAGAGAGAGAGAGAGAGAGAGAGAGAGAGAGAGAGAGAGAGAGAGAGAGAGAGAGAGAGAGAGAGAGAGAGAGAGAGAGAGAGAGAGAGAGAGAGAGAGAGAGAGAGAGAGAGAGAGAGAGAGAGAGAGAGAGAGAGAGAGAGAGAGAGAGAGAGAGAGAGAGAGAGAGAGAGAGAAAGAAAGAAAGACTTTTTAACGTCTATTAGAGGCCAAAATCGGCCTATGAGACAAAACATATACATCAGTATGATCCAATCCACTGTGATCCAAAACGAAAATAAAGTGTGAGTACTACAAACGGGTATCAAAGGAGGGATAGTAGCTGGCATCAAGGGTGTGGGGTGCTATGGGTATGCACTCTATATGCTCAATGGGTGAGATACAAACATGATATGCATAGGGAGGGGAGGCTCGATGGTGTCACAACCCCCTAAATGCCTGGAGTGGGTGTAGGATATAATGCATCGGTGGGTAAGGCATCATGGCGATCCTCAAAATGCTACCCTGGGCGTCCAAATCGATAGGGGTGCGCTGCTGACGTCTCTGTATCTCCATGTCATGGCGTGCGTGAATCGCCCGAATCTCTCTCTGATGTGGACGAGCTCTCCGGACAAGGGGTCTCGGTCGTCGACGCTGTCGTCTAAGCTCCTCTGCTTTGTGTAATGTGACACCCCGCATCGAGCTGGGCCCGCGAGTGTATGTGGGTCTGAAAAAATCTGTAATATGAGTCTGAGGGGGGGGGCCAGGTGTATCTCCATATGCTGCTGGAGGAGTGATGCGCGGTGGTGCTGGAGCTCTACTAAGAAACGACCTAGAGGGCGCTGGTCCTCTGTCCCCAATAAAGCCTTGATCTCTCTAGGCCCCCTGAAGAGCTGTGGGTAGCGGTCTCTGATGTCCTCATATGCCTGGCATCTACATGTGTAGTGCTCCTCGTCCTCCACCTCCTCTCTACATATCCTGCATAATCGCTCATCCCTGGGGGTATGTGTGGCTCGCCCAATCTCAATCTCGAGCGGGTGTGATGATACTCTGAGCTGCCCAATGGCCACTCTCTCAGTTGGTGCCATATATGTATCCATGTATCGTGGTCTCTGAATGAAACCATCCGCTGTCACAGTTAGGAAGTGCTCTCTGTAGTGTTGCCTCTTTGTGGGAAGAGGCTCCCGTGGTGCTATCCATGTCTCCCTGACGTGTATCTGTAGTAGGTCGTGACGGATGATCCTATTCCTCTCCGAACGAGAGAGGGTAATGTGGGGGGAAGAGAGGTCATACTGAAAAGGGGGGAGATCCGTAATGCTCATGCCATGGTCTGCTAACCATCGGTAAGTCTGTGCATACCATACTCTCTCATGCCCTGTCTCTGCCAAATGTCTAGAGCTCTCAAATGCAAGCCTGGTGAGTCGGCTAGTGGGGAGCTCTCTGACTCTCAGAATAAAGGTCACCAACTGGAAGAGGGCCTCCACTAGCATCGGTGGTGTGCCAAGCTCAGCTCGTATAATGTCATGTGGAACGGAGGGCTTGCTGCGCAGCAAGCGTGATATCATGGTGATCTGGGGCCTCTCAATCTGCGTCCACATCGCCTCTGTGATCCCTGGTTCCCATACTGCTGCTGCGTACATCAATGCGGGTGTCACTAGAGTGTCAAAGAGCCACCCCTTAGTCCGGGGCTCCTGAAAATGTGTCTGAAAGCAGCGTCTCTCCAATCCTGCAAGTGCCGCATAACCTCGCGTCAATCTATCTCTCGCAGCCTGTGCCATGGAGAATACCCCTGTGCTTCCCGAGAAGGTGATACCTAGGTAGACGTAGGAGTCCACTACCTCTATCTGTCCTCCAGCTGCTGTGAAAGAGGCGCGATGGCGTACTGTCCTGGAGGTATGGAAGATCATGACCTTGGTCTTGCCAAGGTTCACTGTGAGTCCTCTCTCCATGCAAAAGGTATCGAGCGCCTGTAAATGTGACTGCAACCCCTCCTGTGACTCTGAGAGCAGGACAATGTCATCAGCATATAATAGGATATGTACTGGCGTACCTCCGATGTCTCCTCCTCTCCCTCCTGCTCGCTGTATATACTTCGTGATCTCGTCGATGTAGAGACCGAAGAGAGTGGGTGAGAGGGGGCAACCTTGTTTCACACCAATGGTGCTAACAAGGCTGTCTGATAGACCGCCGGGGCAGCGTACCCTGCCTGTGACTCGTGCATACAAAGCGTGGATGGCCCATAGCATGTTTGATGGAAGCTGTAACTCCTGGAGCCTCCGTAGTAGTCTCTCTCGAGGGACCATGTCGAAGGCTTTGCGGAAATCCACAAAGCAACAGTATAGTCTCTGCTTCCTCGCCTTCGCGCTCTCAATCAAGCAACGAAGCACGAAGATGTGGTCGATGGTGGAGAAAGTGCGGCGGAAGCCTGCCTGGCCGGGTGCTCTGATCCCCGCTGCCTCAGCGTGTGTACTGAGCTCTGCCTCTAGTACTGCCCCATAGATCTTGGCCAGGATATGGCCTATCATAATAGTCCTGTAGTTCCCTGGGTCCATCATATCGCCGGACTTATGGATAGGCGTAATGGTATGCGTAGTCCATGAGTCGGGTAATCCCTCAACCAAAGCACGGTTGAAGAGATGGGCGATCAAGTGGGAAACTAGATCTGCTGCGTATATAAAGTGCTCTCCATGTAGCCCCGTGTGGTCTGCTAAACGGCCATGCTGTAGCCTATGGATGGCCTGTCGTACCATGCCTGCTGTGAAGAGGGTGGATATCACCGGACGCGGTGTGGAAGGAATCGGTAATGGTGGCTGTCCTGGGACGTCATATAACCTCTTGGCATAGGTGTGCCAAGTCGAAGGATCGGCTATGGGTGTAGGTGGACGTGGCTCACGTAGTGCCCTCCACGCGGTGGCACAATCCCTACTCATGAGAAGGTCGATCAACTCTGCCTCCTTTCGCTCCTCGAAAGCTCGCCGCTTCCGGCGTGTGAGGGCTCGCATCTGTCGTCGTGCCTCCCTCTCTGTGATGGATCCCAAGATACTCTGTGCTCTGAGATGTCGGTATAGTCGCCTACACTCCTCATCGTACCATCTATTCTGGGGTGTATGCCCCAACCGTGTCGGATGTGGAGTGCTGTGGGTGGTGTATGGGAAGCTGAGAGTAGAAGATGTATGGAGGATCGAGGAGAAGTGGGCGGTGAGGGTGTCCAAGGAGGCAGAGGGATCAAGGGAGTAGATGCGCTCTCGAACATGGGAGCTATAGATATGTGCTAGCTCATGTCTAAAGTGAATGGTGGTACGGGCTCGTGTCTGTGTGGTGACGGGGTGGGGTATGCATGGTGAGCCGCGAATGGATAGGGCAAGATATGCGTGATCAGCTCCAATCGGTAAGGGTGGGATAGTGAATGAGGTGATCAGATGTGTCGCCTCCGGGGGCCCGATAACATAGTCTACCACACTGCCCCCATGTGGTGTCGTGGGTGGAATGCAGGTGAGACCGTGCGAGGTGGGCGAGCTCCCCATCCCATTATATATGACGAGACGGTGTGCTGCTCCCATCTGGAGTAAGTGTCGGCCATATAAGGTGGGTGTGGCGGTGTCGGCTGAGGCTCTGAGTGTAGGCATGTCCTCTATGGTACGAAGCATCTCAGGGTCGTCAAAGTCGTAGATATCACACTGGTGGCTCTGATGAAAGAGGCCGCGGAGAGCTACGTCGTGGTGTGCTCGGTTGCTCCAAACGCCAAGGGAGTGGGCTGCTGCGTGAGGAGAGAGAAAGTAGAGAGAGAAACCTGCGCAGAAATTTGGAGAAGAAGATGGAGAAGCTGAAGTTGAAGAAGTCCCAATCAAGTTATGAGAGATTTGGGACCAAGTCTTATTGATAAGTGACTTTTAGGTCATTTGGGCATGTTCACACATGGCCAATGACCAAAAGTCATAAAAATAATGTAAATGCCTATAACTCCCCAATTTGGGGTCCAAAACATACAACAAAAATATATCTGGAAAGCTCTCGAAGAGAGCTTTCACATGGAAGGGTCAAAATATACAAAAGGAGAGTCCTTGGGGCCTTTATCCCCAACAACCTCCCACTTAAAGGACCAAGGAGGCTCCTTTAAGCTAAGTAACTCCCACCATCTGTATACATAGCTGATGTTGTGCCTTGGGTAGACACTTCGTGAGAGCATCTGCAGGATTCTGTGAAGTATTGACCTTGATCAAAGTGATCAGGCCATCCTCTAACACCTCTCTGATGAAGTGATATCTCACATCAATATGCTTTGTGCGAGCATGAAACATGGCATTCTTTGCCAAACATATGGCACTCTGGCTATCGCATCCAAGAAGAGGTGCCTTATCAAGCATCCCAAACTCACTGCAGAGCCGAGCTAACCAAATGGCTTCTTTGGAAGCCTCTGTGGCTGAAATATATTCAGCCTCTGTAGTAGATAGTGCAACTATCCTCTGAAGTCTAGAGCACCATGAAATAGCTCCACCTGCAAGGATGTATACATAGCCACTTGTGGACTTGCGTGTGTCCACATCACCTGCCATGTCTGAATCACAAAATCCTTTTAACTCCAATGGACCCTTTCCATAACATAAGCATTTACTTTTGGTCCCTTTCAAATATCTCAAGATAGATTTGACTGCCTCCCAATGAGCTCTACCAGGATTAGCCATGAACCTGCTAACAACTCCCACTGCATGAGCAATGTCTGGCCGAGTGGCAACCATAGCATACATAAGTGAACCACAAGCTGATGCATATGAAACACTTTTCATGTAACTGGCTGCATCATCATTTTTGGGACAGTCATCCTTGGAAAGCTTAACATGTGGCTGCAATGGCACTCCAAGAGGCTTAGCATCAGCCACATTAAATCTGTCCAGCACTTTTTCAATGTACTTTTCTTGGGATACCTGCAAAGTATGCTGCTGTCTATCCCTTTTTATACGCATACCAAGAATATGCTCAGCTTCCCCAAGGTCTTTCATTGAGAATGCAGAGTTCAGCTGCTGTTTTAGAGCATTCAGAGTGCTCTTTTTCTTCCCAGCCAGGAGCATATCATCTACATACAGTACAAGAATAATTGGGCTGCCATCTTCATCCTTTTTCGTGTACAAACAATGATCTGCATGGCTTCTTTTAAACCCATGTTTGAGCATAAATGCATCAAACTTCTTATACCATTGTCTGGGGGCCTGTTTCAGCCCATACAAGCTCCTTTTCAGTTTGCATACCAGATGCTCTTTTCCAGGAATGGCATATCCTTCTGGCTGTTTCATGTACAGCTCTTCATCTAAATCACCATGCAAAAAGGCTGTTTTAACATCCATTTGGAATAATTCCAAATCCAAGGCAGCTGTGAGAGCAAACAACACACGTAAAGTGGTCATTTTCACCACTGGAGAGAACACTTCTTGGAAATCAATGCCCTCTTTTTGGGCATATCCCTTAGCAACCAGCCTTGCCTTATACTTGGGTTTGCCATCAACAGTTTTGATTTTGTACACCCACTTGTTTGGAATGGCTTTCCTTCCTTTGGGTAACTCAACCAAATCCCAAGTATCATTTGCATGCAAGGCCTTTATCTCTTCCTGCATGGCTAACTCCCACTTCTTCTTGTGCTCACATAGCTTTGCCTCTTTATAAGTAAGAGGCTCACCCTCATCTGATAACATAATATAATGTATAGAGGGATCATATCTATTCACTCGCCTCCTAGGACATATAGATCTTCTTACCCAATGATCCACATTACTAGGCAATGGATCTACATCAGGAGGTACATTAACTTCTTCATTGTTAACGGGCTGCTGTACATCATTTCCAGCCCTGTTTTCAGCATGAATAGGTGGCTGCATATGCCCTTCAGGAGCATCATTTTGCTGTCCAGCATCATCTGGCTCAATAACCACGGGCTCATTGTCATTTCCAGCCATATGTGGTGCATCCCGAGGGTCCATATCAGATTTAACTAGTGGCTGTACATGCTGAAATTTGACTCTTTTATGGTCATCTTTAGAGGCACAATTGTTTTTGAGCAGCCTTGCCTCATTACATACAACATCTCGGCTGCGTATTACCTTCTTGAGTTGAGGTAGCCAAATCCTGTAGCCCATTTCACCTTCATCTCCATAACCCATGAAGATTCCTTTCATGGACTTTGCATCTAACTTGCTTCTCAACTCAGGCCTTATATGCACAAAAGCATCGCAACCAAAGATGCGTAGGTGGTCATATGAAGCTGGTTTGCCCGACCAAACCTCTTCTGGAATGCCACCTTTTAAGGACATATGAGGGGATCGATTGCAAACATGAACTGCAGTTTTCAAAGCCTCTCCCCAAAATCCATGAGGGAGATTAGCTGTGGACAGCATGCATCTCACCCTCTCACATAAAGTCCTATTATACCTTTCAGCCACACCGTTGGAAGAGGGGCTGTATGGGACTGTTAGCTCCCTCTTAATACCAAGATTTTCACAAAATCTATTGAATTCAGCACTTGTAAACTCACCCCCATTATCTGTACGTAAGCATTTCAGCTTTCTACCTGTTTGAGTGGTCACAAATGCATGAAATTTCTTAAATGCAGCAAAGGCTTCATCTTTAGATTTTAACAAATATACCCAAAGCTTCCTAGAGTAATCATCTACAAAAGAAACAAAGTAAAGAGCACCCCCCATAGATTTTGTGGGCATGCTACAAACATCAGAATGAACAAGATCAAGCACATTAGACTTACGAGAGACACCATAGTAGTAAGAATTCTTTACTTGCTTACCATATTGACATTCATTACAAAAATCAAGTTTTGAGCCTTTAGCATCAAACTTGTCCAAATTACATAGTTTATCAAGGCCTTTTTGACTCATGTGACCAAGCCTTTTATGCCATAATTCCATATGTGAATGGATTTCAGCCAAAGCAATAAACTTGCCCAGCAAGGCTTTACCATGCAAGCAATAAAGAGTCCCTTTCTTTGTACCTTTAACAATCAGCCTAGAGCCTTTGATAAGCTTCCATGACCCCTTCTCAAAGAGGGTACTATATCCATGCATATCCATTTGCCCAACAGACAATAAGCTTTTCTTGATGCTTGGTACATACCTTACATCATGCAAAACAAGCTCATTGGTACCATCCACTGTGAGATGCACTGTGCCAATACCTTCAATTGAACAAGCATGGTTATTTCCAAGATATACATGTCCATGGCTGCCTGCATGAAAGGTAGTGAAACACTCCTTAATAGGAGTTACATGAAACGATGCACCTGAATCTACAATCCATGTTTGTGACAAAGCATCATTCACAGTAAGCAAGGCATCAATCAAATCCCTCTTTGTGATCTGCATATCTTGTGCATGAATATTAATAGAAGGATCAATAACTTCAGCATGCTCTGCTTCCATAGTAGCACAAAGTATATCTTCTGCATCTGATAGCTCCTCAATGATGACACTAGAGGCCACATTGGCCTTCTCTTTGTCTTTGTCCTTTGAGGTATCATGTGCTTCATTCTTGGTGTCCTTTTTCTTCCTGTCACCTGTGTTCTTCCTTCTTTCTAGTTCAGCTTTATAGAATCTGCAATCAGGCTTCTTGTGACCTTTCCTACCACATTGATAACAAGTCACTTCAGCCTTGCCTTTGCTTTTGCTCCTGTTCCTCTGTACATTTCCACTTTTCTTTTCTGTTCTTCCTCTAGCCACATTGGCTGAACCACTGCCCTCTCCACTAGCTTTCCTCCTGATTTCCTCATTCAAAATAGAACCCCTTACACCATCAAAGGTAAGATTGGGGCTATTCGAAAGTGAAACAACCAATGTTTCCCACGAATCAGGTAAGGTCATCAACAAGAAGATGGCCTTAAGCTTATCATCAAATGGAGGTAATCCAGAGTCCTGCAATTGTGAAAGAGTACCTGTAAACAAAGATAAGTGCTCAGCCGCACTTTTTGACTCATCAAGCTGCATACACACTAGCTTACGCATAAGATGCACTTGATTTACAGGCGTGGTATTTTCATAAGTGGCTTTCAGCTTCTCTCATACCTCAAAAGCAGTTGTAAGGCCTTTCAAATCCACTAAGATTTCAACTGATACAGCCATCTTGATGTAAGTGATGGCCTTCTTGTTTAGGTTCATCCATGCTGCATCTGTCATATCTTCAGGCTTGACTTCCTCAAGAGCCCCTTCACAATCTTTAAGAAAGAGGATGCCCAACATTCTCTCTTTCCACAAATCGAAACCATTACCTTCAAATCTCTTGATCTCAAACAAGCTTTTGACATCAGAGGAGGTAGAGGCCATGTTTGCACACTAAGAGCTTCAAAATTTCACCAAAAAGGTAAAATTCACCTGCTGTCCTGTGCGCAATTACCTTAGGAGACTATAGCTGAGAAATTAAGCCCAAAAACTGTTCAAAACTTGCAAAAAACAATTTCTGAAATTTTCTGCAGAAAATTTCAGAAAATTCCAGCAAGCTGTAATTGCATCAAAAACAACAAATTTGTTGTTTTTCAACCACAAAAGGCATACATAGATGTAAAACCAAGGCAATGGGTGCTTGTTTTCACAAAAGCCCCAATTTTTGCAGCAATATGACCTGTAAAATCAGAGAAATGACCTACTGTAATAAGTTTCCAGCAAGTATGCACTCCCTCAATCTTTGTGCATGTCCTCCCACTTGAAAAATGAGAGAATTTCTGCCACAAAAGACCTGTAGATGAAAAAATCAGCAATGTGGATGCTGAAAAAGACCTGTGGGGATACAAAAAAAAGAATAGAAGAGATTCTTCGCGATGAAACTCTCTAAAAAGCACAAAATTTGCTTCAGCTTTGCTCCGGGCTGAAGTAATCCTCCAAAAACAGCCCTTTTATCGCGAAAAAAGAAGGTTTTTCGCGATGAAATTCTCTCAAATGCAAGAAGACACCTTAAGCTCAACATAGGATGAAGTAGAAAAATAGTTTGAGCAACTTTGTCGCGATGGAACAACTCAAAGCTCTGATACCAGTTGAAAGAGGCCGCGGAGAGCTACGTTGTGGTGTGCTCGGTTGCTCCAAACGCGAAGGGAGTGGGCTGCTGCGTGAGGAGAGAGAAAGTAGAGAGAGAAACCTGCGCAGAAATTTGGAGAAGAAGATGGAGAAGCTGAAGTTGAAGAAGTCCCAATCAAGTTATGAGAGATTTGGGACCAAGTCTTATTGATAAGTGACTTTAGGTCATTTGGGCATGTTCACACATGGCCAATGACCAAAAGTCATAAAGATAATGTAAATGCCTATAACTCCCCAATTTGGGGTCCAAAAAATACAACAAAAATATGTCTGGAAAGCTCTCGAAGAGAGCTTTCACATGGAAGGGTCAAAATATACAAAAGGAGAGTCCTTGGGGCCTTTATTCCCAACATCTGAGTGCGGGCATTGAAGTCTCCTACAAGGAAGACTTCACCCATCCCGGTATACTCCATAATCGTGTCACTGAGGCAGTCATATGGCGATGTGGTGCCTGGTCCCTCCCCTCCTGATGGCTGCTCAGGGGAATGTGTGAAGCGTGAACCAATGGGTGCAATATAGCATACGGCGAAGTACGCTGCTCTCTCCTCTGATAGCTGTAAGCGTATCCACATGAAACGTGCCTCTGGGTCTCTGGCTACCACTTGTACCCTGTGCCGTAACGACTGTCTATAGAGCACGGCTACTCCTCCTGATCCTCGTGTGGTGTGCTGTCTCATCTGACGGCGGTGAGCTGACTGCCACATATAGCCCTCAATCCTCGGTAGGCTCCTCCCCGGGCTCTCGTGTGTCTCTGTCAAGAAGATAATGTCTCTGCCCTCCATCACCTCCTCGAGGCGCCCTGGATGTGTCCATAAAGATCCATTGCAGTTCCAGACTGCAATGTGCACCTCCCGGTTTGCTGTCTCATAGGCCGCGAATCCCTAGTCAATGGGCCGTCCATCAATGATGATCCGACCGTCTCTGTAGAGGGCACGATGTCCCTCTCGTCTTGCCTGGAGGACACGTGGCATGCATGCCCGTCTGTGCTCTACCTGCATCCGTGTGAGGTCGTCATCCAAATAAATGGGGGTGCCCGGTGTAGTGCGTAGTACCGCCCGTCGTCTGAGAAAGTCTCTCCTCCTGGCCTCATCTGAGAATTGAAGGATAAGTGCTCTGCTCCGTGTGGTGTCCCGTCCTGCTCTCCATACTCTGGTGAAAGGGAGAGGCTTATCCGCGCAGTATCCAAGTAATGTGCACAAGCGACGCCCGTCCTGCTCAGGTGATCCGTCTGTCTCTGTGAGGCCGGAGACGCGAACATTGAGCCTGCGGGCCTGTCGCATCCGCTCCTCCTCAATGGTGGTATGCACTATGTGGATCTCCTCATGGTGGTTGTTCTTCTTTGCCTCCTGTCGAAGGTTCTTTTTGACAACCTCGACCCATCCATCTTTCTTAGTCTCAAGCTCGTTCTGCACCACCTCCATACACTCCTTCTTGATAGTCACCCGAATGTCCTCTAGATGTGGAGCGATCTCCCCTGGACCGACCCCTCTCAATCTCGAGCTGATGTGATGAAACCCGGAGCTTCTCAATGACGACTCGTAGGTGGTGGGGAAGGTAGATCTGCATGTATCTCGGAATCTCGATGAAGCCCGTGCCCGATATATTTAGAAAATGCTCGCCATAGTAGAGCATTTTCGGTGGCAATGTACCCCTAGGGCTCACCCCTAGAGAGAGAGAGAGAGAGAGAGAGAGAGAGAGAGAGAGAGAGAGAGAGAGAGAGAGAGAGAGAGAGAGAGAGAGAGAGAGAGAGAGAGAGAGAGAGAGAGAGAGAGAGAGAGAGAGAGAAGGAAAGGAAAGGAAGGAAAGTCATATTAACGTCTACTTGAGGCCAAACTTGGCCTATGAGACAAAACCATGTACAAGTGTAGTAACCCTGTGCAGAAAATGAAATGAAAAAAGTACTTACTACATAAAGCTATATCGGGCTGGAAAAGGCTATATCGGGCTGGAAAAGGCTGGGAAGAGGTGGCTCTGACTCTGCAGACAATGGCCACCTAATACATGGAAGGCCCATAATGTGAGTGAGTAAAATACCCTAGCTACTGGTGATGGGTGGAGGTGGGTGTAGTATGTCGTACATCGGTGCTGGTCTGAGTGCCTCCCGAAGGAAGACAACCCAGTTGGTGGTGGTACGCCTCTGCTCCATCATGTGGTCATAGGCTGTCCTGATGCGTGAGATATCCTCCCCATAAAGTTGTGGTCGATGATATCCAACCATGCGTGGTCGACGTCGTGCTCTCTGTGTTGCTGCCTGGTGGAGCGTAAGCCCTCTAGATGGACCTCTTTGGTGTAACTGAGCTTGCTGAAAGAACTGAGTAATGGTCTGCTGGATACTCCTCCGTGTCTGATGTGTCGACTGTAGTGACTGCTCTCACCTCTCATATGCCTCTATGAGGAAGCGTCCCAACCGCCGCTGGTCTCCCATAGTCATGCACAACTGGAGAGACTCCTCTATCTAGAATTGTGCACGTAGGTCTAAGTATGCTGGGCATCTGACAACAAAATGCTCCTCACTCTCTAGCTCTGTATGGCATACTGGGCACCACCTCTCCTCTCGGGGGACTCCCCTAGACTGACCCCTCTCAATCTCGAGCTGATGAGATGACACCCGGAGTTGCCCAATGACAACTCGATGGTGGTGGGGTAGGTATGTCTGCATGTATCGCGGAAATCTCAATGAAGCCCTCGCACGATATATGTAGAAAATGCTCACGGTAATAGAGCATTTTCGGAGGCAATGTATCTCTAGGGCACACCCATGTCCTCTGTATGTATGTATGCCATATCTCCTGACGAATGACCCTATTCCTTTCCTGATGGGAGAGAGAATAGGTGGGTGCATGTAAGTCGTACTGTAGTGGTGGTAGCCTGTCTATATCAAAACCATGGTGGGCTAGCCAGTCTCGTGTCTGTGCATACCACGAGGAGGTGTCACCTGCCAATGCCATATCACGTGATGCCTGGAAAGCACGATAAGCCATGCGCTCTGTATCCATGCTCCGATGTCTGTGTAATAGGCATACTGTCTTGAATAGTGCCTCAACTAGCATCGGTGGCGCAGCGAGCTCTGCTCTAATGATATCATGTGGTACTGAAGGCTTGCTGCCGATAAGTCTGGCAATCATGAGAATCTGTGGCCTCTCCAACGCTGTCCTTACTGATGTAGCTAATCCCGGCCCCCAAATGGCTGCCCCATACATGAGCGCTGGCATAACCAAGGTGTCGAAGAGCCACCCCTTTGTGCGGGGCTCCTGAAAATATGCCTGGTGGCACTATCTCTCCATCAGAGCTAGTGCTGTGTATCCACGTGTGATGCGGTCACGGGCTTCCTCAGACATAGAGAAGACCCCTGAAGCTGCTGTAAATGTCACTCCCAAGTAAACATATGATCCAACCACCTCGATCGGTCCACCCGCTGCTGTGAACAAACTATGCCTGCGTACCTGTGCTGATGTATGAAAGATCATGACCTTGGTTTTACCAAGGTTCACAGATAAACCTCTCTGTGCGCAAAAGTCATCTAGACCATGTAGGTGATGCTGTAAACCTGCTGCAGACTCTGAAACCAATACAATATCATCAGCATATAAAAGAATATGAATAGTGGACCCATGTACCTTGATGCCATCCCCTCCCTGCTGCTGTATGAAGTCCACTATCTCATCAATATATAGACCAAAGAGGGTGGGTGAAAGAGGGCATCCTTGCTTCACCCCGATAGTGCTAGCAAGCGGATCCGATAATCCCCGCGGACATGTGACTCTACCAGATACTCTCTCATATAAGGCGTAGATCCCCCATATCATCTCCTCTGGAACTCCGATATCAAGTAGTCGTTTGAAGAGTCGTTCCCTAGGAACAGTGTCAAATGCTTTGCGGAAGTCCACAAAGCAGCAATATAATCTCCTCTTCCTCACTCTGGCCTTGTCAATCAGGCATCTCAGGGTGAAGATGTGGTCAATGGTAGAGTAATCTCGTCTGAAACCTGCCTGTCCTGGAGCCCTGATACCATTGCTCTCAGCGAGAGTACTCAATTCTGTCTCTAGTACCGCCCCATATAACTTGGCCAATATAGGCCCGATCATGATCGTCCGATATGTAGCTGGATCCATGGTATCACCTGACTTATGAATGGGCACTATGGTGTGCTCAGTCCATGAGTCAGGGAACCCTTCAACCAATGCACGGTTGAAGAGGTGGGCGATGAGCGGTGCAAGAGTCGTGCCTCCATAGATGAGGTGCTCTGCCTGTAAGCCGAAATGGTCATGTGCCCTGCCATGCTGTAGACGGGCAATAGCGCGTCGCTATATATATATATATATATATATATATATATATATATATATATATATATATATATATATATATATATATATATATATATATATATATATATATATATATATATATATATATATATATATATATATATATATATATATGTGTGTGTGTGTAGTACTATATATAAAAAATGATACGCGATTTTATTATTTGTACTTGTAAATTGACAAGCAAATTTACATTCAACCTGTCCATAAATTTTCATACACTTGTGTAATATGACGGGAAAAAAAAAATTTATACTTGTTTTAGACAGGAAAAATAGCCTTTGATGGGAAAAAATCGTAAATTTTAGGCCTTGCTTGAAACAATGACATATACCTTTCTTTGAAGTGGATGTAGATGAAGTAGACTTCTCTTTGGTATGGAAGAAGTAATTGAAGTAGATGTGCAAGATGTAGAAGATGACTTTGAAGTAGATGGCTTACTTTCCTTTTTATTCTGCTAATTCTTCTTCTCCTTCTTTGTAGTCTCCTTCTTCTTCTTTTCTTTAGAGGATGATACCATGGTTTCATCATTCTCTTCATCTTGAAGTAACAGGAACTACAACTCTTCAATGTAATTCCCTCTCTCTCTTATAGAGAGAGAAGTAACAAAAGAAAGATACGTAAATTGAAGTGAATTTATGAGAGTATTCACCATCTCTTCATCATATATGCTCTTCAACATTAAGAAGTTGATCATGTAAATCCTTAAATTTCACAATATGTGACTTGACTAACTCATCAACTTTCATCCTTGTCTTGGTTGTCTTCTCAAATGGGCTTTTTTCGTAGGGTTTTTACTTTGATAGAGATTCTCTTATTCAAACCAAGCCTGTGGAGAGGTTCTACATGACTTGATTTGAGGTATAATATGCCTCTTGACTCCCATAGCAATAAGCGAGAGTGCTTGTGTATCTCTAGAAGCCTATGTCCGTGGATGATGATATAATCTCTTGTTCTTCTTCTTCAGTCTGCTTAGTAGAGATAAGGATAGAAGGCTTACTGGGTGAAGAAGCAACATTGTCTTCAACTTATCTTTGCCTTGGATATTTGCCATTGATAATATCCCACAAATCTTTGGAAAGTAGCAAATTCATCATCATAAAATTTCACATTGGATAGTTTCTATCAAGCTTGTCTTATTGTTCCAATCTTTCTCTGTAGTCATTCATCTTGAGTACAAGGGTATATGTGTACTATGCTCTGATATCAAGTGTTGGAGGTGTGATAGGTCCAAATAATAATCATAGGTTAATTCCACAATCTTTCCAATACTTATAACCTTAACACATGATACACCTTGTCCAAATCAAATGAGAGGAATCACAATAGAATAGAGAGAAAGCAATTTTCAAGGTGCAACACCTGAAAGCTAACTTCACATTAATTAAATGGTAAATATCAATATACAATGTGTAATGATACAAAAGTGAATGTAGGATGAATGAAAAGGGTCCTAGATAGAAAATATAGAGAGAATGTGCCTATGAGATATTATGTGAGAGAATATGTGCATTATGAAGTGTGTAAATTGTCAAAGACAATTACTACATAAAACCTTAATATGAAATTAGGTCTTCTTTGATATTGAGCATAAACTATGGAACCTTCACGTGTTGAAGAGGTAGGGGAAATCCTAGTACAACAACAAATAAGAAGCTTATACTCACAAAATCAACATGCGCACTTGATAGTGTAAAGAAGATGAAGGGATGGCTGCCAAACACTCCTCCACTTCTGCACTATCTCTTCCAAGAGACCCCCTAGCTCAAAACCCTAGAGCTCGTGTGAGAGTAACTCTCAAAACTTAATGTTTGAAGTGTGTTATGACCATCTCTTTATATAGTTTTCAAGTATTCATGAAAAGCTACGGGAGCTAAAAGCACCTCCAAAAAGCTCTCCCGAAATTTGCGTTGCAAATTTCAGGATGGGCTTGTTTTTATTATTTTTGCGATTTTTTACACTTGCTTTTTTGTTGGAAACAATGTCAAAATAGCTCAAAAACCCTAATTTTTGGTATGTAGCCAAATTTTGGTCATAGAAGGTAAAAAATTATTATTAGCTCATTACATAGTACTTGAGGAGAGCTTTCATTTGGTATATAACACTTTATCATGAGAGATCCAAAAAATGCAAGAAAACCCTAATCCTAATTTCTGCTCAAAATGTTTTATTGCATATTATGAATCCTCATCTCATAAGCATCAAGAAAAGCATCATCTTATGATTTCCTCACTGCTCATTTAGAAGATCGCAACCATTTTGTGTTCTAAAAGAAGGATCGCTTTATAGAAATATCGTCATGCTTTTTTGTGCTCTTCAATGATTTTTTCGCTAAAGCATCTCTTAAGCTATAAATCAAGGGGTTGGGGTCACTTCTAGGAATCAATCAATAATCATTGATCAAAGTCTACTCAATGAGTGAGTCCTCTAACTCTTGGAGGAGGTGTTTCTAACTTTTGGTGCAGATTTGTAGGAGTTTTTGGCGGACTGCCATCAACTCTCGTTGAGTTTTGTAAATAGCGAGTTTCAATTGCAGTTCTTCTTCTATTGTTACGATTGTTCCAAGGCTTTTGCCTTCTACTTCAACACAAGGAGATTATCTTGCTATTTAGGTCAATTTTTAATTTAGGGTTTTTGAAACCTTGATTTCAAAATTAGGGTTTATTGTAAACACAATTCTAAACTGTTTTTCAATTGCACATACACACTCCTCATACCTCGTATGCACTTTATGCACAGTTTCTTGTATTTAGAATCTTAAATTCAGCCTAGATTCAATGTTGTATTAGCATACATTGAGTTTTGTATCATTACACTCATTGTAATTTGACATTGATATTAGATAGTATAAGTAAGCATTTAGTTTACTTTGACACTTTGAAATTTTGTGTATTCTCTCTCTATTTCGCATTCATCCAATTTTGAGTCTTAAGGCATGTATGCTAAGGTTCATGTATTGGAAGATCGTGCAAAGCCATGAATCTTATTATGAGGGCCCACCTCATTTCCAACATTTGGTATTAGAGCATAGTTGACATACACTTTTAACGAGATAGTGATTATAGACTTGAGAATGAAGATAAGCTTGAAGGAATGTCTAACTATCCAATGTAGAGCTTTATGATGATGAATTTGTAGTATCTAAAGACTTGTGGAATATTGTCAATGGCAAGGACTGAAGACCAAGACAAATAAGAGAGGATGTTGCGTCATCTTCCAAAAGACCTGCTTCCCTAACTTTTGCTCAAGAGGAGGTTACTGAAGAAGAAGAAAAAACTCTTTTATCATCCAAAGCACGTAATACTACCATATTACTTTCTACAAAAGAGCAATCCAGATGGGATTCAAGGGATGCACAAGCATTTTCATTCATTGCTATGGGAGTCAAGAGGCATATTATACCCAAAATCAGGTCATGCAGAACCTCTCGTCAAGCTTGGTTGGAGTTAGAAAATCCCTATCAAAGTAGAAATCTTGCTAGGAAAGCTTATCTAAGGAGACAATTAGCCATCGCAAGAATGAAAGTTGGTGAGTCAATTCAGTCACATATTTTGAAGCTCAAAGACTCAATTACTTAATGTTGGAGTGAGTATTTCATATGAGAACATGGTAAACACACTTTTAAAATCATTTCCATCTTCATTTCATTCTTTTGTAACTTCGTTATCTCTCTATGCAGTTCCTATCACTTAAAGATGACGATCAATAAAAGAGTATGGAAGAGAATCATGAAGCCATGTTATCATCATCAAAGGGTAAGAAGAAGAAGGAGATAACAAAGAAGAAGAAGAAGAGTGAGCAAAGAAGGAAAGTAAGTCTTCCACATTATCTTCTACCAAATCGACCTCTATTACTTCTTCCACAACAAAAGAGAAGTCTTTTTCCACTAGATCTACTTCAAAGAAAGGAATTTGCCACTACTGTAAGAAGCAAGGTCATTTGATAACATATTGTAGAAAAAAGATTTATAATGAGAAGAAAAGAGCATAAAGTAATAATGGTGAAGATAATTCAAAATCTTAGTGTTTGAAGGAAGAATCTTATGCATATGTCAGTATCGAAGAATTAACCTTTGATCAAGGAGCATTAAATGCAATCTCACATAATCCTTGGATTCTTGATTCTAGAGCTACTAAGCATATGAGAGGTTGCATGAAGGTATTTGCTTCACTTTCTAATTCTTTAGGTAGAAGAGTGACCATTGCAGATGGTCATGATTTGGATGTTGTAGGTATTGGAGAAGTAAATCTAAAGACAAGAGCAAGTGGAAATTTCATTATTTCTATTGTTCTTTATGTTCTAGAAATGAAGAAGAATTTGCTCTCGATATCTACTGTGTTGACAAATGGATATAAAGTTGTTTTTAAGAAAGATTCATGTGAGAACCTCCCACCTAATGAGGAGGATTGTCTACTTGAAGGTGAAAACAAAAGTGGCATGTTTGTATTGTAAAAACCTTATCATGCTAATGTTGCAAGGTCTTCTACACCCAAGGAGAACATGAAGTTATGGCATGGTAGGTTTGGTCATATCAATTACATAGCTCTCAAACACATCAAAGATCAAGGTATGGTAGAGAGTATGCCTAGTTTTGCTTTACCAGATGATGTAAAATCATATGAAGGATATCTTGAAGAAATGCTTCACAAACTTCCTTTCGGGAAACATGGATATATCACGGTGACAACCAAGTTGCAAATCATACATTCATATGTGAATGGTCCTATGAGAACAGATTCATTCAAGGTTACAGGTATTTCGTCACATTTATTGATGATTTTTAGAGATATTCATGGATTTATGGTCTTAAAGCAAAGTCAAAGGTCTTTCCTACTTTCAAGAAGATCTTAGCTATGGTTGAAAACGAAAGTCAGGCAAAAATTCAGATTTTGAGAAATGATAGAGGAGAGGTCATGTCAAAGGACTTCAAATCTTTTCTTGAAGCTCTCTGCTTACACTCCGTAATAAAATGGTGTTGCGGAGAGATAGAATATGCTACTTGTTGAGATATGCACAACATGATGTAATCCAAAAAGCTTTCTCTTAAATTTGTTATGGTGTTGCAAAGAGATAGAATATGCTACTTGTTGAGATGATGCACAATGTGATGTCATCCAAAAAACTTTCTCCTAAATTTTGGTTTGATGCAGTACCTACAACTAATCACATTCTGAACATGTCTTCCACAAAAGCTTAAAGATCATCACATCTTATGAAGCTTATTATGATGCCTTGGCTAGCCTTTGACCAGACTCACATAGATCAGCTAGAACTATTACAGATCTCATGCAGACCTCATCACAAACATCCAGACTTTCATATTGGCTTCTCCTCATAAAGGGGGCCGTACAACTTTAGAGTATCATGGATCATTTGTGGTCATTTGCGGGTGGAGTATTGAGTATATCGAACACCGTCCCTCAATGTCCACCTACGGTGAACTACCTTCTTGGTCCTATACCAAGCTTCGAAAGATGTCGATACAATTGCTCTCTCCCTAGAGCCTTGGTGAAAATGTCCGCTCCATTTTCTTCAGTTTGACAATAGCATATCTCCACAATTCTGTCCTCTATTAACTCTCGCACATAGTGGTACTGGATTTCTATGTGCTTAGTACGTGCATGATAGATAGGATTCTTAGCGATGGCTATGCGGCTTTGGTTGTCGCATCTCAACGTTGTAGCCTCCTGTCCTTGAATTCCTAATATCTATATGCCATACGACCCTTCTCAATCATACTACTTCACATGCAGCAACACATGTCGCTTTGTACTCAGCTTCGATAGAAGATAATGCTACGGTCGGTTGCTTCTTACTGATCGAGGAAACAATTCCGGAACCTAAAGAGAAGCAATATTCAAAAACTGATTTTCTGGAATCAATATCCCCTGCCCAATTTGAGTCACAGTATCCATACAGAGACGATCCTTCAACGTAAAGAATACCATACTCAATGGTTCCTTTGACATACTTGAGTATACGCGTGTATGCCTTCCAATGTGTCAGGCATGGCTTATTAGAGAACCTCCTTACTATGCGAACAACATAAGAGATATCTGGTATGCTATTACACAAGTAAATGAGACTTTCGACTAATCTCCTGTATCTTTCGATGTCTATTGGAGGTGAAGTATCTTCAATAGATAATTTTGTGTTGATTTCCATCAGTGCAGAGATTTCTTTGCAGTCCTCCATGTCAAATGCCTTCAGCACGTGCTTCGCATACTTCTGTTGCGAAATAAAGATCTCCCCTGGTTCCTGTCGGACTTCAAGACCTAAGTAGTAATGCATTAAGCCCAAATCCTTCATCTCAAATTCTGAACTCAAGGCATCTTTCGTTTGTTTGAGAGGTGCATTATCGTTTCCGAAGATTGCAAGATCATCTACATAGAGTACAAGCACAATTGTCTTCCCTCCTCTCTTTAAAACATACAAATTAGCATCAGAAGCACATCTTTTGAATCCTATATCCAAAAGATATCTGTCTATTCGCTGGTACCATGCTCTCGGGGCTTGTTTTAGCCCGTACAATGCATTCTTTAGCTTACATACTTTGTTCTTTGAATGGGAAGCCTCAAACCCTGGTGGCTGAGACACACATATATCTCCTCCTTGAGGTCTCAATACAAGAACATTGATTTGACATCCATGTGATATACTGCCCATTGTTTATGTGCAGCCACAACTAGTACTAGCCGAATAGTAGTCATCCTTGTTGTTGGGGCAAAGGATTCACCGAAGTCAATGCCTTCGACTTCGAAATAGCCCTATGCAACAATTCTGGCTTTGTACTTCTCTAAAGTACCATCTACCTTGTATTTTAGCTTCCATATCTACTTGGTGCCGGTGACCTTCCGCTTTGGAGGTCGCTCCATGAGCTCCCAAGTTCAATTCTTCATGATATTATTGTATTCTGTTTGGATAGAAGCTCTCTAGTCTGGATTTTGGAGTGCTTCTTCCACACTTGTCGGCTCTTTTGTTTGTTTGGTGAAAGTCTCGGCCATCAATGTTGAGTTTACAATATGGGCCTCTTCCCGTTTCTATTCCTCTATTCTTTGTGATCGCCTTGGACCATCCGCAATCTGTTCGATTGACTCTGGAATGGGATTTGCAGAATCATAGAGCTTCCTCATCCATCGTGGCAATGGCTTTTCGACTTGAGTGACGACAGATTGGGGACTTATAGTTCCATCATCTGAGGATGATGCTTCCTTCTCTTTCGTAGAAGGGCTAGCTCTTAGGTCAGGTTCATAGTGGATTACTTCTTTGTCTGATGATAAAGTGGAAGATGTCTTTTCTTCTTCCACCGCATGTGGCTCCTCCTCCTTGAACACCACATTGCGACTTGCTATGATCTTCTTTGCCTCCGGGTCATAAGCTTGTAAGCTTTCTTCTCTTCACTATACCTTAAGAAGATACATTTTGTGCTTTTTGGTTGAAGCTTGTTTCTCTCTTTGTTTGGAATGTGTACATAACGCTCACTTCCAAACACCTTGAAATGGGAAACAGAAGGCTCTCTACCGGTGTAGGCTTCATGTGGAGTTTTTTCATCAAGTGCCTTTGTGTAGCTACGATTCAGGATGTAAACAACTGTATGTACGGCCTTTTCAAAAATGATTTGGAGGTCCTTTTCCCTTCAACATACACCTTGCCATTTCCATAATGGTTCGATTTTGGCATTCAGCAACACCATTTTATTGAGGGCTATGCGCCATTATGAGTTCATGTTTGATTCTTTTGCCCTTGCAGAGATCATCAAAATCTATTGACGTGAACTCACCTCCACCGTCTGTCCTGAACTTCTTCATCTTTTTCCCAATTTCCGTTTCAACGAGCTGAAGCCATTCTTTGAACTTACCAAAAGCTTGAGCTTTATCACGAAGAAAATACACCCACATCTTCTTGCTGCAGTCGTCCACGAGTAACATAAAGTAGGAAGATCCTCCCAAGGCTTGTGTAGGCATCTTTCCGCACAAGTCAGCATGCGCCAACTCAAGAGGATCGCTTTCTCTATTCTTTCTTGCTTGTGGAAATGTCTTCCTGTGCTGCTTGCCCATCATACAAGATTCACATGGTTCTTTCATTTCTACAACCGGAGGGAGGTGAGCAACCATACTCTCTTTTAGTATAGGGTATCGTATGTGGCCGAATCTTTCATGCCAAAGCTTGCTTGTGCCCACACCAATCGTGGTTGTAAGAGAAGACAGCTCGTACAGGTTGTTCCTTTGTATTCCGGTTTCAACAATATTATTGTTCTGGCCAGGATCTCCGCTCCTGTCCTTACTAAATGACACTTGATGACCTTGATCAGTCATAGAAGCTACCGAAATTAAATTTCATTTGATTTGTGGAACATACAACACATTTGTAAGCTTTCTAATATTCCCTTTACTTTTAATGAAAGACACTGTACCTTTGCCCTTTGCAGGACATCTTGCAATGTTGCCTACCTTTACCATGATGGGTTCCTCTAGAGGCTCTAGGGAATAGTAAAGGTCTTTTCTGCTTGTGATATGATGAGAGGCACCACTATCCAAAACCCATGAGTCATCTGTGGCTGAATCTTCAGATGAGGAACACATTTCCTCTACCGTAATCAACAACTCAAGCTAAGTTTTGGCAGTGTTAACAACCTCCTTGCCCTTACCACTTTTTGAAGAGCCACTCTTCTCCTCTGCCTTCCTAATGTGACAGTCTTGGATTCTATGGCCTTTCTTTTTGCAGTGGAAGCACTCTCCCTTGAACTTCTTTTTGTCCTTGTTCTTTTTGTCCCCATCTTTCGAAGAATCAGTTTTAGTATCTTTGGCATTTACCATGAATGCAACTTCTCCTTTACTACTTTCATTTGTTGCCTTGAGTAGCAGCTCCTCCTACATGAGTAAGCACCAAATTCTTCAAAGGTTAGCGGTTGGAGTCTGATCTGGGTATTAAGGGTAGTTACCATACCATCAAACTTTGGTGGACAAATTCGAAGAAAACGCGGAGCTAGCTCCTCACTTGTCTTTGGTACACCTGCCCCGCCATTTGATCCCGTAGATTCTTTATGCGAGTGATAAACACTTCAACAATCTCCCCTTCGGCAAACCTCTCTGTTGCTAGCTGAGTCTCCAAGTTTTGAATCTGTGTCTGATTCCAAGTTTCATATTGATTCCTCAATATGTTCCAAGCCTCACATGCCTTTGTGGTGTGTTGAATAAGAGTCAGGACAGTGACAGAAGTACTCGTCACTAGAGTACAGAGTGCATTCACATTTCTGCGCTTCGAAGCACGTACAAGATCAACATCGGGAGGAATCATGCGACCATGATTATTTGAGTCAGGTGTCTCTTGGGGCTCATAATCAGTCCCAAGTAAAGTGTCGAGCAGCTCATAGGAGTCAAGGATAGTAGTGATCTTAAACTTCCAGAAGGTGTAATCAGTACCATCGAGTTTACCTTCTGTGAAGGCTAGTGTTCCTATACTCAATGTTTGTACGACCAGTATCATTACTGCTCCGGTTTGTGTTCCGCATACTCCTGCTAATGAATCGCCTTGATTCCCAGCAGTAGATGAAGACACACTGTTTGACATCTTCTTTATTAAGTAGTTCTAAGACCTCTGTGACTTCTTCGTTTTTGCTTTTGTGATACTCAAAACCTCCCTTGCTTTGTTATCATGTTAGAAAAATATAACGATCTAGAAAATGCAGCGGAATTGGATCCTCATGTGGAGTAATGAGAAGTAGAAAAGACTAACAGTAACTGTACGCAAATAGAGAGATAGAGAACTTAGATTCTCAAAATACTAGCAGTAATGTACAACGATGATACTGTCCACCCGTGCACTCCCACAATGCGGCTTCAATGGCGATATAGACACATTCTAGATAAAGGGCTTTATAGTGTGTGTATCTGTCATTTGTCCTTAGTGATTTGTCCTTCCTAACCCTCTGATTTAGGCATGATCTTTGAGATTGCCTATTGCTATGTTTTAGGCGTAATCTTCGGGATCACATGTAATTTCAGAACAACCCAAATTATGTATTCTCTGGACCGAACACTCACTGTACCGGACTTCCACCGGACCGAACTTCCACCGGACCAAACTTCCACCGGACCGAACTTCCACCGGACCAAACTTTCACCGGACCGTACTATCGAACTCGTTACGATAATTCTGGTCAAGGTTATCCATTCACCATAATTACGGACCACTTCGAAATTCCGGTGTGACTGAAGTATATGCCCTGGTTAGCCTTTGACTAGACTCACATAGATCATCTAGAACTATTGCTGATCTCATATAGACCTCATCACAAATGTCTGGATTCTCATATGGCTTCTCATCATAAAGGGGGCCATACAACTTTAGAGTATCATGGATCATTTGCGGTCATATGCGGGTGGAGTATTGAGTATATGTAAGATTATTAAGTGGATCTTCAAAATCAAAACCTAAAAGCAAATGGTACTATTGATAGGTATAAAGCAAGGTTAGTTGTCAAAGGTTATGCACAAAAGAAAAGAATTGACTATGATGAGACTTTTGCACCTACGTCTAGAATAACAGTAGTCAGAATTGTCTATTGATTTTGAAAACTTAGAAGCTGATGCTATTCTTTATGTTGTAGCAGAAAATGATGTCTTGATTATCATTATTATATATGTTGATGATATGATTATGATAAGTCCCAAGGATTCAAACCTTCAATTTTTTAAAGCAGAACTTAAATATACATTTGATGTAAATGATTTAAGTATTTTACATTACTATCTTGGGATTGAGTTCAAATACAGGAATGAATGTATCTACATATCATATCAAAAATACATTGAGAAATTATTGGAAAGGTTTGAAATGACGTATTCCAAGCCTATGCAAACACGTATGGATGTTAATGTGTCATTATAGGCAGAAACATATTCAGAACCTTTTGATACTACTTTGTATATTCTAGTAGTTGGTTGCTTGATCTATTTATGTACTACATGTCTTGACATTCAGTTTACAGTTTCTCAAGTATCCAGATTCATGCAGAGTCCATGCAAAATTCATTGAAAAAAAGTTAAGATAATTTTTAGATATTTGAAGCGAACTTTAAATTATGCTATGGTATTTCCAAAATCACCACAATTTTTACTTAAAAAGTTCTTTTAGATTCTAATTGGGCCGGTGATAAAAACTCAAGAAGAAGCCAAAGTGGCTATTGTTTCTAACTAGGAAATTGTCTTATCTCATGGTTATCAAAGAAACAACCTACAATAGCTATATCTTCAAGTGAAGGAGAGTACACGACTTCCTTTATAGCTACACTAGAAGCTATTTGGTTGTAGAAAATTCTTAGTTATCTTGATGTACAAGTTCATCTTTCGATGCAGATATTTTCAAACAGTCAAAGTGCTATTGCTATTGCAAAGAATCCTGTTCATCATGCAAGGACAAAGCATATAGAAGTACACTATCACTACATTCGGGAACACGTATCCAAGAAGCACATTGAACTAGCTTAGATACCTGAAAGTGAAAATATTGGAGATATTTTTACCAAAGCATTATCTAGAGACAAACATTAGGAGTTAACCAGATTATTAAACCTTATGCCATTATGACATTGAAGGGAGGATTGTTGGAAACAATGTCAAAATAGCACAAAAACCCTAATTTCTAGCAATCTTAATTTTTGATATTTAGCCAAATTTTGGTCGCAGAAGGAGTTAACCAGATTATTAAACCTTATGCCATTATGACATTGAAGGGAGGATTGTTGGAAACAATGTCAAAATAGCACAAAAACCCTAATTTCTAGCAATCTTAATTTTTGATATTTAGCCAAATTTTGGTCGCAGAAGGTCAAAAATCATTATTAGCTTATTACATAGTACTTGAGGAGAGCTTTCATTTGGTATATAACACTTTATTATAAGAAGTCCAAAAATGCAAGAAACTCTAACCCCAATTTATACTCAAAATGTTTTTTTTGCATATTATGAATCATCACCTCACCTCATAAGCATCAAGAAAAGCATAATCTTATGATTTCCTCACCACTAGTTTAGGAGATCAAAGTCATTTTGTGTTCTAAAAGTGGGGTCTCTTTATAGAATTATTGCCATAGTTTTTTTGTGCTTTTTAATGATTTTTACGTTGAAGAAGCTCCTAAGCTACAAATTAAGGGGTCTCATCATTGATGAAGGTCTACTCAAGGAGTGAGTGCTCTAACTCTTAGAAGAGGTGTTTCTAACTTTTGGTACAAATTTGAAGGAGATTTTGGAAGCCAACCATCAGCTCTTGCTGAGTTTTGTAAGTAGCAAGTTCCAATTTCAGTTCTTCTTCTATTGTTGTTGTTGTTTCAAGACTTTTGCCTCCTACTTCAACACAAAGAGGAGATTATCTTGCTATTTAGGTCAATTTTTTATTTAGGTTTTCTGAAACCCTAATTTCAGAACTATGGTTTGTTGCACAAACAGTTCTAAACTATTTTTATTCACTTCGATTGCACTTTTACACACTCTTCATACCTCATAGGCATTTTATACACAATTTCTTGTTTCGAGATCCCTAAATTCAGCCTAGATTCAGTTTTGTATCAGTAAGCACATTGTAATTTGACATGCATATTAGATAGTGTAACTAAGAATTCAGCTTACTTTGGCACTTTGAAAAATTGTGTATTTTCTTTCTATTTTTCATTCATCTAATTTTGAGTCTTAAGGTGTGTATGCTAAGGTCCATGTGTTGGAAAATCTTGTGAATATTATTATTAGGGCCCACCTCACTTCCAACATTTTCATGCTTTATTGTTGATTAAATCCTAGCCTTAGGATCATATACTTTTTGAGCTTTTAATATGAGCCATTCTTATTTTAATGAAAAACACTATGAAAAACAAAAGTTAGGGTTTGACTTTTGGTTGACTTTTTGATATCAGATCGTGCAATATTGTATACCATTAGAAAGGTCTCAAAGAGTACTAACCATTGAGCCAATAAAAAATTTTGACCATCTTTGGCCAGAATTTTACTAAGTCCAAAATTCGGGTTGCTGGAAATTCGGCAACTTCAGAAAATTATGAGCTATTCATTAACAGCTATTGTGACATTGTTTTCCAACAGAAATTGTTTATAATTTTCCATTTTCTTGCCATCTTTGTCTTCCTTCTTTGACTCTACAACATTAACATATTTTTGCTTGCTGATAGACGAGCACCATTTACATTTGCCCTTCTGATTAGCTAAGAAAGCTTGATTTGCAACATCCATAATTGACCTATTTTACTGGGACTGATGTTCTTGCAGCAAAACAAAGACTAACACCTCAAAGGTTAAAGCATTTGGATTGCTTTTCATCATCAACGGAAGAGTAGAAGTAAAACTCTGATAAGAATCTAAAAGGCCATTAAGAACAATCTGTAGAAATGAACTATGCAGCAAGATTTGATGAGCAAAATGAAATTGCCTACACAACATTGCAATACTGTGCTTGGAGGCCAAAACAAAATCAAATCAAAATTTCAATGCTACATAGCAAAGCTGTTTTGAACTCCTAATCATCTCGAGTATGCTCATTAATTTTCATGCAATTTTGAGACTCTGATTGCAAGGGTGCCGACAATGCCCTAGAGAAAGCGGCGACCTATGCTGATGCTAATTGTTGGAGCACATGAACAACACAAGGAAGAAGAAGCTTGGAGAACAACATAACACTGATTGTATTACCAAGTGAATATACAAAGATAAGTGACCCCTTACGCTTATAGGCATATATACAAACAGGGGGGGGAAAGAAACCTCCTGAAGAAAAAAAAAAATGCCCTGGCAGTCCTAAGAGTGTCACACACATCACATCACTATCAAAATATGTCAACAAATATGTGCTGCCCATATCCAGTGTAATGTGATTCCACATCATAAAACTCTAGTGTAACGTGATTCCACATCATAAAAAGAGTGGTTATTGTCAATCTCTTCATGATTAAGACTTACGATACTGCTCATTGGGTCTATCTCAAAAGAATCACACCATCTTGACTTGTTTATGGTCTGGAAATCCCCTATAAGGAAGTTCTCAACGAGAGATGTGTAGTGGATAATGTCCTTGGATACTACATCATATGGTCCGAACATGATCCACTCTTTGGAATTCTCTGTCTTAGTATGTGGGTAGGCCTCTCTTGCTGCAGTATGTAAAGTCTTTACTGGTATTTGAAATTTCTCCAATGGTCTCCTAGGATCATTCAAACTTGGGTATCCTTCTGTGTTATGGTAAATCATCAGGAGATGTTGAATGTTAAAAGGCTACGATCAACTGCTATACCAATGGTTCAGGACACCATGCAGAAGTCTTCAGTACACGGGACCAAGCTAGGCTGAGCAATAGTGTAGTCCATGGTGCTAGTGCCATGATTGTGTAAGAACAAGCAAAGACTCTTAGCAATCTCTGTATGCTATTAACTATGGCTAACCCATGTCCAGTGACCATGTCTATCAAGTATCACTATACTCTGTCTTGAGAATGAGCATTGAAGTGTGCAACTATTTTATTTTAAATGACCTCTTTAAAATTTGTTTTTTGATACATGTACATTTTTAATATTGGTTGTAAATCTGTTAATGGAGAGTCCATAATATATATACAGTTATTGAAGAATTTTATCTCTTGGTAGTAGCAGCATGTTTTTTTCATTAGGTTCTTCAACTGGATGACCGAATGAAATTCTTACGTGGCAGGGTACGACAGTCAATATGGAAGCATGTTTGGAAGTGCATTCAGTATTACAGATGGATCTGGAGTCTTCATTTCTTCACTGACTTTGACAATTATTGTCTCAGCGATTGTGATTGTGGGTATTGTCCTTGTGGCAGTAATTATCACCCTTGCTGTACTGTTGTCCTCATGCATCAATCGATCTACAACCACAGTAGAAGAGAAAACTTATTCAGGTCTTTGTGCCAGTTATCACATAAATGCAGAGCTAAACAATGTTCAGGATTCAGTGTTTCCTGCAGTTTGTGAGGAGTATATGCTCAATTATTTACATGGAGGTCAATATCTGAAAGATATAGAGGTTTCTGTTGATTTGGCTCAAAGCTATTTGAGGACCTTGCAGTTGCAACATGATCAGAAAAATGCAGTAATTCTGGATATTGATGAAACAGCCTTGTCAAGTGTGCTTCATAGTGAAAATATCATTCGGCGGTATGCTTTCAGTATAGCTGATTGAATGCTTATGTATTTAGTATGTTGCATGGGCTGTATTGGTTTTGTGCATGAGAAATTATCAACCAGGCTACACGTGCTCTGCTCAAAAACCTTTTTTTACCTCATCTAATTCTCCTCTCTCTTCCTTTGTTGTTGCGCAAGATGGCCTATCCATATATATGCACTGCACGAATGCCAACATTTACCTTCTTCCAAACATATAAATTGAGACTTCTATGAAGCTACTGCAAGTTTGACTGATGTGACATATAGTTGATAGACCTGGAAGGTGAACAGGTGACTTTTGTATTTTCAGCTAGACGTGTGTCACGGGTGATGACATATTTTTCTCCATGTGAATCCTCTCTATGGTATTTCCTTAGATACACAGGTTTGACCTCTATTTGTTACCCAAAAGCTTAGGAACTCTTTTCAAAACAATTCTTAGTTAGCTAACTTGATGGTCTAAAATCATATGCTTTTAACAACTCAAATAAGGAACACATATTTTTGTTATATTCGTTTCTTTGCTGTCTTGCCACACATCTATTATGATAGAAAGGCAAGGGCTCCAAACATGGTTTATCAGAGCTCAGGTTACGTCTTAGTTAGGATTGGTTCATTTTTGTCCTTGCAGTAGGGCTCCCTTTATGCATAATCATCATCTTGTTTTTCTCTTTTATGACTGCTGGATTCTTTTTTTCACCCAAGATCTTTGATATCTCAAGAGATAAAGGTATACAAGAGATTACATGTTAAGTAATCTGACGAGCAAAAGAGTTCTGAGTAAATCAAAGCATTCAGTCACATGTAAACTGAGAATCTGAATATGCATAACATAATGTACACTGAGCAGTATCTGAGTATCTGAAGCCTGTGATGAAAATTAATAGCACAATATAAATCTGGTGTATGTATCCAAAACACATGAACGGCATACACTTAAGAAGATAAACTGATTTAGAGCAGCAGCAGCATATGAGGAAAGACCAATTGGGTAGACATAGCCTCCAAAATCTTAGATAAGAGCACCTGAGTAAGAGCTGCCTTAATCTCAAACTGATCCTGAACTTGATTGTCCGGATGCCCACACAAGCTGAACTTGTTCTTAATCTGAAGTCAAATGCTGATCTCTGAGTACCAAATGTGTGTTCTATGATGAGCTCAGAGCTCCCAATGTATGCATATATAGACTCCTAAATTGTGATTTCATTAAAGGCCTTGGTACAAGACCAAAAACGGAGCGGATTTGTTTTTAAAACAATAAAAGATGGATTATCTTGTTTTTTGACAAAAGGATTGCTGTGAAAATCCTGGAGTCATAAACAAGGTTTTCATAATTTTTTTCTTTAGAACCATGGAAAAATTTATGCAATAAAGCTATTTCACCTTTTTATGTGAGTGCAAGTGATTTTGATTTGAATTGGAATTTGGATCTATAAGTACACAAAGTATGAACAAATCTTCCCTGCAACCTTCCAGTGAAGGTCACAACATGACAAACATATTTCTCTAACAGTGATAGCCTTTTTGTTACAGCCCATTTCATCTCTTATTAGGGTATGTCTAAGTAGATATAGAAAGATAATTAAGAAGACAACTTTGCTCTAGGGGCAAAGTAGTTTGTCATTAGTTCTGAGGTTATTTACATGTTCAACTTCTCTTGTTTTCTTTGTTTATTCTTCTTTGGCCATTTTCAAAAAGGACCGACTTCTTCTGTGTCTTTATCATTATTTTTCCTTGATATAGGCATCCCTGTATTGCAAGGAGAATCTTTGAGAGTCAGTGGCAGTAGAAATAGCCTCAACTCTTCACCAACATAAAGTTAAAGTGCTGATGAGCGAAGCAAAGGGATGCACTAAAGACAAAGAAAGAATGAAGATATTTGTGATCATAGTTGGTAGGGTATGATTTGTATGGTGTGTTAGGATATGGTACTAAGTAGGCATGACAAGATTTAGGCGCATCTGCCAAAGGTACGATGTGGGGAGAGAGAGAGAGAGAAAAAAAAAAATCAATATATAAATAATGTAAATATATCATGTTTATGCTTTCAACACGAAATACAATGATAAGAAATACATCATCGTCACTCTTCACATGTAAGATTCTCTCATAAAAAAAGACTTGTATGACATGGCCATTAAAAGGGCAAATATTGTATATGTGTCCAACATTGCTATTATGTTTTTGAGCTGGAAGATCGGTCTTGTGGTTCAATTTTGTCTAATTTTACTCTTTGTAGCATACCCATTATATGGTCAGAGTGATCCACTCAAATTACCCTTCTCATTGTTTCTCTCTCTCATGAGTGTGTTGTACACATACATTGGACTTTCATGGGATGGGTGTAGGAGTTCGAGGTCTATGGTAGCATACGAACAACACAAGGAAGAAGAAGCACTCGAAGCAACTAATGTGCTGAAGATCTTTCGAGAAGGATTGGGCCCGGAAGCCAACCTCCCATCGAAGTTGGCTCAAAATCATAGCAATCTGGACTGCCACGCTCTCATCAAGTTGAATGTGCTCATGAATGAGCATGACAGGAGTGCCCTGAGTACCATCCTCTCCAAAGGTGACAACCACAAGGGAGTGATCTGACATGCAGGGCTCTCCCATAATATCAGCCATACCACCACAATCCGCCAAGGCATCACTCACATATATGCAGTTGATCCAGGAAAGATTCATCCTACCAATGCATCTATCTGAGCGCGAAAAGTGGAGACTACCTCCCTTTCTAACAAAGCCCTCAATGTGCCATACATCATGCAACCTCAACGTCAAACATAATCTCTCTGAGGCCGCGAGCTCAGATCCTTGAAGTGTGACCTGGCTACTGCCTTATCTGTCCTCGGGTGCCTCAATCATGTTGAAGTCACCAGCAACACACCAAGCATCAGCACTAGGTTCTGCATCAATAATCTGTGACCATAAGGAAGCACATGCACTCTCGTGATTCGGAGCATAAAGATTCAAAAAGCCATATCTGAGACCTTTCCACTGCAAAATCTGCTTAGAGAGAGCACCTCAAAGGCTAAACCAAGTAGACTCACCCAACGCAAGGGCCCTCTCCTCAGAATGCAACTCATGAATGTGCATGTAGCAAGGTGCAATACGAGTATCCGCAACCACATAGAAGATGGGCTGACACTCTTGGGGACCAGGAATGAAAATAAACTGTGTTGTATCCCATTCTTGGATGAATAAGTCTGTATGATCAAGCTCACCAAGGTGATTTGAGAACTCAATCACTTCGGAACGAATAAAATATGCCTCCCCCAATGACCAATCAGGTTGTGATGCCCCACAGTGCACATAGGGGAAAGGAGAAAGCTTCTGAGTCCAAAGAAGGCTGGATGTGAGAAGCAAGAGCCACATCATGGACCCGAATGGTAGAAGGGGTCAAGTCCTCCTCTGTGCCAAAGAAGCGAGAGAACTCATAGCTGAAATGTTATCCCTACAAATGATAATCAAACCTCACAAGTCGAGGGGGGTAGCATTCATGGGAGATGTACCAATTGTGAGAGGAGGTCTTGGAGTCGACTGCCCCTCATGAGCTCCCAGACTCACTAAGAAATCACTGTATAGTGATCGTGGAGTGACAGGGACTCAAAATCAGGACGATGAGAGGGTCTCGGATCGGAAGCTTACTCGAGGGGGGGGGGACGCGGAAGGGGTGGTATCAATAACAAGGGGCACTAGAGCCGACTTAGTATAGGGGGCAACCGTTGGATCCTCTTGAAGTGCACTAAAATGGTTCCCAATGGAAACAAAGACCTATAGGATGGCCGGTCTGTGCTTACGGCCCATCTGTTGACTCTTCGAGGCTACTGCTAGCCAGAGGAGGATGAGGAATGGTCAGTTGGAGCCACCCGGACAGTGGGGGACTTCCGTCCCACTCCCTCCTCTGGTTGGAGAGAGCGGCCCTTTTTGGGGGGGGGCTAATGGGCCGCCTGTGTGGACTGCTGTCTAGTCTAGCAGCGGCCTCTCGAGAGGCATGCTTTTGCAAGGTGACCAACCTTATGACAAGAAAAACAATGATTCAGAAGGCCATAGTACTCCACCCGTTGAATCAACCAATCTTGAGATAGAAGCGGAAGCTCAATCTGTGAAGCTCAATCTGAGAAGGAAGCTGTACAGGATCAGAAATGAGGATTTGATTAGACGGAAGGTCCATTGCCTTGGCCAACAGAGAGGTAGTGAACTTTGGAATCTCCATAAAAGTGCCTAATGATCCACCAATATAGGAAGGAGAGGAAGATACTTGTTACGTAAGCCTGGAAAACAAGCCATCATAGGGAAGCCACGTGCTTCCTGAGGGATAAATGCCGAAGACATCACTGCGGAAGAATGAAACCATGGATACAAGGACAAACATATGCTGGGACAGCCCACAATGCAATTGGAGACCGTGCAATCATCAGTGCGACTACCTCAAGGATCTCTAACTCCACCTGGTAGAAGCTGCGATCCTGGGTCTGGACATCAACCTACTTGCAAATTTTGGCAATGAAGCTACTCTTAATGAGGTCCCTGAGTTCTTGATGACCGGGATGAGAACCAACCATCTTGGAGATGACCAAAGAGGCCTATAGGCACTCAACCTCTGAAACTAAACTCGTTTTGTAAGGGAGAGTCGAATTTATTGTGTAGTGTTTACTTTCCCCTTATTACTATTGCCGTGTATCTTTGCTAGTAAATTTGCATTCTTTGGTATCTTGGGAATTGAAACATAGTTACCTTGATTCTTTTTGTAGCCCTGACTACCTTCTTGATTGTCTTTGTGCTAGCGATCTAGTCACTAATTGTCAAAAATCTAGTAATAATTCCGTTTTTGAGGTCGTGAGGGGCTTCTATTTGTCTTCATCTTTTCGCCCATTAAGAGTATGTGGTACTAAGTAATCATCTTCAATTGGGCTTCCATTTGAGCATAGAGCATGTGGAATTCCTTCGACTCGAAGGATGTAACTAATTATTTATACTGCTTTTTGAAGTCATTATAAGGCTATCTAACTCATTTTTTACTTGAGAGTTTCTCGCCTTTGTGTTTGTCTAGGAGTATTATGTGTTTGTATATGTTTTGTTATGTGTTTTTGGCTTTTACAGCTTTTATGCTAGATTTTGTGTTGATATCCTTATTTTTTAAACTATATATATGTGTGTGTCCACATACGACATATATCTCTGTATCTGTGTATATGTCTGTATGTATTTTTGTCTCTGTGTATTCATTTGTGCTTTTGTATCTGAATCATGACAGATCTACCGTCTGTAATCATTTAATATTATAATGGACCTCTTTTCTGTATCTCTGCAACAGACTTTGATCTCTATATTTCTTAAATTACATCCTCTGATGAACATTGTACAATATCCAACAATTTGTAGAGTATAACCTTTTAAGTGTTTTTCACTCGTTCTTTAAGTATCTCAATAATTTATGTGTCCAGTCATACTATTGCTTATGTGAGGAGATAGTATGAATGTGAATTTTCTATGCCTCTCATTCCACTCGTTAAAAGCTGTTCTTTGTCCCTTTATACAGTGCTCATCTAGATAAGGTCTTTGCTTTCTGCCACTGACCGATCCCCTTAGGCCCTTGCCCATGAGATACTTGCTCAACCTTAATCTCCATGGTTGATAGTAGAACTTCTTCAATTTTTCGATTCGGGCATTGAAGTCAACCATGGTAGGGTCTTCTTGCAATCTTAGTCTTTGCTTTGGGCTATCGAAAAGGCCAAGCAATAAAGTTGCTTCTACCTTAAAAGAGCTTTGATTCAAACTGTATGCACATAGCTTTGCCCTTGGCTCCAAATACCAAGTCCTTTGAGTCATGCAACTTGTATGCAGCTTTAATTAGGATTTGGGTCTTTCTGACAACTTCAATTCCTTCCTTTGGCTTGTGTTCACAGACTCCAAGCCTTTGAATTGCTTTGATACCATTGATGGGGGGTTTCAACACTCCAATGCAGCCTTGGAAGGCTTTGGCCTTCACAGGAATTTCACAAACTTTTAAGTGTAAAAATATGCAGAGTTCTCATAATTCACTTAGAGTTTTCTTTTGATCTTATAGGAGCTATAACTTGATGAGTAGACTCACTTCAATTGCACATTGCTACACAGAGAGCTGGATGGATGAAGATAGACTACTAAACTAGCCTTTTGATTATAAATGTAACTTGAGAAGTCACTATGACAAAATAGATTCAATGAGGAAGACAATGAATGTATCAAAATTTGGTACGGGATTATGGAGATATTCTCTACTCAACTTGAAGCTAATCACCTGCAAATTGCTTGACCATGAAGTGAGGTATGGCTATCATCACTTACATGAAGAAACAAACACGGGTTTCCTTAAGCGAGGTAGGTGCTTCCTCAATACTAAGCACTTAGAATGACTTTTGGTATGCTTGAGAAATGCTCATGGGATCATGCATATGACTTCCCTTCCTCTCCATTTAGCAAAGCCAAAAGTGTTTTCTAAACTTAGAATTGAACAGTCACTAACATGAAACCACTTTTTGGTTATCAATTTACTAAATGACTCGATTTTTGTTGGTATGATTTTAGTTGGTTAAACTTGTTTTTGAGCCTCCTTTCGCTGGTCCAACCTAGCCTTTGATGATTGTTCCATTGGCCTAAGATTTGATTGACAGTGACTTCTGAATCATGCCCGTGCCACGTGCGACACAGATGATAGTATGTCATATATGGTACTTTTATGTAGATTTTAGCAATATGAACTCTACTTAAGTCATATGATTTATCTATAGGAATGAAGTTTCAGACTCATTTTATTTTGGTTTAGTTTACATCTTTCCACTCTCTAATCCCAAATTTTATATTTTACATTCTCCACGTATAAATTTAGAGATAAAACTTGTACAATGTTTTGACCTCTGTATCTTTATAGAGAAACCACATGCACGCAGACACAGACACGCACACAGACACAGACACACACATGCACACACAGGCACACACATGCCTGCACGTGCGTGCGCGCGCGCGCACACACACACACACACACACACACACACACACACACACACACACACACTCACTCATTTCTATGTATACATTCTAGAATCTGACGATTATGCATTGTTAGACTTCAAACAATGGTTATTAAGTTTCATCACTTTCAGCAACAAAGGCTCCACAAATCGTGATTGGAATACGTGGCTGAATGATACCATGATTACACCAATTGTTCCAGTTCTAGCACTATATCAAGAACTTCTTGCAGCGAATTGGACCATTATTTTCATTTCTGAGAGAGCAGAGAACAAATTTGATCTTACTGTCAAGAGCTTGCAGAAATATGGTTATGAAAATTGGACATCATTGATACTCAGGTAAAAAGGTTTCTGTTCCAACATCTGTTCTCTATTTGCTGCTTTATTTGCCTGCCAAGTGGTTCTCATTGAAAAGTCAGGACCACACACACACACACACACACACGCACACACACACACATGTATGTATGTATGTATGTATGTATGTATGTATGTATGTATGTATGTATGTATGCATGAATGCATGCATGGATGTATGTATGTATGTATGTATGTATGTATGTATGTATGTAATGTATGTATGTATGTATGTATGTATGTATGTATGTATATAGGGAGGAAGGAGGGAGGGAGGGAGGGAGAGAGAGGGAGAGAGGGAGGGAGGGAGGGAGGCGGGGAGGGGGGGGTGGGGGAGTGGAGGGGTGGGCGGGAGGGAGGGAGGGAGGGAGAGAGAGGGGGGCAGGGGGGAGAGAGAGAGAGAGAGAGAGAGAGAGAGAGAGAGAGAGAGAGAGAGAGAGAGAGAGAGAGAGAGAGAGAGAGAGAGAGAGAGAGAGAGAGAGAGAGAGAGAGAGAGAGAGAGAGAGAGAGAGAGAGAGAGAGAGAGAGAGAGAGAGAGAGAGAGAGAGAGAGAGAGAGAGAGAGAGAGAGAGAGAGAGAGAGAGAGAGAGAGAGAAAGAAAGAAAGACTTTTTAACGTCTATTAGAGGCCAAAATCGGCCTATGAGACAAAACATATACATCAGTATGATCCAATCCACTGTGATCCAAAACGAAAATAAAGTGTGAGTACTGCAAACGGGTATAAAAGGAGGGATAGTAGCTGGTATCAAGGGTGTGGGGTGCTATGGGCATGCACTCTATATGCTCAATGGGTGAGATACAAATATGATATGCATAGGGAGGGGAGGCTCGATGGTATCACAACCCCCTAAATGCCTGGAGTGGGTGTAGGATATAATGCATCGGTGGGTAAGGCATCATGGCGATCCTCAAAATGCTCTGGGCGTCCAAATCGATAGGGGTGCGCTGCTGACGTCTCTGTATCTCCATGTCATGGCGTGCGTGAATCGCCTGAATCTCTCTCTGATGTGGACGAGCTCTCCGGACAAGGGGTCTCGGTCGTCGACGCTGTCGTCTAACCTCCTCTGCTCTGTGTAATGTGACACCCCGCATCGAGCTGGGCCCTCGAGTGTATGTGGGTCTGAAAAAATCTGTAATATAATTCTGAGGGGGGGGGGGTCAAGTGTATCTCCATCTGCTGCTGGAGGAGTGATGCGCGACGGTGCTGGAGCTCTACTAGGAAACGACCTAGAGGGCGTTGGTCCTGTGTCCCCAATAAAGCCCTGATCTCTCTAGGCCCCCTGAAGAGCTGTGGGTAGCGGTCTCTGATGTCCTCATATGCCTGGCATCTACATGTGTAGTGCTCCTCGTCCTCCACCTCCTCTCTACATATCCTGCATAATCGCTCATCCCTGGGGGTATGTGTGGCTCGCCCAATCTCAATCTCGAGCTGGTGTGATGATACTCTGAGCTGCCCAATGGCCACTCTCTCAGCTGGTGCCATATATGTATCCATGTATCGTGGTCTCTGAATGAAACCATCCGCTGTCACAGTCAGGAAGTGCTCTCTGTAGTGTTGCCTCTTTGTGGGAAGAGGCCCCCGTGGTGCTATCCATGTCTCCCTGACGTGTATCTGTAGTAGGTCCTGACGGATGATCCTATTCCTCTCCGAACGAGAGAGGGTAATGTGGGGGGAAGAGAGATCATACTGAAAAGGGGGGAGATCCGTAATGCTCATGCCATGGTATGCTAACCATCGGTAAGTCTGTGCATACCATACTCTCTCATGCCCTGTCTCTGCCAAATGTCTAGAGCTCTCAAATGCAAGCCTGGTGAGTCGGCTAGTGGGGAGCTCTCTGACTCTCAGAATAAAGGTCACCAACTGGAAGAGGGCCTCCACTAGCATCGGTGGTGTGCCAAGCTCAGCTCGTATAATGTCATGTGGAACGGAGGGCTTGCTGCGCAGCAAGCGTGATATCATGGTGATCTGGGGCCTCTCAATCTGCGTCCACATCGCCTCTGTGATCCCTGGTGCCCATACTGCTGCGGCGTACATCAATGCGGGTGTCACTAGAGTGTCAAAGAGCCACCCCTTAGTCCGGGGCTCCTGAAAATGTGTCTGAAACCAGCGTCTCTCCAATCCTGCAAGTGCCGCATAACCTCGCGTCAATCTATCTCTCGCAGCCTGTGCCATGGAGAATACCCCTGTGCTTCCCGAGAAGGTGATACCTAGGTAGACGTAGGAGTCCACTACCTCTATCTGTCCTGCAGCTGCTGTGAAAGAGGCGCGATGGCGTACTGTCCTGGAGGTATGGAAGATCATGACCTTGGTCTTGCCAAGGTTCACTGTGAGTCCTCTCTCCATGCAAAAGGTATCGAGCGCCTGTAAATGTGACTGCAACCCCTCCTGTGACTCTGAGAGCAGGACAATGTCATCAGCATATAATAGGATATGTACTGGCTTACCTCCGAGGTCTCCTCCTCGCCCTCATGCTCGCTGTATATACTCCGTGATCTCGTCGATGTAGAGACCGAAGAGAGAGAGAGAGAGAGAGAGAGAGAGAGAGAGAGAGAGAGAGAGAGAGAGAGAGAGAGAGAGAGAGAGAGAGAGAGAGAGAGAGAGAGAGAGAGAGAGAGAGAGAGAGAGAGAGAGAGAGAGAGAGAGAGAGAGAGAGAGAGAGAGAGAGAGAGAGAGAGAGAGAGAGAGAGAGAGAGAGAGAGAGAGAGAGAGAGATGAGAGAGAGAGAGAGAGAGAGAGAGAGAGAGAGAGAGAGAGAGAGAGAGAGAGAGAGAGAGAGAGAGAGAGAGAGAGAGAGAGAGAGAGAGAGAGAGAGAGAAAGAAAGAAAGAAAGACTTTTTAACGTCTATTAGAGGCCAAAATCGGCCTATGAGACAAAACATATACATCAGTATGATCCAATCCACTGTGATCCAAAACGAAAATAAAGTGTGAGTACTGCAAAGGGGTATAAAAGGAGGGATAGTAGCGGGTATCAAGGGTGTGGGGTGCTATGGGTATGCACTCTATATGCTCAATGGGTGAGATACAAATATGATATGCATAGGGAGGGGAGGCTCGATGGTATCACAACCCCCTAAATGCCTGGAGTGGGTGTAGGATATAATGCATCGGTGGGTAAGGCATCATGGCGATCCTCAAAATGCTCTAGGCGTCCAAATCGATAGGGGTGCGCTGCTGACGTCTCTGTATCTCCATGTCATGGCGTGCGTGAATCGCCTGAATCTCTCTCTGATGTGGACGAGCTCTCCGGACAAGGGGTCTCGGTCGTCGACGCTGTCGTCGACGCTGTCGTCTAAGCTCCTCTGCTCTGTGTAATGTGACACCCCGCATCGAGCTGGGCCCTCGAGTGTATGTGGGTCTAAAAAAATCTGTAATATAAGTCTGAGGGGGGGGGGTCAGGTGTATCTCCATCTGCTGCTGGAGGAGTGATGCGCGGCGGTGCTGGAGCTCTACTAGGAAACGACCTAGAGGGCGTTGGTCCTCTGTCCCCAATAAAGCCCTGATCTCTCTAGGCCCCCTGAAGAGCTGTGGGTAGCGGTCTCTGATGTCCTCATATCCCTGGCATCTACATGTGTAGTGCTCCTCGTCCTCCACCTCCTCTCTACATATCCTGCATAATCGCTCATCCCTGGGGGTATGTGTGGCTCGCCCAATCTCAATCTCGAGCGGGTGTGATGATACTCTGAGCTGCCCAATGGCCACTCTCTCAGCTGGTGCCATATATGTATCCATGTATCGTGGTCTCTGAATGAAACCATCCGCTGTCACAGTCAGGAAGTGCTCTCTGTAGTGTTGCCTCTTTATGGGAAGAGGCCCCCGTGGTGCTATCCATGTCTCCCTGACGTGTATCTGTAGTAGGTCCTGACGGATGATCCTATTCCTCTCCGAACGAGAGAGGGTAATGTGGGGGGAAGAGAGGTCATACTGAAAAGGGGGGAGATCCGTAATGCTCATGCCATGGTCTGCTAACCATCGGTAAGTCTGTGCATACCATACTCTCTCATGCCCTGTCTCTGCCAAATGTCTAGAGCTCTCAAATGCAAGCCTGGTGAGTCGGCTAGTGGGGAGCTCTCTGACTCTCAGAATAAAGGTCAGCAACTGGAAGAGGGCCTCCACTAGCATGGGTGGTGTGCCAAGCTCAGCTCGTATAATGTCATGTGGAACGGAGGGCTTGCTGCGCAGCAAGCGTGATATCATGGTGATCTGGGGCCTCTCAATCTGCGTCCACATCGCCTTTGTGATCCTTGGTGCCCATACTGCTGCTGCGTACATCAATGCGGGTGTCGCTAGAGTGTCAAAGAGCCACCCCTTAGTCCGGGGATCCTGAAAATGTGTCTGAAAGCAGCGTCTCTCCAATCCTGCAAGTGCCGCATAACCTCGCGTCAATCTATCTCTCGCAGCCTGTGCCATGGAGAATACCCCTGTGCTGCCCGAGAAGGTGATACCTAGGTAGACGTAGGAGTCCACTACCTCTATCTGTCCTGCAGCTGCTGTGAAAGAGGCGCGATGGCGTACTGTCCTGGAGGTATGGAAGATCATAACCTTGGTCTTGCCAAGGTTCACTGTGAGTCCTCTCTCCATGCAAAAGGTATCGAGCGCCTGTAAATGTGACTGCAACCCCTCCTGTGACTCTGAGAGCAGGACAATGTCATCAGCATATAATAGGATATGTACTTGCGTACCTCCCAGGTCTCCTCCTCGCCCTCCTGCTCGCTCTATATACTCCGTGATCTCGTCGATGTAGAGACCAAAGAGAGTGGGTGAGAGAGGGCAACCTTGTTTTACACCAATGGTGCTAACAAGGCTGTCTGATAGACCGTCGGGGCAGCGTACCCTGCCTGTGACTCGTGCATACAAAGCGTGGATGACCCATGTCGAAGGCTTTGCGGAAATCCACAAAGCAACAGTATAGTCTCTGCTTCCTCGCCTTCGCGCTCTCGATCAAGCAATGAAGCACGAAGATGTGGTCGATGGTGGAGAAAGTGCGGCGGAAGCCTGCCTGGCCGGGTGCTCTGATCCCCGCTGCCTCAGTGTGTGTACTGAGCTCTGCCTCTAGTACTGCCCCATAGATCTTGGCCAGGTTATGGCCTATCATAATAGTCCTGTAGTTCCCTGGGTCCATCATGTCGCCGGACTTATGGATAGGCGTAATGGTATGCATAGTCCATGAGTCGGGTAATCCCTCAACCAAAGCACGGTTGAAGAGATGGGCGATCAAGTGGGAAACTACATCTGCTGCGTATATAAAGTGCTCTCCCTGTAGCCCCGTGTGGTCTGCAGAACGGCCATGCTGTAGCCTATGGATGGCCTGTCGTACCATGCCTGCTGTGAAGAGGGTGGATACCACCGGACGCGGTGTGGAAGGAATCGGTAATGGTGGCTGTCCTGGGACGTCATATAACCTCTGGGCGTAGGTGTGCCAAGTCGAAGGATCTGCTATGGGTGTAGGTGGACGTGGCTCACGTAGTGCCCTCCACGCGGTGGCACAATCCCTACTCATGAGAAGGTCGATCAACTCTGCCTCCTGTCGCTCCTCGAAAGCTCGCCGCTTCCGGCGTGTGAGGGCTCGCATCTGTCGTCGTGCCTCCCTCTCTGTGATGGATCCCAAGATACTCTGTGCTCTGAGATGTCGGTATAGTCGCCTACACTCCTCATCGTACCATCTATTTTGGGGTGTATGGCCCAGCAAAGTCGGATGTGCAGTGTTGTGGGTGGTGTATGGGAAGCTGAGAGTAGCGGATGTATGGAGGATCGAGGAGAAGTGGGCGGTGAGGGTGTCCAAGGAGGCAGAGGGATCAAGGGAGTAGATGCGCTCTCGAACATGGGAGCTATAGATATGTGCTAGCTCATGTCTAAAGTGAATGGTGGTACGGGCTCGTGGCTGTATGGTGACGGGGTGGGGTATGCATGGTGAGCCGCGAATGGATAGGGCAAGATATGCGTGATCAGCTCCAATTGGTAAGGGTGGGATAGTGAATGAGGTGATCAGATGTGTCGCCTCCGGAGGTCCGATAACATAGTCTACCACACTGCCCCCCTGTGGTGTCGTGGGTGGAATGCAGGTGAGACCGCGCGAGGTGGGCAAGCTCTCCATCCCATTATATATAACGAGACGGTGTGCTGCTCCCATCTGGAGTAAGTGTCGGCCATATAAGGTGGGTGTGGCGGTGTCGGCTGAGGCTCTGAGTGTAGGCATGTCCTCTATGGTACGAAGCATCTCAGGGTAGTCAAAGTCGTAGATATGACACTGGTGGCTCTGAGTGCGGGCATTGAAGTCTCCTACAAGGAAGACTTCACCCATCCCGGTATACTCCATAATCGTGTCACTGAGGCAGTCATATGGAGATGTGGTGTCTGGTCCCTCCCCTCCTGATAGCTGCTCAGGGGAATGTGTGAAGCATGAACCAATGGGTGCAATATAGCATACGGCGAAGTACGCTGCTCTCTCCTCTGATAGCTGCAAGCGTATCGACATGAAACGTGCCTCTGGGTCTCTGGCTACCAGCTGTACCCTGTGCTGTAACGACTGTCTATAGAGCACGGCTACTCCTCCTGATCCCCGTGTGGTGTGCTGTCTCATCTGGCGGCGGTGAGCTGATTCCCACATATAGCCCTCAATCCTCGGTAGGCTCCTCCCCGGGCTCTCGTGTGTCTCTGTCAAGAAGATAATGTCTCTGCCCTCCATCACCTCCTCGAGGTGCCCTAGATGTGTCCATAAAGATCCATTGCAGTTCCAGACTGCAATGTGCACCTCCTGGTGTGCTGTCTCATAGGCCGCGAATCCCTAGTCAATGGGCAGTCCATCAATGATGATCCGACCGTCTCTGTAGAGGGCACGATGTCCCTCTCGTCTGGCCTGGAGGACACGTGGCATGCATGCCCGTCTGTGCTCTACCTGCATCCGTGTGAGGTCGTCATCCAAATAGATGGGGGTGCCCGGTGTAGTGCGTAGTACCGCCCGTCGTCTGAGAAAGTCTCTCCTCCTGGCCTCATCTGAGAACTGAAGGATAAGTGCTCTGCTCCGTGTGGTGTCTCGTCCTGCTCTCCATACTCTGGTGAAAGGGAGAGGCTCATCCGTGCAGTATCCAAGTAATGTGCACAAGCGACGCCCATCCTTCTCTGGTGATCCGTCTGTCTCTGTGAGGCCGGAGACGCGAACATTGAGCCTGCGGGCCTGTCGCATCCGCTCCTCCTCCTCAGAGAGAGAGAGAGAGAGAGAGAGAGAGAGAGAGAGAGAGAGAGAGAGAGAGAGAGAGAGAGAGAGAGAGAGAGAGAGAGAGAGAGAGAGAGAGAGAGAGAGAGAGAGAGAGAGAGAGAGAGAGAGAGAGAGAGAGAGAGAGAGAGAGAGAGAGAGAGAGAGAGAGAGAGAGAGAGAGAGAGAGAGAGAGAGAGAGAGAGAGAGAGAGAGAGAGAAAGAAAGAAAGAAAGAAAGTGTTTTTACGTCTATTAGGAGGCCGAACTCGGCCTATGAGACAAATCGATGTACATGGGTGTATCTTCTGTCAATCAGAAAAGATAAAAGTGCTGAAAAGAAACTGGTTAAGCTGATATAGATCTCCGTAGTGTGCATGTGGGGATACCCATGAAAGTGGTGGGGGGTGTATGGAGTGCGATATCTATGATAGTCTATATGCAAAAGGGTAGTACAACAACCATGAGAATGCATCTAAAACGACTAACTAGCTCCATCCTGTGCTAGTGGGTGGGATGTAATATGTGATACATAGGTGGAGGTGGAGTCAGGGCCACCCTGATGGCTGCAACGGGATCGGCCATCATCTGGGATCGTCTCTCCTCCATGGCGCGATGGTCACAAGCCTGGATCTCCGCAATCTGGTGTCGGTGAAGTCTCGGGGCCCGATATCCTATATCACGGGGTCGTCTCCTAGCTCGAGATATCTGAGCCTGCTGAAGAGTCACCCCGCTCGGTATGTGGGCTGAGGGGGGGAGGGCTGCAGCACGTCGTGGAATAAAGAAGTCTGAGCTGACTCTGTCTCCCTCCTGTATGGAGTGCTACAGTAGGCTGGAGTAGGGAATCTCTGTGACTCTGTATCTCTAGTAAGAATCGCCCGAGCTGTCGCTGGTCTCTAGAGTCCATGATCTCTCGGAGGGTGGGCTGCCCTGCAAACAGAGTCTCGTATCTGCCTCTGATGCCATCATATGCGCTACATCTGCATACAAAGTGCTCCTCATCCTCCATCTCTACTCTGCATACTCTGCATATCCGCTCCTCTCTGGGAATGTCTGCGGCTCTGCCCGTCTCAATCTCGAGTCGGTGTGATGAGACTCTCAGCTGGCCAATCGCTACCCTCAAGCTATGAGGCATGTGAGTATCCATGTAGCGTGGTCGCTGGATGAAACCGTCAGCTAGTATGTCTATGAACTGGTCTCGATAGTGCGATAGTCTCGATCCCATGTGTGGTGTGTGCCATGTCTGACTAATGTAGAGCTGCCAGAGATCCTGTCTGAGCACAACATTCCTCTCACGACGAGAGAGGTGGATGTGAGGTGAGTCTGGGTCATACTGAAAAGGCGGCAATCTGTCCATATCAAGTCATGGTCCATATCAAGTCCATGACTATCAAACCAGACTCTAACCTAGTGTACCAAGCTCTCTCATATCCTAACTCTGATATCTGTATAGATGCCTCAAGAGCTCTGTGTGTGAGTCTATCTGTAGGGAGGTCCCTAATCCTCTGAATAAAGCAGATAGTCTGGAATAGTGCCTCTACTGCCATGGGTGGTGCAGCTAGCTCTGCCCTGATGATGTCATGTGGCACCGACTGTTTCCCACGAAATAATCGCGAGATCATACGTACCTGTGGCCTCTCGATCGCACTCCACTGGGTGACTGTGAGACCTGGGGCCCAAACCGTCGCAGCATACATCATAGCTGGTCTGACCAGTGTGTCAAATAGCCAGCCCTTCGTGCGGGGCTCCTGGAAGTGTGCTTGGTGACATCTCCGCTCTAACATGGCTAAAGCTGCATATCCGCGTGTGAGTCTATCGGTGGCTGCCTGTCTCATGCTGAAGGGGCCAGGCAAGCTCGTGAATGTGACTCCGAGATAGACATAGGAAGTGACCACCTCAATCTGTCCACCACCAGCTCTGAATCCTGCTCCATTCCTCACCATGGGGGAGGTGTGGAAGATCATGACCTTGGTCTTGCCAAGGTTTACTGTCAAGCCCCTCTGTGTACAAAACTCATCCAGGGCCTCAAGGTGGCGCTGTAATCCCTCGGGTGACTCTGAAATCAAGACAATGTCATCGGCATATAATAAAATGTGGACATGTGTACCTGCGAGGTCTGCACCCTCTCCTCCAGCTCGGAGAATGTAGTCCTCAATCTCGTCAATGTAGAGACCAAATAGAGTGGGAGAGAGTGGGCAGCCTTGCTTAACATCGATGGTGCTAGCAATGGCCTCAGACATACCTCCTGGACACCGTACCCTCCCAGTCACCTGCTCATAGAGTGCATAGATGGCCCAAATCATCCCTGATGGTACTCCCAAGCTCTGGAGGCGTTGGAAGAGCCTCTCTCGCGGCACTGTATCAAAAGCTTTGGGGAAGTCCACAAAGCAGCAATATAGCCTCTTCTTCCGCACCCTTGCCCCATCAATGAGGCAGCGCAGAATGAAGATGCGATCAATAGTAGAGAAAGCTCGTCGAAAACCTGCTTGGCCTCGTGCTCGTAGCCCCTCAGTCTCTGCATATGAACTGAGCTCTGCCTCAAGTATGGCACCGTATAGTTTGGCCATGGTGTGGCCAATCATGATGGTCCTGTAGTTCCCTGGATCCAGGGTGTCGCCAGATTTGTGGATAGGCACAATGGTGTGCCTAGTCCACTCCTCTGGGAAGCCCTCTCCTATAGCCCGGTTGAAGACATGTGCAATCAACGGGGCTATAGTGGAGGCTGCATATATGAGATGCTCGCTCTGCAATCCTGCGTGGTCTGTCGAACGTCCATGTCGAAGTCGTCGTATGGCCCTCTCAACCATCTTTGCTGTGAAGAGAGAAGAACTAGTAGGGCGAGGCTCAAGTGGCTGGGGAATGGGAGGCTGCCTAGGTACCTCATATAGGATCCATAATATGAGTGAGTAAAACACCCTAGCTACCGGTGATGGGGGGAGGTGGGTGTAGTATATGATACATCGGTGGTGGTCTGAGTGCCTCCTGAAGGAAGATAACCCAGGGGGTGGTGGTATGCCTATGCTCCATCATGTGGTCGTAGGCTGTCCTGATGCGTGAGATATCCTCCTGATATAGTCGCGGTCGACGATATCCTACCATGCGTGGTCGGCGTCGTGCTCTCTGTGCTGCTGCCTGGTGGAGCGTGAGCCCAGTAGAAGGGCCTCTCTGGTGTAGCTCAGCTCGCTGAAAGAACTGGGTAATGGTCTGCTGGGTACTCACCCGTGGCTGATGTGTGGACTGTAGTGACCGCTTTCGCCTCTCGTATGCTGCTGTGAGGAAGCGCCCCAAGCGTCGCTGGTCTCCCATAGTCATGCACAACTGGAGTGACTCCTCTAGCTGGAACTCTGCTCGTAGGTCTAAGTATGCTCGGCATCGTATAACAAAATGTTCCTCACTCTCTACCTCTGTCTGGCATACTGGGCACCATCTCTCCTCACGGGGGACTCCCCTAGACTGACCCCTCTCAATCTCGAGCTGATGTGATGAGACCCGGAGCTGCCCAATGACGACTCGGAGGTGGTGGGGAAGGTATGTCTGCATGTATCTCGGGATCTCGATAAAGCCTGCGTCCGATATATGTAGAAAATGCTCGCAGTAATAGAGCATTTTCGGTGGCAATGTATCCCTAGGGCTCACCCATGTCCTCTGTATGTATGTATGCCATATCTCCTGACGAATGACCCTATTCCTCTCTTGATGAGAGAGCGAGTAGTTGGGTGCATGTGAGTCGTAATGTAGTGGTGGTAGCCTGTCTATGTCAAAGCCATGGTGGGCCAGCCAGTCTCGTGTCTGGGCATACCATGAGGAGGTGTCCCCAGCTAATGCCATATCACGTGATGCCTGGAAAGCACGATAAGCAATGCGCTCTGTATCCATGCTCCGAAGTCTGTGTAATAGGCATACTGTCTGGAATAGTGCCTCAACTAGCATCGGTGCTGGAGCGAGCTCTGCACTAATGATATCATGTGGTACTGAAGGCTTGCTGCGGATAAGTCTGGCAATCATGAGGATCTGTGGCCTCTCTAATGCTGTCCATACTGATGTAGCTAATCCCGACCCCCATATGGCTGCCCCATACATGAGCGCTGGCGTAACCAAAGTGTCAAAGAGCCACCCCTTTGTGCGGGGCTCCTGAAAATATGCCTGGTGGCACTCTCTCTCCATCAAAGCTAGTGCTGTGTACCCACGTGTGATGCGGTCACGGGCTGCCTGAGACATAGAGATGACCCCTGATGCTGCTGTAAATGTCACTCCCAAGTAAACATATGATCCGACCACCTCGATCGGTCCACCCGCTGCTGAGAGAGAGAGAGAGAGAAACAAAGAAAGAAAGAAAGTCATATTAACGTCTTCTGGAGGCCAAACTTGGCCTATGAGACAAAAACCATGTACAAGTGTAGTAACCCTGTGTAGAAGATAAAATGAAATAAAGAGTATATCGCTACACAAAGCTATATAGGGCTGGAAAAGGCTGGGGAGACGTGGCTCTGACTCTGCAGATAGTGGCCACCTAATACATGGGGGGATCCAAAATGTGAGTAAAACGCCCTAGCTACTGGTGATGGGTGGAGGTGGGTGTAGTATGTGGTACATCGGTGGTGGTCTGAGTGCCTCTTGAAGGAAGACAACCTAGGGGGTGGTGGTACACCTATGCTCCATCATGTGGTCGTAGGCAATCCTGATGCGTGAGATATCCTCCTGATATAGTCGTGGTCGACGACATCCGCCCATGCGCGGTCGGTGCCGTGCTCTCTGTGCTGCTTCCTGGTGTAGCGTGAGCCCTATAGATGGACCTCTCTGATGTAGCTCAACTCGCTGAAAGAACTGCGTAATGATCTGCTGGGTACTCACCCGTGGCTGATGTATGGGCTGTAGTGACGGCTCTCGCCTCTCGTATGCTGCTGTGAGAAAGCGTCTCCCATAGTCATGCACAGCTGGAATGACTCCTCGATTTGGAACTGTGCTCGTAGGTCTAAGTATGCTGGACATCTGATAACAAAATGCTCCTCACTCTCTACCTCTGGCTGGCGTATTGGGCACCTCCTCTCCTCACGGGGGACTCCCCTGGACCGACCCCTCTCAATCTCGAGCTGATGTGATGAAACTCGGAGCTGCCCAATGACGACTCGTACGTGGTGGGGAAGGTAGGTCTGCATGTATCTCGGAATCTCGATGAAGCCCGTGCCCGATATATGTAGAAAATGCTCGCGGTAGTAGAGCATTTTCGATGGCAATGTACCCTTAGGGCTCACCCATGTCCTCTGTATGTATGCATGCCATATCTCCTGACGAATGATCCTATTCCTCTCTTGATGAGAGAGCGAGTAGGTGGGTGCATGAGAGTCGTACTTTAGTGGTGGTAGCCTGTCTATGTCAAAGCCATGGTGGGCAAGACAGTCTCGTGTCTGTGCATACCATGAGGAGGTGTCGCCTGCCAATGCCATATCACGTGATGCCTCGAAAGCACGATAAGCAATGCGCTCTGTATCCATGCTCCGAAGTCTATGTAATAGGCATACTGTCTGGAATAGTGCCTCAACTAGCATCGGTGGCGCAACGAGCTCTGCTCTAATGATATCATGTGGTATTGAAGGCTTGCTGCGGATAAGTCTGGCACTCATGAGGATCTGTGGCATATCTCCTGACGAATGATCCTATTCCTCTCTTGATGAGAGAGCGAGTAGGTGGGTGCATGAGAGTCGTACTTTAGTGGTGGTAGCCTGTCTATGTCAAAGCCATGGTGGGCAAGCCAGTCTCGTGTCTGTGCATACCATGAGGAGGTGTCGCCTGCCAATGCCATATCACGTGATGCCTCGAAAGCACGATAAGCAATGCGCTCTGTATCCATGCTCCGAAGTCTATGTAATAGGCATACTGTCTGGAATAGTGCCTCAACTAGCATCGGTGGCGCAATGAGCTCTGCTCTAATGATATCATGTGGTACTGAAGGCTTGCTGCGGATAAGTCTGGCACTCATGAGGATCTGTGGCCTCTCTAATGCTGTCCATACTGATGTAGCTAATCCTGGTGCCCATATGGCTGCCCCATACATGAGCGTTGGCGTAACCAAAGTGTCAAAGAGCCACCCCTTTGTGCGGGGCTCTTGAAAATATGCCTGGTGGCACTATCTCTCCATTAAAGCTAGTGCTGCGTACCCACGTGTGATGCGGTCACGGGCTGCCTGAGCCATAGAGAAGACCCCTGGTGCTGCTGTAAATGTCACCCCTAAGTAAACATATGATCCGACCACCTCGATCGGTCCACCTGCTGCTGTGAACAAACTATGTCTGCGTACCTGTGCTGATGTATGAAAGATCAAGACCTTGGTTTTACCAAGGTTCACAGATAACCCTCTGTGTCTGCAAAAGTCATCTAGGCCATGTAGATGATGCTGAAGACCTTCTGCAGACTCTGAAACCAATACAATATCATCAGCGTATAAAAGAATATGGACAGTGGACCCGTGTACCTCAATGCCATCTCCCCCCTGCTGCTGTATGAAGTCCACTATCTCATCAATGTAGAGACCAAAGTGGGTGGGTGAGAGAGGGCATCCTTGCTTCACCCCGATAGTGCTAGCAAGTGGATCAGATAAGCCCCCTGGACATCTGACTCTACCAGATACTCTCTCGTATAAGGCGTAGATCCCCCATATCATCTCCTCCGGAGCTCCGATGTCAAGTAGTCGTCCGAAGAGTCGATCCCTGGGAACAGTGTCAAATGCTTTGCGGAAGTCCACAAAGCAACAATATAATCTCCTCTTCCTCACCCTGGCTTGGTCGATCAG
>CM035411.1:0-82500 GCA_020310875.1 Ceratopteris richardii
GGGGGGGGGGGGGGGGGGGGGGGGGGGGGGGGGGGGGGGGGGGGGGGGGGGGGGGGGGGGGGGGGGGGGGGGGGGGTGTGTGTGTGTGTGTGTGTGTGTTGTGTGTGTGTGTGTGTGTGTGAAGGAATCGAATAAATCTCTAGAGAGTGAGAAGTTAATCATTACCTGGATGGATATCCACTGCAAAAACCTGCATTAACAGAATTGTACAGGAAGCGTTGCTTATCAACCGAAGCATACTCTATGGTGATAACTAACTCTACTGTCTCTCACTTATAAAACATTAAAAGTCAATACCTCACTAATGCGACTCTGCAAAGCAAGAGCTAATACTTTTTGTCCTCTATTCCAAAGTGCATTTGCTACCCGATAAGATTGTAAAGCATGATATCCCTGAGAAAAGTAAGAAAGAGTAAGAAACAAGAGTTTAGGCCTGTTTTCAATCAAATTTGACGTCTCATGTGAAGCAGCATGCAAAAAAATTTCAAGTGATGCAGATTAACAGCACTGCACAAAACACTTCTCGAAGGTTTCTACAATGTATTTCATGTAGTACAATATAATATCATTATTTTCCAATAGCAACTCTGTATACCAGCAATTTCCTTCACTACATGACATTTTCTTTTCAGTGTTCCTCTACATAGATGTACCTACACATCTTGCCTGTTGGTGAACATACTGTGATACAGCTTCGATGTGGGACATACAGAGGCCGACAGAGTATGCCACAGACTGAAAAATATAAGTTCTAGCGCTCCTCATAAGTGATGGCAGTAGAGAGAGCAAAACTGCAAAAGAAATTTTACCGTTCCGCACAAGTTACAACAGACCACATTATTATTTCACAGACTTATGTGAAGCATGGGATCATGGCTTTTTTCAGATAGAAAACATATGTCCCCACCATAAAACAGTGCAAATTATTATTTCAGAGACCACCTTATGTGAAGCATTGGGTCATGGCTATTCCAGATAGAAAACATTTGTCCCAACCATATGGATAGAAAATGGAACAGTATAGATTGCAAGAATGATTTTCAACATGCATGGCCTAGTTCTTCACTATAAACCAAAAATATAACAATTATAATTATCGATTTAATAAATATAGAATTATAATTTAAGACACATAAAATGAAAACCTGATAGATCGTAGATCACACTGCAAATAAAGCTTGTCCTGTACCATCCACCCTGGTATGTAACATACTAACCTTTGAAAATAAAACTGAATCATGAATGTAGAAGATCCAATAGGGAAAATATGATCCATAAACTTAAGAGCAATAGACTAGTGTTCATGGTTACAGATGCCTCATATTCATCAATATAAGTTCGCTCTCTCCTCATTATCATTGGCCTCATCATCATCTTTAGTATTTGAGCGTAAATCAAAGTTAATTGAATTGACAATACAAGCGATAGTCCTTCCACCTCCAACTCGAGTTCTGTGCTGAGATTTCCTCTCACTCACTACTCATGAGTCATGTCAAAAGTGACTTGCATCCTTAAAACCTCTTTTCATTTTAAAAGAAGCCAGAAATCTCTTTTTTGGGGCTATAAAGAAAAATTAGAAAATATTCATTGCAGCAGTTAATGAGAGGAGAATATTAAAACATTGTTTCACCATGTATAGTTTTATATATACATATATTTTGTTTCTTGTTCTAATTTTTAGTTTTTTTTTTCAGAGGACTCCTAAAGTGATGAAATCCAAGTTGTTTGGCCAGGGTGAAGGCATGGGAAAAGGCAAAGATGTCTTTTCAGTAAAATTTGAGCCAGATGCGGTAACTTCAATGAAATGGCAAGGTAAAGGTTATCTCCCCAATAAGGAGGTGTATACTAGGCTGGTAAAGTTCCTGTTTTCAACATTCCTGCACTCCTACCTTTCAGAATCTCGAGTCCATGTAGAGAAACTCTTGTACTGCCAATGATTTCAAAAAAATATATGGTACATATACATCAAGACACCCTGGGTATTCAATAAAAGCCGAAAGGGCCTACACGACCAAAAGGTATAAGGAACTAAATATAATACAAGTCCAAGGAGAGGTTTAAAAAGTACTTTCAATAAATTAATGAGGGATTACTTAAAACATGTTTGATTCCTCACAAAACAAGCCCTATAAATGTGAGATAATTTTTCCTCCAAGCATCAGTATGTCTGATGTCAATCGCATCCTTTAGTAAGAGCATATTCAAATATTACAAGCCTTGTATCCTGCATCTGAACGAATTACAGAGACATTTAGGTGACAACAATGCTTTTCCCAATTCATCATGATTCATAGCTTCTCTCTTTTGACACAACACACACTCATGATAGCTCATATAATGCAACCGCTGCATGTTCATGATTGGCACCTGCAGCTTATAATTCCTCTACATGACTATCAAGTCTCTCTATATCTTCATCAGATCACAAAGATCTGATGTCACCAGAAAGGGCGAGCTCATAGAATGCAACAACTGCACATTCATGATTGGCACCTGCCGCTTATAAAGATTTTTGTATTTTCACATTCCTTGAAACATCCATTTCTTATTGAATAAATATTGGGAATCATCTTTTAGCCATTTAAAACTACAGTGCCATCTTGTAAGAAAAGCATTCTGTGAAACAAATTACGGAAATCAACAAAATTAAATATGATGGCTGTAGAATGCAAGAAATTCCAAACTGATTTTCATGTGATAATAATAAGTTGAAAAAGACACAATCAGCTATGAGACTTAAAATACCAGAGACAATGAGAAGGACCTTCAAATACAGGAGTGCACTGCTGTAGGATCTGCATGATGGATCTCGATCTTTTACAGCCTGTTAAAACACCAGCTCATAAATGAGCAACTTTGCAAAGAAAAAAGTTTGGTGACAGTCGATCTTGAAAAAAGTCATGATCACCTGCACATCCAAGCGGACCGCTTGCCTTATACTGACGTCCTTCATGAAAACATCATCAAATACATCCATTAGCTGTGTCGCTAGCAAGTGGTATCCTTTAAGCGGTTGGCAAGGACGAAACCCAGAGAACGCTCGAAACAGGGATGTGCCAAGATACTGGCATATAAAAAACTACTTAACAAAGGTTCTCGTTCAGCCTATAAATGGACGGCACAAACAACTTGTAAAATTTACATCAATGTTCAATAACACAAAGCCTCTTTATGAACTAAAAAGCATCAAAGAGAAAATTCATAAATCGTGAAAATTAGTAAGCTTAACATTAACTGCAAAACCATCTAAAGTTTAGCTCCCATCCAGTCTCTTGCTATTCCAAATATTTAACTAAGCTAAGAATAAATAACAAGTAACATCTAAAGACTATCTAAACATGAAAATTCCTAAGCTCAATACCCGATAACTGCAAGACCATCTAGAGTTTAGCTCCCATCCAATCTCTTGCTATTCCAAATATTTGACTAAGCTACACAAGTATATGTGAATTTATCTCTTGATATGTACATGCAGGTTGCAAATCAATTAATAAAACCACATATACTTGTGTACCTGCCCCAGCCAGGTGGCTTTAGGGACGGGCTCTTCTTGGAGAAGTATACTCCGTAGCACATTCTGTGCATATTTGAGGGCTGTCAACAAATCCAAATAAAATAAAAATTGCTTCAGTATGGGTGAACAGCTTCAAGGTTGTACGGTTATGATCTATGAGACAAAACTATTAAATGTTCCCTGGTGTGAACAGTATTAAGTTGACGATCACATGTATGGAAAACAGTCAATCAAGACATTAGGAACTACTTTCATCATCGACCAGTACAGACAGTATAACTCACAATGTAAGTTACACAGAAGACCAATAAAGAGACCTTTGAAACCAGCGTGAAGTCTCCCAAAATTATATAGAACTACCAAAATTAGTACACACCACACAGATAGCAATCAACAAAGTTGATACACAGGATTCAGCAAAGTACAATATATAGACTAAATCCAAAGAAAGACAATGAGTGGACGACCAATCAACAGCAAGACTACAAGTGAGCTCATATCCTCACTAAATTTCACTGGCTAACCCTTGAGAGAGAGATTCTCTCTAAGTCATCACCCTCGACTTCCCATAGGCAATAGGGAGCATTTCTCCACACACTCCACACATGGCTATATGAGAAGGAACCAATCACTGCTTGCAGCTTGCTGGTATTGTCAGAACACTACCCTTCTCTTCTATTGTAGAACTCACAAATAACAAGAGACATGCTAGAGACAGTAAAAATGAGGTTCAACTTCAGCTTGAACTATCCTCGCGGCAATCAACATCAGCTTTGAATTATCCTTGGGCTACCAACTTCAGCTTTGAACTATCCTTGGGGCAACCAACTTTCTCCTGCATGAGTTGGACAACCAAACTTCTCTTGCATGGCTAGGGGACCAAGCTTTAACTCTGATGTCTAGGGCTAGGTACCCAACTTTTATCCCTAATGTACAGGGTGATCATTACTTCCCCTTTCTGCTCATGGTGTAGACCACGATTTCTTACTGGATTGGATTTGGACAATCATCTGCTGCCCTCCTCCTAGGGCAACCAACTGACTACTAGCGCTGGCAACTACACATTCCTTTTAGACAACTACACGTGGGCATTTCTTCATCACATGGATGACCAACTCTCTGGCTGATTTAGGTGACTAATACATCTATTGAGCACATACGTGGGGGACTTCATACCTCACTAACCTCCATACTTCCTCTACTCTGCACCTGTTTATCTGGTATCTATAGACCCCGACATCAAGTCTTTGCATCATCTCGATGCAGGCTTCCTTCATGCCTTCAGCATTGTAGAGGAGAAAACTATGCTGCAAAAAGAGAAAAAATAGAGTGTTGAAATAACAAAACTAGATGGTTTATATGATAATGATGTTTCTCGTGCATTAGACTCGAATGTAGTAAGGTTTCAGCCTCAAAATGTTAACAAGAGGCAATATGTTTCGAGACAAATCTGCAGGTCGGACAGCACCTTGAGGAAGCATTTCGAAGACTTTCTATAGATGTCACCATTCAATGCCAGTTTGGTTGGCATTGGTGGAAATTGGTTGGCATAGATGGAACCAAAGACCCTTTTGTTTCCTGTTTAGCTCTTAAGTGTCTATCATAAAGTCTTAATGCCTCTTGCTAATGTTACAATTTCTTCATAGTTGTTTCCTTGTCTTCTTCCAAAGTTGCTAGTCTACATGCATGAGAATCAATATCATCAGCAATTTTTTTGCTCATATCATCCATGATTGTAAACTCAAAAGGGGCAAGAGCTTCTTTTCCATAAGCTAACAAAAAGGAGTTTCACATGTAGTACCTCTTTTTCTCGTTCAGTATGCCTAGATAGCTCCAATCATAGCTCTACCATGCAACCTAGTGATTCAATGAAAGCTTCCATAAGATTTTGTTAGAATTTTTTGCCATCCCATTATCCCTGGGTAGTATGCACATGACTTCTTGTGATAGACCTTGTACCTATCAAAAATATGTTGCAATAGTTGATCTACAAAGTAGGTGCCTCTGTCACTAGTAATCTCCAAAGGACACCCAAACCTTGAGAAAATTTGGTTATACATGAATTTCACAACAGTTGATGTTGATGTCACACAATATGATGTGGCTTTTACCTCTACCCATTTGGTTGAATAACATGTGACCATCAATATGTACCTTTTGTTCCCAGGTTGACCAATTCGGTTGATGGGTCCAATGAAGTCAAGATCCCATCTCTCAAAAGGGATTCCATTCAGTTGTTCTCACCAATAGTTGGAAGTCTAGCCTTGTAGGCTGACGCATGAACCGTGTTGGAAACAATGTCAAAATAGCACAAAAACGCTAATTTCCAACAACCACAATTTTTGGTACTTAAGCCAAATTTTGGTCACAGAAGATCAAAAATGATATTACCTCATTATATAGTACTTGAGGAGAGCTTTCATTTGGTATAGGTTCAAAAATGCAAGAAAACCCTAGCCCTAATTTCTGTCCAAAATGTTTTTTGGCATATACCTCTTCCTCATGACATGAGCTTCAAGAAAAGCGACATTTTATAATTTCCCTTCTCCTAGATTATGAGATCGTTGACTTTTTAGCACCAAAAGCAGGATCGCAGTTTTTAATTTATCGCCACACTTTTCCAGCTTTTGCGTTAGATTTTTTGCATTACAGCTATAAGCTATATAAACAAGGCTTGGGAGTCACAATTAAGAATCCATCTACCTTAAGCAAAGATCAAGTCTTGGAGGCTTAAGTGTTCTACTCTTGCAGGAGGTATTCCCAACTTTTGGTGCAAATTTGGAGGAGATTTTGGCAGCCAACCATCAGCTCTTGCTGATTTTTTTAAGTAGCAAGTTCCAATTTCAGTTCTTCTTCTATTGTTCCTATTGTTCCAAGGCTTTCTCCTTCTACTGCAACATAAGGAGGAGATTATCTTGCTATTTAGGTCAATTTCTGATTTAGGGTTTCTGAAACCCTAATTTCAGAATTAAGGTTTGCTCTGAAAACAGTTCTAAACTGTTTTTTTTTCACTTCAATTGCACATACACACACTCTTCATACTAATTAGGCACTTTATGCACAATTTCTTGTATCTAAAACTATAAATTCAGCCTAGATTCAGTTTTGAATTAGCATACATTCAGTTTTCTATCATTACACACATTGTAATTTGACATTCATATCGGATAGTGTATGTAAGTAAGCATTCAGCTTACTTTGACACTTTGACAAATTGTGTATTCTCTCTCTATTTCTCATTCATCTAATTTGAGTATTAAGGTGTGTATGCTAAGGTTCATGTGTTGAAAGATCCTCTAAACCTGTGAATATTATTATTAGGGCCCACCTCACTTCCAACACACCTTTGACATGTGCCACACACTTTCGTAAATTCGATCACATCTTCCAAAAGATGGGGCCGCCATAATCCTTTGTGCAAGAGTTATGTGCTAAGTCCTCTCCCAAGTACAAAAGTTACTTCATGTGGACACACACACTTGCATAAAATTCCATTTGGGCAATATTTGTAAATCATTGACAAATACCCCATATGCACTACATTTTTAGTTTGCCAAGACCATGACTCACCAAAAGATGTCATCTTGGGACACCCATGGTTGGTCAAGCATGCGGCTTTGCCGAACATTGCTGATGCGATCAACAGAACCATCACATGCTCTCTCAAAGAGATCAATGGAAGTGTCATAAATGCATAAGTTGTAGAGAATGATTCCCCTATGCTTGAGTCCACTCCAAGCTTGACACATCACACCGACTCAAAAATGGAACTAATCGGCGAATATGTCTAACTGGGCACGGATCTTTATGAACATTTAGTTCCCAATCAGTCTCCAACATGAGTCCGACAATGCATCACTCCCTAATCACTTACATGGTCACCTTAAGGATAAGATTGTCCCCTTGAAACATCTTTCCAATATTTAAAAAGTCAAGGAGGGGGGGACTTTAAAACTCAAACCCATACCACAAAGGAATCATCAAATAAGTAAGGTCAATCACCCGCACATCACTCATATTTGGATTCCAAACGAGACGACATGTCCTGCACCACACCAAGAATCCAACAAACTAGGTAGATTTTACGAAAGACAAAAACAGAATACACTACACAGGCAAGAGAGGAAATGAAAAAATCCACAAATCCAACGACCCAAGCAAGTCCCAAGAGCATTCTGATATGAAGGTCCATCTATCAAGCAGATATGGGTTCAACAAAAACCAGTCAAAGATCAAAAGGAGCAAGCTCCAATCTCGATTCCTAAGACCCTTAGCTACATCCCTTCATGACGGACAAAACTCAGCCAGATACACTCTCTCTCTCTCTCTCTCTCTCTCTCTCTCTCTCTCTCTCTCTCTCTTTGTGGATTATATTGCTGCTTTGTGGATTTCCGCAAAGCCTTCGATACTGTGCCACGGGAGAAGCTTTTTCGGAGACTCCATAGCTTGGGGATACCATCAGAGATGATTTGGGCCATCTACACACTCTATGAGCGGGTGATTGGGAGGGTTCGATGCCCGAGGGGACTATCAGAGGCCATTGCTAACACAGTGGGTGTTAAGCAAGGCTGCCCACTCTCTCCCACTCTCTTCGGGCTCTACATCGACGAGATTGAGGACTACATTCTCCGAGCTGGAGGGGAGGGTGCAGACCTTGGAGGTACACAGGTCCACATTTTATTATATGCAGATGATATTGTATTGATTTCAGAGTCACCCGAGGGGTTACAGCACCACCTAGATGCCCTCCATAAGTTTTGCACACAGAGAGGCCTGACAGTAAACCTTGGCAAGACCAAGGTCATGATCTTCCACACCTCCCCCATGGTGAGGAATGGAGCAGCATTCACAGTTGGCAGTGGACAGATTGAGGTGGTCACTTCCTATGTCTACCTCGGAGTCACATTCACGAGCTTGCCTGGCCCCTTCAGCATGAGACAGGCAGCCACCGATAGACTCACACGAGGATATGCAGCCTTAGCCATGTTAGAGCGGAGATGACACCAGGCACACTTCCAGGAGCCCCGCACAAAGGGGTGGCTATTTGACACACTAGTGAGACCAGCTATGATGTATGCTTCGACAGTTTGGGCACCAGGCCTCACAGTTACCCAGTGGAGTGCGATCGAGAGGCCACAAGTACGTATGATCTCGCGACTATTTCGTGGGAAACAGTCAGTGCCACATGACATTATCAGGGCAGAGCTAGCTGCACCACCCATGGTAGTAGATGCACTATTCCAGACTATCTCCTTTATTTAGAGGGTGAGGGAGCTCCCTACAGAAAGACTCACACATAGAGCTTTTGAGGCATCTATACAGATATCAGAGTCGGGATATGAGAGAGCTTGGTACACTCAGGTTAGAGCATGGTTTGATAGTCATGGACTTGATATGGATAGATTGCCGCCTTTTCAGTATGATCCAGACTCACCTCACATCCACCTCTCTCGTCATGAGAGGAATCTTGTGCTCAGACAGGACCTTTGGCAGCTCTACATTAGTCAGACATGGCACACACCACACATGGGATCGAGACTATCGCACTATCGAGACCAGTTCTTGGACATACTAGTGGATGGTTTCATCCAGCGACCACGCTACATGGATACCTACATGCCTCATAGCTCGAGGGTGGCTATTGGCCAGTTGAGGGTCTCATCACACCGACTAGAGATTGAGATAGGCAAAGCCACAGACATTCCCCGAGAGGAGCGGCTATGCAGGATATGCAGAGTAGAGATGGAGGATGAGGAGCATTTTGTTTGCAGATGTAGCGCATATGATGACATTAGAGGCAGATACGAGACTCTGTTTACAGGGCAGCCCACCCTCCGAGAGATCATGGGCTCTAGAGATCAGCGACAGCTCGGGCGATTCTTACTAGAGATTCAGAGTCACAGAGATTCTCTCCTCCAGCCTACTGCAGCTTCCCAGACACGAGGGAGACAGAGTCAGCTCACTGACTTCTTCATTGCACGACGTGCAGCAGCCCTCCGCCCCTTAGCTCACACATCGAGAGGGGTGACTCTTCGGCAGGCTCAGACCTCTCGAGCTAGGAGACGACCCCGTGCTATAGGATATCGGGCCCTCAAACTTCACAGACACCAGATCGAAGACATCCAGGCTCGTGACCATCGCGCCATGGAGGAGAGACGATCCCGGATGATGGCAGATCCCGCTGTAGCCATCAGGGAGGCCTTGACTCCACCTCCACCCATGTACCACATCTTACACCCGCTCACTAGTACAGGATGGAGCTAGTTAGTCGTTCAGATGCATTATCATGCTTGTACTACCCTTTTGCATATAGGCTATAGATATAGCACTCCATTCACCGTCCCCCCCCTCCCACTTTCATGGGTATCTCTACATGCATACTACAGAGATCTATATCAGCCTTGCCATCTTTTTTTCAGTACTTTTATCTTTTCCGATTGACAAAAGATACACCCATGTACATTGATTTGTCTCATAGGCCGAGTTCGGCCTCCTAATAGACGTAAAAACACTTTCTTTCTCTCTCTCTCTCTCTCTCTCTCTCTCTCTCTCTCTCTCTCTCTCTCTCTCTCTCTCTCTCTCTCTCTCTCTCTCTCTCTCTCTCTCTCTCTGTGCTGCGTTCGAGCTCGCAATCTCTGCTGCGTTCGAGCTCGCGCTAGGGTTCGCCATCTCTGCTGTGCATTTGCGCTCGCCATCTCTGAGCTAGGGTTCGCGCTCATCATCTTCTGGCCAGCTAGGGTTCGCGCTCATCATCATGTTCAGGAGCTAGGGTTCGTGCCCACCGAGCTTCCGCCCCTTTGCTGCTGCTGCCGCCCCGAGCCCTCTCCCACCATACTCCCACCATGCCGAATGTCCTAGTTTAGAGTTGCCTCCCGAAACCCTAGATCTGACGAAACCTTAAATCAGACGAAACCCTAAATCTTTGAGCACCCTAGATCTGACGAAACCCTAAATCTTTGAGCCATGGAGGTAGAGTGTCCCTGTCCCGGAGTGTCTCTCTCTCTCCATTACACAGAGCAGAGGAGCTTAGACGACAGCGTCGACGACCGAGACCCCTTGTCCGGAGAGCTCGTCCACATCAGAGAGAGATTCAGGCAATTCAAGCACGCCATGACATGGAAATACAGAGACGTCAGCAGCGCACCCCTATCGATTTGGACGCCCAGAGCATTTTGAGGATCGCCATGATGCCTTACCCACCGATGCATTATATCCTACACCCACTCCAGGCATTTAGGGGGTTGTGATAGCATCGAGCCTCCCCTCCCTATGCATATCATATTTGTATCTCACCCATTGAGCATATAGAGTGCATACCCATAGCACCCCACACCCTTGATGCCAGCTACTATCCCTCCTTTTATACCCGTTTGCAGTACTCACACTTTATTTTCATTTTGGATCACAATGGATTGGATCACACTGATGTATATGTTTTGTCTCATAGGCCGATTTTGGCCTCTAATAGACGTTAAAAAGTCTTTCTCTCTCTCTCTCTCTCTCTCTCTCTCTCTCTCTCTCTCTCTCTCTCTCTCTCTCTCTCTCTCTCTCTCTCTCTGTGCTGCGTTTCCTACATTTATTAGCCACTCCCACCCTTGCTCCATCGCGCATCGGGAGCGCTCCCGTCTTCATCGCAAGTCTTTGGGCTCAGCACACTCAACATTTTTTCATCTTCGAATGCAATAAGCGCTACGGCTAAGAAGGACGATTTGATGAAAATGGAGGACAAACTGACCATAGCTATCAAAGAAAACAAGAAGATGGTGGACTCCACTATCACGGCCATCATCAGCCGCCTCTCAAAGCTCGAGAAGGAAGTAGAAACATATCATAAGGAGAGGGAAGCATGGCAGAAACAGAAAGAAGAGCATGAGAGGGAGAGAAACAAAGAAAAAGAAGAATGGGCTAAGGAAAGGGCAAACATGAAAGAGGAATTGGAGCTCCTCAAAGCTTCAATGGTCTCTCTCACACCCGAAGAGGGAGAGATTAATATGAACAAGACAGAAGCTCTAAAAGAAGAACTCACCAAAGCTTTGACCGCGAGCATGGAAAACAAATTAGAAGCTACCAAAGAAGGATGGATCGACATAGTGAAAAAGAACATCAAAAAAGAAGCCAAAGAGGAAGCCCAAAAGGAAGAAGCACTCATCGTGCACACCACCATTGAAGAAGAAAAGATGCCCGTCAGAACGGGACGAGACCCCACAAAAAAGAGAGCTCTCATTCTACATTTCCCTTCAGAAGATGTAAGATCTACTTTCCTACGCAAGAGGGTGATTCTGAGAGCACTTGATGGCCCCCCCATCTACCTTGATGACGATCTCACACCCATGCAAGTAGCACACCGTCGGGCATGCATGCCGAGAGTACACCAAGCTCGCAAAGAAGGAAAGAAGGCTTCATACAGAGATGGTCGTATCATCATTGATGGCAAGGCCATCCCATAGGGATTCGCGGCTTGTGAGACACTCGAGGAGATACACCTTGCAGTTTGGAACTGCAATGGAGATCTATGGACACACCCAGAGAGGTTGGAAGAGGTGCGCAAAGGCAAAGACATCATTATGCTCACAGAGACACATGAGAGCCCGGACCGGGGCCTACCTCGAGTCCACGGTTTCCGGTGGGAGTCCACATACAGAGAGTGTACACGTCAGCACACCACCAGAGGATCAGGAGGAGTAGCCATACTCTTCAGAGATGGACTTCAGAGCAGGATACAGATAGTCACACGTGACTCACAGGCCAGATATCTTTGGATCCGACTCAAGCTCTCACAGGAGCGGATCATCTTCATAGCTTTATGCTACTTTGCTCCTTCTAGCTCGCGATTCGCTATCATAGATCGAGAGGAGGACTCACCATACACTTGCTTGTCAGAAGAGATTACAGAGTACTCTGCATTAGGGGAAGTCTTCCTTATGGGAGACTTCAATGCCAGGACAAGCAATGATCAGTGTGAGATATTTGACCCAGAAGACCCACAGATACTACGTACCATAGAGGATGAGTCTACAGCTCAAGCTTCAGCTGACTCTACACACACTCATTATCGCACTCACTTACTCAGACTAGGCTCTCGACATAATCTCGTTATCTATAACGGGATGGCTCAGTGGCCTACCTCAGGAGGATTGACATGCATACCACACTCAGTCACAGATGGAAGGGGAAGTTCAGTAGATTACCTCTTGGGATCTAGAGAGGCCATTCACCTACTTACCTCATTCACCATCCCACCCATACCCATTGGGGCCGATCACGCATACCTCGCTCTCTCCCTCAAGGGAGACACCCCTACACGCACACCCGCAGCACGCATCCCACACACCACCATCCACTTCACACACGAGCTAGCTCACATATATGCGGCCCAAGTCGAGAAGGGTCTTCTCTTGCTTCACCCTAACACTCCACTATCCCTACTCACCTCACAGCTAGCATCAGTTCTTCAGACATCCGCCATCAGCTCCTTCCCACACACCATCCATTCTGGTCACACACCTCCTCCCGGGACTATGCCACAACATCGTTGGTATGATGAGGAATGCAGAGATACTTACCGCCGACTACGAGCTCAGCGAGCATTGGGAGAGATCACAGAGAGGCAGGCCACGAGACAGATGAAGACTCACACGTCGGAAGAGGCGAGCCTTTGAGGAGGCACAGGTGCTTGAGCTATACCATCTCTTTATGAGTATGGACAGTGCCGTAGCATGGCGTACCCTACGAGAGCCACACCCGACCACACCTATTGGGGACCTACATACATGGCATGATTATGCTCAGAGATTATATGAGGTGTCTGGGCAGCCTCCCATTCCCTAGCCAGTTGAGCCTCGCCCTACTAGTTCTTCTCTTTTCACAGCAAAGATGGTTGAGAGGGCCATAGGACGACTGCGACATGGACATTTGACAGACCATACGAGATTGTAGAGCGAGCATCTTATATATGCAGCCTCCACTATAGCCCCGTTGATTGCACATGCCTTCAATCGGGCTATAGGAGAGGGCTTCCCAGAGGAGTGGACTAGGGACACCATTGTGCCTATCCACAAATCTGGCGACACCCTGGATCCAGGGAATTACAGGACCATCATGATTGGCCACACCATGGCCAAACTATACGGTGCCATACTTGAGGCAGAGCTCAGCTCATACGCAGAGACTGAGGGGCTACGAGCACGAGGCCAAGCAGGTTTTCGGCGAGCTTTCTCTACTATTGATCACATCTTCATTTTGCGCTGCCTCATTGACAGGGCAAAGGTGCGGAAGAAGAGACTATATTGCTGCTTTGTGGCCTTCCGCAAAGCTCTCGATACAGTGCCACGAGAGAGGCTCTTCCAACGCCTTCAGAGCTTGGGAGTACCATCAAGGATGATTTGGGCCATCTATGCACTCTATGAGCAGATGACTGGGAGAGTACAGTGTCCAGGAGGTATGTCTAAGGCCATTGCTAGCACCATCGGTGTTAAGCAAGGCTGCCCGCTCTCTCCCACTCTATTTGGTCTCTACATCGATGAGATTGAGGACTACATTCTCCGAGTTGGAGGAGAGGGTGCAGACCTAGCAGGTACACCTGTCCACATTTTATTATATGCCGATGACATTGTCTTGATTTGAGAGTCACCCGATGGATTACAGCACCACTTGGATGCCCTCGATGAGTTTTGTACACAGAAGGGCTTGACAGTAAACCTTGGCAAGACCAAGGTCATGATCTTCCACACCTCCCCCTTGGTGAGGAATGGAGCAAGATTCACAGCCGGCGGTGGACAGATTGAGGTGGTCACTTCCTATGTCTACCTCGGAGTCACATTTACGAGCTTACCTGGCCCCTTCAGCATGAGACAGGCAGCCACCGATAGACTCACACGAGGATATGCAGCTTTAGCCATGTTAGAGCGGAGATGTCACCAGGCACACTTCCAGGAGCCCCGCACGAAGGGGTGGCTATTTGACACACTAGTCCCACAAGCTATGATGTATGCTGCGACAGTTTGGGCCCCAGGCCTCATAGTCACCCAATGGAGTGCGATCGAGAGGCCCCAGGTACGTATGATCTCGCGACTATTTCGCGGGAAACAGTCGGTACCACATGACATCATCAGGGCAGAGCTAGCTGCACCACCCATGGTAGTAGATGCACTATTCCAGACTATCTGCTTTATTCAGAGGATGAGGGAGCTCCCTATAGACAGACTCACACGCAGAGCTTTTGAGGCATCTATATAGATATCAGAGTCAGGATATGAGAGAGGTTGGTACACTCAGGTTAGAGTATGGTTTGATAGTCATGGGCTTGATATGGACAGATTGCCGCCTTTTCAGTACGACCCAGACTCACCTCACATCCACCTCTCTCGTCATGAGAGGAATGTTGTGCTAAGACAGGATCTTTGGCAGCTCTACATTAGTCAGACATGGCACACACCACACATGGGATTGAGACTATTGCACTATCGAGACCAGTTCTTAGACATCCTAGGGGACGGTTTCATCCGGCGGCCATGTTACATGGATACTTACATGCCTCATAGCTCGAGGGTAGCGATTGGCCAGTTGAGAGTCTCATCACATAGACTAGAGATTGAGATGGGCAGAGCCGCAAACATTCCAAGAGAGGAGCGGATATGCAGGGTTTGCAGAGTAGAGATGGAGGATGAGGAGCACTTTGTATGCAGATGTAGCGCATATGATGGCATCAGAGTTAGATACGGGACTCTATTTACAGGGCAGCCCACCCTCCGAGAGATCATGGACTCTAGAGACCAGCGCCAGCTCGGGCGATTCCTACTAGAGATACAGAGTCACAGAGATTCCCTACTGCAGCCTACTGTAGCAGCCCATACAGGAGGGAGACAAGAGTCAGCTCACTGAGTTCTTTATTCCACGACGTGCTGCAGCCCTCCCCCCCTCAGCCCACACACCGAGAGGGGTGACTCTTCAGCAGGCTCAGACTGATCGAGCTAGGAGACGACCCAGTGCTAGAGGATATCAGGCCCCGAGACATCACCGATATCAGATTGCAGAGATCCAGGCTCGTCACCATCGAGCCATGGAGGAGAGACGATTCCAGATGATGGCTGATCCCGCTGCAGCTATCACGATGGCCCTGACTCCACCTCCACTTATGTATCACATCTTACACCTGCCCACTAGCACAGGATGGAGCTAGTTAGTCGTTTCAGATGAATTCCCATGCTTGTTGTAATACCCCTTGGCATATAGACTTTAGATATCGCACTCCATACACCCCCCCCACTTTCATGGGTATCTCCACACGTATACCACGGAGATATGTATCAGTTTTACTAGTTTCTTTTTCAGCACTTTTATCTTCTCTGATAGACAGAAGATACACCCGTGTACATCGATTTGTCTCATAGGCCGAGTTCGGCCTCCTAATAGACGTAAAAACACTTTCTTTCTTTCTTTCTTTCTTTTTCTCTCTCTCTCTCTCTCTCTCTCTCTCTCTCTCTCTAGGGTCTCCGGTCTTCATCACACCCAAAGGAACTCAGGCAAGGGTAAGCTATTTTGACATGTCAGATAAGATAGCTGTCATGAAGCAAGCAAAGTCACTACAAGGTACTAAAGTATGGATAGGAGATGAACTCACCCCACTCCAACTTAAAAATCGACCAGCAGAGTTAACTAAAGTCAGAGAAGCCAAGAAGAATGGAAAGTGGGCAGTATACAGAGGCGGTCAAGCTATTATCAGAGATTTCCATACCCATACCACATAGGAAGAAAAAGCTATCTCCCTCATTTGTAATATATATTGATGTAATTTTGAAACTCTTATGAGTCATAAGAGTGCTTTGGAAGCCACATCCCTCCCCTTCTATTTTTATTTTGATTTTTCCCTTTTATTATAGCCCCTTGAGGGCTTCCCCCCCAAGTGGAATGTAATGTTTTGATGTACCTGATTGGTCCCATAGGTCGATTTCGGCCTCCCGTGGACGTTAATATATCTTCTTTCTTTCTCTCTCTCTCTCTCTCTCTCTCTCTCTCTCTCTCTCTCTCTCTCTCTCTCTCTCTCTCTCTCTCTCTCTCTCTCTCTCTCTCTCTCTCTCTCTCTCTCTCTCTCTCTCTCTCTCTCTCTCTCTCTCTCTCTCTCTCTCTCTCTCTCTCTCTCTCTCTCTCTCCCTCTGCCCCGTCGCTTCTCTCCCTGTGCCCCGTCGCTGCCCGTCGCAGCAGGGGTGCCGAACCCTAAGAGCAGACCTCTCCGCCCTGCGCACATTCCCGCATCTCCCCGTACGCTCTTCCCCGTCGATCACCTGCCCCGCCCTTGCCCTCAGCTCTACGTCCTGAACACTGCCCTAGTTCTACACTGCTGCCCATCACTTCCCATCCGTGGCCCGAAACCCTAATTGACCTAACCTAACCCTTACCTAATCGACCCCAACCTTAACGTATTTCAATATGCCTAATCTCATCTCTAAAACTAGCCTTAACCCTAAGCCAAAACCCGAAAACCCTAAATCTCAACCCTAACCCTAACCCTAACCCTAATTCTCTCTCTCTCTCTGTCACGAAACCCTAAATCCGCCTGTTGCTCTGTACCCGACTTGGATCTAGGGTTTCAAGTCTGTATCCGAGCTGGGGGTTTCAAACCTAACTAAATCTCAACCCTAACCCTAGCCCTAACCCTAATTCTCTCTCTCTCTCTCACGAAACCCTAAATCTGCCTGTTGCTCTGTACCCGACTTGGATCTAGGGTTTCAAGTCTGTATCCCACAGTTATTAGCCACTCCCACCCTTGCTCCATCGCGCATCGGGCACGCTCCCGTCTTCATCGCAAGTCTTTGGGCTCAGCACACTGAGCATTTTTTTCTCATCTTCGAATGCAATGAGCGCTACGGCTAAGAAGGACGATTTGATGAAAATGGAGGACAAACTGACCATAGCTATCAAAGAAAACAAGAAGATGGTGGACTCCACTATCACGGCCATCATCAACCGCCTCTCAAAGCTCGAGAAAGAAGTAGAAACATATCACAAAGAGAGGGAAGCATGGCAGAAAGAGAAAGAAGAGTGTGAGAGGGAGAGAAACAAAGAAAAAGAAGAATGGGCTAAGGAAAGGGCAAACATGAAAGAAGAATTGGAGCTGATCAAAGCTTCAATGGTCTCTCTCACACCCGAAGAGGGAGAGATTCATATGAACACGACAGAAGCTTTAAAAGAAGAACTCACCAAAGCTTTGACCGCGAGCATGGAAAACAAATTAGAAGCCACCAAAGAAGGATGGATCGACATAGTGAGAAAGAACATCAAAAAAGAAGCCAAAGAGGAAGCACAAAAGGAAGAAGCACTCATCGTGCACACCACCATTGAAGAAGAAAAGATGAGACATGCCCGTTGTCTCAATGTACGCATCACAGGTATTGTAGAAAAAGAAGGCTCTACACCCGAGTCCGACGGGAAGACACTATGCAGGATGCTCGGCTACAAAGAGGACTCCCTTCCATTTATCAAGTCTTGGAGAATGGGACGAGACCCACGAAGAAGAGAGCTCTCATTCTACACTTCCCTTCAGAAGATGTAAGATCTACTTTCCTACGCAAGAGGGTGATTCTGAGAGCACTTGATGGCCCCCCCATCTACCTTGATGACGATCTCACACCCATGCAAGTAGCACACCGCCGTGCATGCATGCCGAGAGTACACCAAGCTCGCAAAGAAGGAAAGAAGGCTTCATACAGAAATGGTCGTGTCATCATTGATGGCAAGGCCATCCCATAGGGATTCGCGGCCTGTGAGACACTCGAGGAGATACACCTTGCAGTTTGGAACTGCAATGGAGACCTATGGACACACCCAGAGAGGTTGGAAGAGGTGCGCAAAGGCAAAGACATCATTATGCTCACAGAGACACATGAGAGCCCGGACCGGGGCCTACCTCGAGTCCACGGTTTCCAGTGGGAGTCCACATACAGAGAGTGTACACGTCAGCATACCACCAGAGGATCAGGAGGAGCAGCCATACTCTTCAAAGATGGACTTCAGAGCAGGATACAGATAGTCACACGTGACTCACAAGCCAGATATCTTTGGATTCGACTCGAGCTCTCACAGGAGCGGATCATCTTCATAGCTTTATGCTACTTTGCTCCCTCTAGCTCGCGATTCGCTATCATAGATCGAGAGGAGGACTCACCATACACTTGCTTGTCAGAAGAGATTACAGAGTACTCAGCACTAGGGGAAGTCTTCCTTATGGGAGACTTCAATGCCAGGACAGGCAATGATCAGTGTGAGATATTTGACCCAGAAGACCCACAGATACTACGTACCATAGAGGATGAGTCTACAGCTCGAGCTTCAGCTGACTCTACACACACTCATTATGGCACTCACTTACTCAGACTAGGCTCTCGACATAATCTCGTTATCTATAACGGGATGGCTCAGTGGCCTACATCAGGAGGATTGACATGCATGCCACACTCAGTCACAGATGGCAAGGGAAGTTCAGTAGATTACGTCATGGGATCTAGAGAGGCCATTCACCTACTTACCTCATTCACCATCCCACCTATACCCATTGGGGCCGATCACGCATACCTCGCTCTCTCCCTCAAGGGAGACACCCCTACACACACACCCGCAGCACGCATCCCACACACCACCATCCACTTCACACACGAGCTAGCTCACATATATGCGGCCCAAGTCGAGAAGGGTCTTCTCTTGCTTCACCCTGACACTCCACTATCCCTACTCACCTCACAGATAGCATCAGTTCTTCAGACATCCGCCATCAGCTCCTTCCAACACACCATCCATTCTGGTCACACACCTCCCCCAGGGACTATGCCACAACATCGTTGGTATGATGAGGAATGCAGAGATACCTACCGCCGACTACGAGCTCAACGAGCATTGGGAGAGATCACAGAGAGACAGGCCACAGGACAGATGAAGACTCTCACACGTCGGAAGAGGCGAGCCTTTGAGGAGGCACATATGCTTGAGCTATATCATCTCTTTATGAGTATGGACAGTGCTTCAGCATGGCGTACCCTACGAGAGCCACGCCCGACCACACCTATTGGGGACCTACACACATGGCATGATTATGCTCAGAGATTATATGAGGTGCCTGGGCAGCCTCCCATTCCCCAGCCACTTGAGCCTCGCCCTACTAGTTCTTCTCTTTTCACAGCAAAGATGGTTGAGAGGGCCATAGGACGACTGCGACATGGACGTTCGACAGACCAAACGGGATTGCAGAGAGAGCACCTCATATATGCATCCTCCACTATAGCCCCGTTGATTGCACATGCCTTCAATCGGGCTATAGGGGAGGGCTTCCCAGAGGAGTGGACTAGGCACACCATTGTGCCTATCCACAAATCTGGCGACACCCTGGATCCAGGGAATTACAGGACCATCATGATTGGCCACACCATGGCCAAACTATACAATGCCATACTTGAGGCAGAGCTCAGCTCATATGCAGAGACTGAGGGGCTACGAGCACGACGCCAGGCAGGTTTTCGGCGAGCTTTCTCTACTATTGATCACATCTTCATTTTGCGCTGACCACACATTTATTACATTCACACTCTCATCTCCGATTCCATTAGACCCTCCCTCACCCACTGAGATACATACCACGATACACTTCACACACGAGCTCTCACACGTTTCTGCACACCATTTACACACCCGCCTACTCTCCCTCGATCCATTCTTACCTTTGGACACACTTACATCACATATCACCTCCATCCTACAGGACTGAGCTCGGCGCAGCTTCCCACACCGCACACATATGCACCCTCCACGCACAGGATCCATGCCCCAGAACCCTTGGTATGATGCAGACTGTCGTGAGCTGCGGAAGCACCTACGGGTTTTAGAGCATAGAGGAGATATTACACACACACAGGCATAGCGTCGCATGCAGAGCCTCACTCGCCGCAAATGGCGAGATTGGGAGGAGAGACAGTATTGGGATATTTACCATTTGCTCATGAGTCGAGACAGTGTAGTGGCAAGGCGACATTTGAGAGACAGGAGACAGCAGACACCTATCCGAGAACCGAGCACTTGGCATAGCTATGCACGGAGCCTATACGAGATCCCAGACCAGCCTCCCATTCCCAGACCGCAGAGCCCACGTCCTACTACCTCTGACTTCACACCCACTATGGTGGGACTCGCTATTGCCCGGCTGCAGCATGGCAGGGCCCATGATCATTTCGGTTTACAGGCAGAGAAACTCATCTATGGAGGCACAACTCTCGCACCGCTCATTGCCCATCTCTTCAACCGTGCATTGGTTGAAGGGTTCCGAGACTCATGGACTGAGCACACCATAGTGCCCATTCATAAGTCAGGTGATACTATGGATCCAGCTACATACCGGACGATCATGATTGGCCCTATATTGGCCAAGTTATATGGGGCGCTACTAGAGACAGAGTTGAGTACTCTCGCTGAGAGGAAGGGCATCAGGGCTCCAGCACAGGCAGGTTTCAGACGAGATTACTCTACCATTGACCACATCTTCACTCTGAGATGCCTGATCGACCAGGCCAGGGTGAGGAAGAGGAGATTATATTGTTGCTTTGTGGACTTCCGCAAAGCATTTGACACTATTCCCAGGGATGGACTCTTCAGACGATTAGTTGACATCGGAGCTCCGGAGGAGATGATATGGGGGATCTACGCCTTATACGAGAGAGTATCTGGTAGAGTCAGATGTCCAGGGGGCTTATCTGATCCACTTGCTAGCACTATCGGGGTGAAGCAAGGATGCCCTCTCTCACCCACCCTCTTTGGTCTTTACATTGATGAGATAGTGGACTTCATACAGCAGCAGGGGGGAGATGGCATTGAGGTACACGGGTCCACTATCCATATTCTTTTATACGCTGATGATATTGTATTGGTTTCAGAGTCTGCAGAAGGTCTACAGTATCATCTACATGGCCTAGATGACTTTTGCAGACACAGAGGGTTATCTGTGAACCTTGGTAAAACCAAGGTCTTGATCTTTCATACATCAACTCAGGTACGCAGACATAGTTTGTTCACAGCAGCAGGTGGACCGATCGAGGTGGTCGGATCATATGTTTACTTGGGGGTGACATTTACAACAGCATCAGGGGTCTTCTCTATGGCTCAGGCAGCCCATGACCGCATCACACGTGGGTACGCAGCACTAGCTTTGATGGAGAGACAGTGCCACCAGGCATATTTTCAGGAGCCCCGCACAAAGGGGTGGCTCTTTGACACTTTGGTTACGCCAGCGCTCATGTATGGGGCAGCCATATGGGGGCCAGGATTAGCTACATCAGTATGGACAGCATTAGAGAGGCCATAGATCCTCATGATTGCCAGACTTATCCGCAGCAAACCTTCAGTACCACATGATATCATTAGAGCAGAGCTCGTTGCACCACCGATGCTAGTTGAGGCACTATTCCAGACAGTATGCCTATTACACAGACTTTGGAGCATGGATACAGGGCGCATTGCTTATCGTGCTTTCGAGGCATCACGTGATATGGCATTAGCAGGCAACACCTCCTCATGGTATGCACAGACACGAGACTGGCTTCCCCACCATGGCTTTGACATAGACAGGCTACCACCACTACAGTACGACTCTCATGCACCCACCTACTCGCTCTCTCATGAAGAGAGGAATAGGATCATTCGTCAGGAGATATGGCATACATACATACAGAGGACATGGGTGAGCCCTAGGGGTACATTGCCACCGAAAATGCTCTACTACCGCGAGCATTTTCTACATATATCGGGCACGGGCTTCATTGAGATTCCGAGATACATGCAGATCTACCTTCCCCACCACCTACGAGTCGTCATTGGGAAGCTCCGGGTTTCATCACATCAGCTCGAGATTGAGAGGGGTCGGTCCAGGGGACTCCCCCGTGAGGAGAGGTGGTGCCCATTATGCCAGACAGAGGTAGAGAGTGAGGAGCATTTTGTTATCAGATGTCGAGCATACTTAGACCTACAAGCACAGTTCCAGATCGAGGAGTCATTCCAACTGTGCATGACTATGGGAGACCAGAGACGCTTGGGACGCTTTCTCACAGCAGCACACGAGGGGTCTTCTCTATGTCTCAGGCAGCCCGTGACCGCATCACACGTGGATATGCAGCACTTGCCTTGATGGAGAGACAGTGCCACCAGGCATATTTTCAAGAGCCCCGCACAAAAGGGTGGCTCTTCGACACTTTGGTTACACCAGCGCTCATGTATGGGGCAGCCATATGGGGACCAGGATTAGCCACATCAGTATGGACAGCATTAGAGAGGCCACAGATCCTCATGATTTCCAGACTTATCCGGAGCAAGCCTTCAGTACCACATGATATCATTAGAGCAGAGCTTGCTGCACCACCGATGCTAGTTGAGGCACTATTCCAGACAGTATGCCTATTACACAGACTCCAGAGCATGGATACAGAGCGCATTGCTTATCGGGCTTTACAGGCATCACGGGACATGGCATTAGCAGGCGACACCTCCTCATGGTATGCGCAGACACGAGACTGGCTGGCCCACCACGGCTTTGACATAGACAAGCTACCACCACTACAGTACGACTCACATGCACCCACCTACTCTCTCTCTCATCAGGAGAGGAATAGGATCATTCGTCAGGAGATATGGCATACATACATACAGAGGACATGGCTGAGCCCTAGGGATACATTGCCACCGAAAATGCTCTATTACCGTGAGCATTTTCTACATATATCGGACGAGGGCTTCATCGAGATTCCGAGATACATGCAGACATATCTACCCCACCAGCTTCGAGTCGTCATTGGGCAGCTCCGGGTTTCATCACATCAGCTCGAGATTGAGAGGGGTCGATCCAGGGGAGTCCACCGTGAGGAGAGGCGGTGCCCAGTATGCGAGACAGAGGTAGAGAGTGAGGAGCATTTTGTTATCAGATGCCCAGCATATGTAGACCTACGAGCACATTTCCAGATAGAGGAGACACTCCAGTTATGCATGAGTATGGGAGACCAGCGACGCTTGGGACGCTTCCTCGCAGCAGCATACGAGAGGCAAGATCGGTCACTCCAGCCCACACATCAGCCACGGGTGAGTACGCAGCAGACCATTACCGAGTTTTTTCAGCGAGCTGAGCTACATCAAAGAGGTCCATCTATAGGGCTCACGCTCCACCAGGCAGCAGCACAGAGAGCACGGCGCCGACCACGCAGGGGCACATATCATCGACCACGACTATATCAGGAGGATATCTCATGCATCAGGACAGCCTACGACCACATGATGGAGCATAGGCGCACCACCACTCCATGGGTTGTCTTCCTTCAGGAGGCACTCAGACCACCCCCGATGTACCACATACTACACCCACCTCCACCCATTCACCGGTAGCTAGGGTGTTTTACTCACACTTTTACTCACATGTCCCCCATGTATTAGGTGGCCACTATCTGCGGAGTCAGAGCCACATCTCCCCATCCTTTTCCAGCTTTATATATATCTTTCTGTCACGATATACCTTTTATTTCATTTCATCCTCTACACAGGGTTACTACACTTGTACATGGTTTTTGTCTCTTAGGCCAAGTTTGGCCTCCAGAAGACGTTAATATGACTTTCTTTCTTTCTTTCTTTCTCTCTCTCTCTCTCTCTCTCTCTCTCTCTCTCTCTCTCTCTCTCTCTCTCTCTCTCTCTCTCTCTCTCTCTCTCTCTCTCTCTCTCTCTCTCTCTCCACAGGCGCATGGCGTGTTGGGAGGGATACATCCCGTTCGCGAGCACTCATCCGTCAGATGAGCTCCGAGGAGACACGGACCGCCTTTTTTAGACGCCGATCAGTACTACGTGGACCACCCGGCGACACCTTTTACATGGATGAGGACCTCACGAGGATACAGGTAGCACATAGACGTGCTTGCATGCCACAGATACTCCAAGCACGGGCCAGATAGACTCGGACACTGGACGCGGGCACTGGACGCGGCCAGATAGACTCGAGGAGATCTTGGAGTCACATGACTTTGCTTTCATCACTGAGACCCATGAAAGCCCTTAGAGAGGCCTACCTCGCATTGCATGCTTTCATTGGGAATCTGCATTCCGGACCACGGCGAGACAGAGTACAGCGCGAGGGTCGGGTGGGGTGGCCATCGTATTTAAACAGGAGATACAGAGCGGATCCATATTATCGGAAGAGATGAGGAGGCACGATATATGTGGGTTCGCATGGAGATAGCACAGGGGAGCTGGATTTACATTACTATATGCTACTTCCCTCCAGCCGGATCTCGATACGGAGGACAGGATCTTGGGGGACCGATCCGAGACAAAGACTCACCATACACAGCACTTTCAGATGAGATACTACATTTCAGCACACTAGGTGAAGTCTTCCTCATGGGGGACTTCAATGGACGCACTCAGTCACATCAGTGCGATGCATATGACATGGATCACCCACATCTCATGAGAGCCAGAGACCCGGAGGAGATGAGCACCAGCAGAGTATCGGCAGATATGGGTCAGGATACCACAGGGTATGGCAGACATCTGCTTGAGCTAGGCAGCCGACATCAGCTCGTTATATATAACGGGATGCATCGTTGGCCAGGTTCGGGCAGACTTACTTGCTTCCCTCACGATGGAGGCGAGAGCACAGTGGACTACATTTTGGGTACCACCTCTGGAGCTTCACTCATCACCTCACTTACTATTGGATGACCCCCACTTGGTGCTGACCATACATTTATCACATTCACACTCTCATCTCCTATTCCATTAGACCCTCCCTCACCCACTGAGACACACATCACGATACACTTCACACACGAGCTCTCACACGTTTATGCACACCATTTACACACCCGCCTACTCTCCCTCGATCCACTCTCACCCTTGGATACACTTACATCACAGTTCACCACCATCCTACACGACTCAGCTCTCTGCAATTTCCCACACCGCACATATATACACCCTCCACGCACATGTTCCATGCCTCAGAACCGCTGGTATGATGTAGATTGCCGCGAGCTACGGAAGCACCTACGCATTTTAGAGCATAGAGGGGATATTACACACGCACGCACAACGTCGCATGCAGAGCCTTACTCGCCGCAAACGGCGAGATTGGGAGGAGAGACAGTATTGGGACATTTATCATTTACTCATGAGTCGAGACAGTGCAGTGGCATGGCGACATTTGAGAGAGAAGAGACAACAGACACCCATCCGAGACCCGAGCACTTGGCATAGCTATGCACAGAGCCTATATGAGATCCCAGACCAGCCCCCCATTCCCAGACCACAGAGCTCACGTCCTACTACCTCTAACTTCTTCACACCCACTATGGTGGGACGTGCTATTGCCCGTCTACAGCATGGCGGGGCCCATGACCTTTTCGGTTTACAGGCTGAGCACCTCATCTACGGAGGCACGACCCTTGCACCGCTCATTGCCCACCTCTTCAACCGTGCACTGGTTGAAGGGTTCCCTGACTCATGGACTGAGCACACCATAGTGCCCATTCATAAGTCAGGAGATACTATGGATCCAGCTACGTACCGGACGATCATGATTGGCCCTATATTGGCCAAGTTATATGGGGCGGTACTAGAGACAGAGTTGAGTACTCTCGCTGAGAGGAAGGGTATCAGAGCTCTAGGACAAGCAGGCTTCAGACGAGATTACTCTACCATTGACCACATCTTCACTCTGAGATGCCTGATCGACCAGGCAAGGGTGAGGAAGAGGAGATTATATTGCTGCTTTGTGGACTTCGGCAAAGCATTTGACACCGTTCCGAGGGGACGACTCTTCATATGACTACTTGATATCGGAGATCCAGAGGAGATGATATGGGGGATCTAGGGCTTCATCGAGATTCCGAGATACATGCAGACATATCTACCCCACCACCTTCGAGTAGTCATCGGGCAGCTCCGGGTTTCATCACACCAGCTGGAGATTGAGAGGGGTCGGTCCAGGGGAGTCCCCCGTGAGGAGAGGTGGTGCCCAGTATGCCAGACAGAGGTAGAGAGTGAGGAGCATTTTGTTATCAGATGCCCAGCATACTTAGACCTACGAGCACAGCTCCAGATAGAGGAGTCACTCCCGTTATGCATGACTATGGGAGACCAGCGACGCTTGGGACGCTTCCTCGCAGCAGCATACGAGAGGCGAGATCGGTCACTCCAGCCCACACATCAGCCACGGGTGAGTACGCAGCAGACCATTACCCTGTTTTTTCAGCGGGCTGAGCCACATCAGAGAGGTCCATCTATAGGGCTCACGCTCTACCAGGCAACAGCACAGAGAGCACGGCGCCGACCACGCATGGGCGGATATCATCGACCACGACTATATGAGGAGGATATCTCACGCATCAGGACAGCCTACGACCACATGATGGAGCATCGGCGCACCACCACCCCATGGGTTGTCTTCCTTGAGGAGGCACTCAGACCACCCCCGATGTACCACATACTACACCCACCTCCACCCATTCACCAGTAGCTAGGGTGTTTTACTCACACTTTTACTCACATGTCCCCCATGTATTAGCCTACGACCACATGATGGAGCATAGGCGTACCACCACCCCCTGGGTTGTCTTCCTTCAGGAGGCACTCAGACCACCACCGATGTACCACATACTACACCCACCTCCACCCATCACCAGTGGCTAGGGCGTTTTACTCACATTTTGGACCCCCCCATGTATTAGGTGGCCACTATCTGCAGAGTCAGAGCCACATCTCCCCCGCCTTTTCCAGCCCTATATAGCTTTGTGTAGCGATATACTTTTTATTTCATTTTATCTTCTACACAGGGTTACTACACTTGTACATGGTTTTTGTCTCATAGGCCACGTTTGGCCTCCAGAAGACGTTAATATGACTTTCTTTCTTTCTTTCTTTCTCTCTCTCTCTCTCTCTCTCTCTCTCTCTCTCTCTCTCTCTCTCTCTCTCTCTCTCTCTCTCTCTCTCTCTCTCTCTCTCTCTCTCTCTCTCTCTCTCTCTCTCTCTCTCTCTCTCTGTGTGTGCCACCTATGCTAGTTGAGGCACTATTCCAGACAGTATGCCTATTACACAGACTTCGGAGCATGGATACAGAGCGCATGGCTTATCGTGCTTTCCAAGCATCACATGATATGGCATTGGGAGGTGACACCTCCTCGTGGTATGCACAGACACGAGACTCGCTGGCCCACCATGGTTTTGATATAGACAGGCTACCACCACTACAGTACGACTTACATGCACCCACCTATTGTCTCTCCCATCAGGAAAGGAGTAGGGTCATTCGTGAAGAGATATGGCATACATACATAGAGAGGACATGGGTGTGCCCTAGGGATACATTGCCTCCGAAAATGCTCTATTACCGTGAGCATTTTCTACATATATCGGGAGAGGGCTTCATTGAGATTCCGCGATACATGCAGACATAACTACCCCACCACCTTCGAGTTGTCATTGGGAAGCTCCGGGTTTCATCACATCAGCTCGAGATTGAGAGGGGTCGGTCTAGGGGAGTCCCTCGAGAGGAGAGGTGGTGCCGAGTATGCCAGACAGAGGTAGAGAGTGAGGAGCATTTTGTTGTCAGATGCCCAGCATACCTAGACCTACGTGCACAATTCCAGATAGAGGAGTCGCTCCAGTTGTGCATGACTATGGGAGACCAGAGGCGGTTGGGACGCTTCCTCACAGCGGCATATGAGAGGAGAGAGCAGTCACTACAGCCCACACATCAGACACGGAGGAGTATCCAGCAGACCATTACTCAGTTCTTTCAGCAAGTTGAGCTACACCAAAGAGGTCCATCTAGAGGGCTTACGCTCCATCCGGCAGCAGCACAGAGAGCACGACGTCGACCACGCATTCTTGGATATCGTCGACCACGACTTTATCAAGAGGATATCTCACGCATCAGAACAGCCTATGACCACATGATGGAGCAGAGGAGTACCACCACCACCTGGGTTGTCTTCCTTCGGGAGGCACTCAGACCAGCATCGCATCGATGTACCACATACTACACCCACCTCCACCCATCACCAGTAGCTAGGGTATTTTACTCACTCACATTATGGGCCTTCCATGTATTAGGTGGCCATTATCTGCAGAGTCAAGCCACCTCTTCCCAGCCTTTTCCAGCCCGATATAGCTTTATGTAGTAAGTACTTTATTCATTTCATTTTCTACACGGGGTTACTACACTTGTACATCTCTCTCTCTCTCTCTCTCTCTCTCTCTCTCTCTCTCTCTCTCTCTCTCTCTCTCTCTCTCTCTCTCTCTCTCTCTCTCTCTCTCTCTCTCTCTCTCTCTCTCTCTCTCTCTCTCTCTCTCTCTCTCTCTCTCTCTCTCTCTCTCTCTCTCTCTCTCTCTCTCTCTCTCTCGCCACTGCCCGCTACCCTACCTGCGCCTGCCCGCCACTGCCCGCAACCCTACCCGCGCTTAATCGCCACCCCTGCCATCGGCCTTCCGCCTACCCTGTCTACCCGTAGTCGATCTCCAGGAGACGCACGAACCCTAACCCTAGTAGAACCCCGCCGCCCCCGCCATCAGCGTGACGCTTGCTCGACGCCCCCCCCAAAAATACCTCCACCCCGATCTGCCCACCAACATTGCCAATCCCCCATGCCCAGTAACCCTTTTCAAAACCATACCCTAACTCGACATCATGATCCTATATCCATACGACCCCAACCCTAACCCTAGGATACCCAAAAAACCTAAACCTAACCCTAAATCTAACCTAACCCTAACCCTAACCTTAGCCTTGACCCTAACCCTAACTTGACTTGAAAACCCTAACCCTAACCCTAAGCTAAAGCCTAACCTAAAAATTTGAAACCCTAATCCTAATTTGCACTTAACCCTAGTTTGAACTTAGGTGGAAACCCTAACCCTAACCTTCTCTCTCTCTCTCTCTCTCTCTCTCTCTCTCTCTCTCTCTCTCTCTCTCTCTCTCTCTCTCTCTCTCTCTCTCTCTCTCTCTCGGATTACGGGCCTACCAGAGGGAGCATCACCGGAGGCCGACACCACCGACATTTGCCATCGACTTGGGTACGAGAACATGCCTTTCATAGGTGCATGGCGGGTTGGGAGGGATAGATCCCGTTCGCGAGCACTCATCCTTCAGATGAGCTCTGAGGAGACACGGACCGCCTTTTTTAGACGCCGATCAGTATTACGTGGACTACCGGGAGGCACCCTTTACATGGATGAGGACCTCACGAGGATGCAGGTAGCACATCGACGTTCTTGCATGCCACAGATACTCCAGGCGCGCCGAGAGGGAAGGAAGGCCTTTTACCGCGATGGTAAGGTCTTCATAGACGGACTCCCTATCAAATAGGGCCACGCGGCCTGTGAGACATCACTACATCAGGAGGCACCACTTAGAGGAGCAGTGTGGAACTGCAACGGGGCACTCTGGACACGGCCAGACAGACTCGAGGAGATCTTGAAGTCACATGACTTTGCTTGCATCACTGAGACCCATGAGAGCCCAGAGAGAGGTCTACCACTCATTGCAGGTTTTCATTGGGAATCTGCATTCAGGACCACGACGAGACAGAGTACAGCGCGAGGATCGGGAGGAGTGGCCATCATATTTCGACAGGAGATACAGAGCCGGATCCATATTATAGGTAGAGATGAGGAGGCACGATACATGTGGGTTCGCATGGAGATAGCACAGGGGAGGTGGATTTACATTGCTATATGCTACTTCCCACCAGGCGGGTCTCGATACGCAGGACAGGATCTTGGGCGACCGACCAGAGACAGAGACTCACCATACACAGCGCTTTCAGAGGAGATACTACATTACAGCACACTAGGTGAAGTCTTCCTTATGGGGGACTTCAATGGCCGCACTCAGTCACATCAGTGCGAGGCATATGACATGGATCACCCACATCTCATGAGGGCCAGAGACCCGGATGAGATGAGCACCAGTAGAGTATCGGCAGATATGGGTCAGGACACCACTGGCTATGGCAGACATCTACTCGAGCTAGGCAGCCGACATCATCTCGTTATATATAACGGGATGAATCGTTGGCCAGGTTCGGGCGGATTTACTTGCTTCCCCCATGGGGGAGGTGAGAGCACAGTCGACTACATTTTGGGTACCACCTCTGGAGCTTCACTCATCCCCTCACTTAGTATTGGACGACGTCCACTTGGTGCTGACCATACATTTATCACACTCACACTCTCATCTCCGATTCCATTAGACCCTCCCTCACCCACTGAGACACATACCACGATACACTTCACACACGAGCTCTCACACGTTTATGCACACCATTTGCACACCCGCCTACTCTCCCTCGACCCACTCTCACCTTTGGACACACTTACATCACAGATCATCACCATCCTACAGGACTCTGCTCTCCACAGCTTCCCACACCGCACACATAGGCACCCTCCACGCATAGGATCCATGCCCCAGAACCGTTGGTATGATGCAGATTGTCGTGAGCTACGGAAGCACCTCCGGATTTTAGAGCATAGGGGAGATATAACACACACACAGGCACAGCGTCGCATGCAGAGCCTTACTCGCCGCAAACGGCGAGATTGGGAGGAGAGACAGTATTGGGATATTTACCATTTGCTCATGAGTCGAGACAGTGGAGTGGCATGGCGACATTTCAGAGAGAGGAGACAGCAGACACCTATCCGAGAGCCGAGCACTTGGCATAGCTATGCACATAGTCTATACGAGATCCCAGACCAGCCCCCCATCCCCAGACCGCAGAGCTCACGTCCTACTACCTCTGACTTCTTCACACCCACTATGGTGGGACGCGCTATTGCCGGCTACAGCATGGCAGGGCCCATGACCATTTCGGTTTACAGGCAGAGCACCTCATCTATGGAGGCACGACTCTCGCACCGCTCATTGCCCACCTCTTCAACCGTGCATTGGTTGAAGGGTTCCCGGACTCATGGACTGAGCACACCATAGTGCCCATTCATAAGTCAGGTGATACTATGGATCCAGCTACATACCGGACGATCATGATTGGCCCTATATTGGCCAAGTTATATGGGGCAGTACTAGAGATAGAGTTGAGTACTCTCGCTGAGAGGAAGGGTATCAGGGCTCCAGGACAGGCAGGTTTCAGACGAGATTACTCTACTATTGACCACATCTTCACTCTGCAATGCCTGATTGACCAGGCAAGGGTGAGAAAGAGGAGATTATACTGTTGCTTTGTGGACTTCCGCAAAGCATTTGACACTGTTCCCAGGGACCGACTCTTTAGACGACTACTTGATATTGGAGCTCCGGAGGAGATGATATGGGGGATCTACGCCTTATACGAGAGAGTATCTGGTAGAGTTAGATGCCCAGGGGGCTTATCTGATCCACTTGCTAGCACTATCGGGGTGAAGCAAGGATGCCCTCTTTCACCCACCCTCTTTGGTCTCTACATTGATGAGATAGTGGACTTCATACAGCAGCACGGGGGAGATGGCATTGAGGTACGGGGAGCCAATGTCCATATTCTTTTATACGCTGATGATATTGTATTGGTTTCAGAGTCTGCAGAAGGTCTACAGCATCATCTACATGGCCTAGATGACTTTTGCAGACACAGAGGGTTATCTGTGAACCTTGGTAAAACCAAGGTCATGATCTTTCATACATCTGCACAGGTACGCAGACATAGTTTGTTCACAGCAGAAGGTGGACCGATCCAGGTGGTCGGATCATATGTTTACTTGGGAGTGACATTTACAGCAGCATCTGGGGTCTTCTCTATGTCTCAAGCAGCTCGTGACCGCATCACACGTGGGTACGCAGCATTAGCTTTGATGGAGAGACAGTGCCACCAGGCTTATTTTCAGGAGCCCCGCACAAAGGGGTGGCTCTTTGACACTTTGGTTACGCCAGCGCTCATGTATGGGGCAGCCATTTGGGGGCCGGGATTAGCTACATCAGTATGGACAGCATTAGAGAGGCCACAGATCCTCATGATTGCCAGACTTATCCGCAGCAAGCCTTCAGTACCGCATGATATCATTAGAGCGGAGCTCGCTGCACCACCGATGCTAGTTGAGGCACTGTTCCAGACAGTATGCCTAGTACACAGACTTCGGAGCATGGATACAGAGCGCATTGCTTATCGTGCTCTCCAGGCATCACGTGATATGGCATTAGCAGGCGACACCTCTTCATGGTATGCACAGACACGAGACTGGCTGGCCCACCATGGCTTTGACATAGACAGGCTACCACCACTACAGTACGACTCACATGCACCCACCTACTCGCTCTCTCATCAAGAGAGGAATAGGGTCATTCGTCAGGAGATATGGCATACATACATACAGAGGACATGGGTGAGCCCTAGGGATACATTGCCACCGAAAATGCTCTATTACCGCGAGCATTTTCTACATATATCGGACACGGGCTTCATCGAGATCCCGAGATACATGCAGACATATCTTCCCCACCACCTCCGAGTCGTCATTGGGCAGCTCCGGGTCTCATCACATCAGCTCGAGATTGAGAGGCGTCGCTCCAGGGGAGTCCCCCGTGAGGAGAGGTGGTGCCCAGTATGCCAGACAGAGGTAGAGAGTGAGGAGCATTTTGTTATCAGATGTCGAGCATACTTAGACCTACGAGCACAGTTCCAGCTAGAGGAGTCACTCCAGTTGTGCATGACCATGGGAGACCAGCGACGCTTGGGGCGCTTCCTCGCAGGAGCATACGAGAGGCGAGAGCGGTCACTACAGCCCACACATCAGCCACGGGTGAGTACCCAGCAGACCATTACCCAGTTCTTTCAGCGAGCGGAGCTAGATCAGAGAGGTCCTTCTAGAGGGCTCACACTCCACCAGGCAGCAGCACAGAGAGCACGACGCCGACCACGCATGGTAGGATATCGTCGACCGCGACTATATCAGGAGGATATCTCACGCATCAGGACAGCCTACGACCACATGATGGAGCATAGGCGTTCCACCACCCCCTGGGTTGTCTTCCTTCAGGAGGCACTCAGACCACCTCCGATGTACCACATACTACACCCACCTCCACCCATCACCAGTAGCTAGGGTGTTTTGCTCACTCATATTATGGATCCCCCTGTATTAGGTGGCCACTATCTGCTGAGTCAGAGCCACTTCTCCCGAGCCTTTTACCAACCCTTGATAGCTTTGTGTTTATTTCATTTCATTTTCTACACATGGTTACTACACTTGTACATGGCTTTTGTCTCATAGGCCAAGTTTGGCCTCCAGAAGACGTTAATATGACTTTCTTTCTTTCTTTCTTTCTCTCTCTCTCTCTCTCTCTCTCTCTCTCTCTCTCTCTCTCTCTCTCTCTCTCTCTCTCTCTCTCTCTCTCTCTCTCTCTCTCTCTCTCTTTCTAATCCTAAACATTGAAATGGCTCCCATGGACCGGAAGGAAGTGGACGACCTTATCGCTAAAGCTCTCAAAGAGGCCAAAAAGGAAGTAGACCGCAACCTCAATATGGAGATACGAAAGATGATGGAAAAGTTCAAAGGACTGGAAGAACAAGTGAAGACTCTCACACAAGAACGAGACCACTGGAGGACAGCTTATGAGCACATGAAAGAAGAGGGGGAGATCTCCAACGTGGAGATACTCAAGGAAGAAATAAAGAAGGAAATCAAAACAGAGGTAGAATCTACTCGAGAGTCATGGGTGGAAGTAGTACACAAAAGAGTTAAGAAGGAAGTAAGGGAAGACGTGCAGATCAGGATACACTTGAGGAGGAGAGGCTTCGACACACTCGAAGACTTCACATTCGGATTACAGGCCTACCCGAAGGGGTATCACCGGAGGCAGACGCCACTGACATTTGCCGTCGACTTGGATACCAGAGCATGCCCTACACAAACGCATGGAGGGTGGGGAGGGATACATCACGTTTGCGAGCACTCATCCTCAAGATGAGTTCCGAGGAGGCACGGACCGCCTTTTTTAGACGTTGATCAGTACTACGTGGACTACCTGGCCGCACCCTCTACATGGACGAGGACCTCACGCGTATGCAGGTGGCACACCGACGCGCTTGCATGCCACAGATACTCCAGGCACGTCGAGAGGGGAGGAAGGCCTTTTACCGTGATGGTAAGGTCTTCATAGATGGACGCCCTATCAAATAGGGCCATGCGGCCTATGAGACATCACTACACCAGGAGACACCACTTAGAGGAGGAGTGTGGAACTGCAACGGGGCACTCTGGACGGGACCAGAATGAGTCGAGGAGATCCTGGCATCACATGACTTTGCGTGCATCACAGAGACACACGAGAGCCCAGAGAGAGGTCTACCATGCATTGCAGGTTTTCATTGGGAATCTGCATTCAGGACCACGACGAGACAGAGTACAGCACGAGGATCGGGAGGAGTGGCCATCGTATTTCGACAAGAGATACAGAGTCGGATCCATATTATAGGTAGAGATGAGGAGGCACGATACATGTGGGTTCGCATGGAGATAGCACAGGGGAGCTGGATTTACATTGCTATATGCTACTTCCCACCAGGCGGATCTCGATACGCAGGACAAGATCTGGGGGGACCGATCCGAGATAGAGACTCACCATACACAGCGCTTTCAGATGAGATACTACATTACAGCACACTAGGTGAAGTCTTCCTTATGGGGGACTTCAATGGCCGCACTCAGTCGCATCAGTGCGAGGCATACGACATGGATCACCCACAGATCATGAGGGCCAGAGACCCCGATGAGATTAGCACGAGCAGGGTATCAGCAGATACGGGTCATGACACCACCGGCTATGGCAGACATCTACTCGAGCTAGGCAGCCGACATCATCTCGTTATATATAACGGGATGAATCGTTGGCCAGGTTCAGGCGGATTTACTTGCTTCCCTCACGGGGGAGGTGAGAGCACAGTCGACTACATTTTCGGTACTACCTCTCGAGCTTCACTCATCCCTTCACTTAGTATTGGACGATGCCCACTCGGTGCTGACCACACATTTATCACATTCACACTCTCATCTCCGATTCCATTAGACCCTCCCTCACCCACAGAGATACATACCACGATACACTTCACACACGAGCTCTCACATGTTTATGCACACCATTTACAGACCCGCCTACTCTCCCTTGATCCATTCTCACCTTTGGACACACTTACATCACATATCACCTCCATCCTACAGGACTCAGCTCTCCGCAGCTTCCCACACCGCACACATATGCACCCTCCACGCACAGGATCCATGCCCCAGAACTGCTGGTATGATGCAGATTGTCGTGAGCTGCGGAAGCACCTAGGGATTTTAGAGCATAGAGGAGATATTACACACACACAGGCACAGCGTCGCATGCAGAGCCTTACTCGCCGCAAACGGCGGGATTGGGAGGAGAGACAGTATTGGGATATTTACCATTTGCTCATGAGTCGAGACAGTGCAGTGGCATGGCGACATTTGAGAGAGAGGAGACAGCAGACACCTATCCGAGACCCGAGCACTTGGCATAGCTATGCACGGGGCCTATACGAGATCCCAGGCCAGCCTCCCATTCCCATACCGGAGAGCTCACGTCCTACTACCTCTGACTTCTTCACACCCACTATGGTGGGACGCGCTATTGCACCGCTCATTGCCCATCTCTTCAACCGTGCATTGGTTGAAGGGTTCCCACACTCATGGACTGAGCACACCATAGTGCCCATTCATAAGTCAGGTGATACTATGGATCCAGGTACATACCGGACGATCATGATTGGCCCTATATTAGCCAAGTTATATGGGGCGGTACTAGAGACAGAGTTGAGTACTCTCGCTGAGAGGAAGGGCATCAGGGCTCCAAGACAGGCAGGTTTCGGACGAGATTACTCTACCATTGACCACATCTTCACTCTCAGATGCCTGATCGACCAAGCCAGGATGAGGAAGAGGAGATTACATTGTTGCTTTGTGGACTTTCGCAAAGCATTTGACACTGTTCCCAGGGATCGACTCTTCAGACGACTCCTTGACATCGGAGCTCCGGAGGAGATGATATGGGGGACCTACGCCTTATACGAGAGAGTATCTGGTAGAGTCAGATGTCCAGGGGGCTTATCTGATCCACTTGCTAGCACTATCGGGGTGAACCAATGATGCCCTCTCTCACCCACCCTCTTTGGTCTCTACATTGATGAGATAGTGGATTTCATACAGCAGCAGGGGGGGAGATGGCATTGAGGTACACGGGTCCACTGTCCATATTCTTTTATACGCTGATGATATTGTATTGGTTTCAGAGTCTGCAGAAGGTCTAGAGCATCATCTACACGGCCTAGATGACTTTTGCAGACACAGAGGGTTATCTGTGAACCTTGGTAAAACCAAGGTCTTGATCTTTCATACATCAGCACATGTACGCAGACATAGTTTGTTCACAGCAATAGATCGACCGATCGAGGTGGTCGGATTATATGTTTACTTGGGGGTGACATTTACAGAAGCATCAGGGGTCTTCTCTATGGCTCAGGTAGCCCGTGACCGCATCACACGTGGGTACGCAGCACTAGCTTTGATGGAGAGACAGTGCCACCAGGCATATTTTCAGGAGCCCCGCACAAAGGGGTGGCTCTTTGACACTTTGGTTACGCTAGCGCTCATGTATGGGGCAGCCATATGGGGACCAGGATTAGCTACATCAGTATGGACAGCATTAGAGAGGCCACATATCCTCATGATTGCCAGACTTATCCGCAGCAAGCCTTCAGTACCACATGATATCATTAGAGCAGAGCTCGCTGCACCACCGATGCTAGTTGAGGCACTATTCCAGACGGTATGCCTATTACACAGACTTCGGGGCATGGATACAGAGCGCATTGCTTATCGTGCTTTCGAGGCATCACGTGATATGGCATTAGCAGGCGACACCTCCTCATGGTATGCACAGACACGAGACTTGCTTGCCCACCATGGCTTTGACATAGACAGGCTACCACCACTACAGTACGACTCTCATGCACCCATCTACTCGCTCTCTCATCAAGAGAGGAATAGGATCATTCGTCAGGAGATATGGCATACATACATACAGAGGACATGGGTGAGCCCTAGGGGTACATTGCCACCGAAAATGCTCTACTACCGCGAGCATTTTCTACATATATCGGGCACGGGCTTCATCGAGATTCCGAGATACATGCAGACCTACCTTCCCCACCACCTACGAGTCGTCATTCGGAAGCTCCGGGTTTCATCACATCAGCTCGAGATTGAGAGGGGTCGGTCCAGGGGAGTCCCCCGTGAGGAGAGGTGGTGCCCACTATGCCAGACAGAGGTAGAGAGTGAAGAGCATTTTGTTATCAGATGTCCAGCATACATAGACCTACGAGCAGAGTTCCAGATCGAGGAGTCATTCCAGCTGTGCATGACTATGGGAGACCAGAGACGCTTGGGACGCTTTGTCACAGCAGCATACGAGAGGGGAGAGCAGTCACTACAGCCCATACATCAGACACGGGTGAGTACCCAGCAGATCATTACCCAGTTCTTTCAACGAGTTGAGCTACATCAGAGAGGTCCATCTATAGGGCTCAGGCTCCACCAAGCAGCAGCACAGAGAGCACGGCGCCGACCACGCATGGGCGGATATCGTCGACCACGACTATATCAGGAGGATATCTCACGCATCAAGAATGCCTACGACCACATGATGGAGCATAGGCGTACCACCACCCCCTGGGTTGTCTTCCTTCAGGAGGCACTCAGACCACCACCGATGTACCACATACTACACCCACCTCCACCCATCACCAGTAGCTAGGGCGTTTTACGCACATTTTGGACCCCCCCATGTATTAGGTGGCCACTATCTGCAGAGTCAGAGCCACATCTCCCCAGCCTTTTCCAGCCCTATATAGCTTTGTGTAGCGATTTACTTTTTATTTCATTTTATCTTCTACACAGGGTTACTACACTTGTACATGGTTTTTGTCTCATAGGCCAGGTTTGGCCTCCCGAAGACGTTAATATGACTTTCTTTCTCTCTCTCTCTCTCTCTCCCTCCCCTGTGCGTCATACCCGCGCGTCAGAGGGCGTCATATCCGCGCATAAGAGGGCGTCAGACCCGCGCGTCAGACCTGCTCTACCTGCGCGTCAGACCCGCGCGTCAGAACGCGTCAGACCCCACGTCAGAGCGCGTCAGACCCGCGCGTCAGAGAGAGAGAGAGGGGAGCAGCCCCCCTCTTTCTTCATCTCGAGGGGAGGGTGAGGGAGGGGACCCTCTCCTTGAGCTTTCCAGCACCCTTCTCCTCGCTCCCTTGTCTACAGCAACAACATGGAAGGAAGGAAAAGCTTTGCCTCTGCCCTGTTGCACCAGCCGCTTTCTATACCAACCCCAGTCAACAAACCAACAGCATGGGAGTCTTACTTACTCCAAGAACTGAAGAAACTCCAAGGAGAAATGGAAGCAATGAAGCAGGAAATTAGTAAGAAAGATGAACAAATAGCCAGATTGCAAGAAAAGCTTGATGAAACACAAGGAAACAGCCAGCAAACAGGAGCTGAATCAACAAATAAAGTCGACTTGACAACACAATTATCCGAGGTAAAACTATCCAGCTCTACACATTTTTCAAAAGAAGTAATGTCTGTGGTAAAGGAGCAGGAATTGGTGGACAGCAACAAGAAAGTTATCAGGATTGGAGGCCTCCCCCTAGGATGGGACGGAGAGGACATCGCACCCGAGTTAAAAGGAGTTAAAAGATGACTGCATCCTTGAAACAGAAGTACTAGAAGCACAACTAACCAAGGTGGTCCCCTTCATCAATCTAGGGTCTCCAGTCTTCATCACACCCAAAGGAACTCAGGCAAGGGTAAGCTATTTTGACATGTCAGATAAGATAGCTGTCATGAAGCAAGCAAAGTCACTACAAGGTACTAAAGTATGGATAGCAGATGAACTCACCCCACTCCAACTTAAACATCGACCAGCAAAGTTAACTAAAGTCAGAGAAGCCAGGAAGAATGGAAAGTGGGCAGTATACAGAGGGGGTCAAGCTATTATCAGAGATTTCCATACCCATACCACATAGGAAGAAACAGCTATCTCCCTCATTTGTAATATATATTGATGTAATTTTGAAACTCTTATGAGTCATAAGAGTGCTTTGGAAGCCACATCCCCCCCCTTTTATTTTTATTTATCCCTTTTATTATAGCCCCTTGAGGGCTTCCCCTCCCAAGTGGAATGTAATGTTTTGATGTACCTGATCGGTCCCATAGGTCGATTTCGGCCTCCCGTGGACGTTAATATATCTTTCTTTCTTTCTCTCTCTCTCTCTCTCTCACATTACACAGAGCAGAGGAGCTTAGACGACAGCGTCGACGACCGAGACCCCTTGTCCGGAGAGCTCGTCCACATCAGAGAGAGATTTAGGCGATTCACGCACGCCATGACATGGAGATACATAGACGTCAGCAGCGCACCCCTATCGATTTGGACGCCCAGAGCATTTTGAGGATCGCCATGATGCCTTACCCACCGATGCATTATATCCTGCACCCACTCCAGGCATTTAGGGGGTTGTGACACCATCGAGCCTCCCCTCCCTATGCATATCATGTTTGTATCTCACCCATTGAGCATATAGAGTGCATACCCATAGCACCCCACACCCTTGATGCAAGCTACTATCCCTCCTTTTATACCCGTTTGTAGTACTCACACTTTATTTTCGTTTTGGATCACAGTGGATTGGATCATACTGATGTATATGTTTTGTCTCATAGGCCGATTTTGGCCTCTAATAGACGTTAAAAAGTCTCTCTCTCTCTCTCTCTCTCTCTCTCTCTCTCTCTCTCTCTCTCTCTCTCTCTCTCTCTCTCTCTCTCTCTCTCTCTCTCTCTCTCTCTCTCTCTCTCTCTCTCTCTCTCTCTCTCTCTCTCTCTCTCTCTCTCTCTCTCTCTCTCTCTCTCTCTCTCTCTCTCTCGAGGAGATACACCTTGCAGTTTGGAACTGCAATGGAGATCTATGGACACACCCAGAGAGATTGGAAGAGGTGCGCAAAGGCAAAGACATCATTACGCTCACAGAGACACATGAGAGCCCGGACCGGGGCCTACCTCGAGTCCACGGTTTTCAGTGGGAGTCCACATACAGAGAGTGTACACGTCAGCACACCACCCGAGGATCAGGAGGAGTAGCCATACTCTTTAGAGATGGACTTCAGAGCAGGATACAGATAGTCGCACGTGATTCACAGGCCAGGTATCTTTGGATTCGACTCCAGCTCTCGCAGGAGCGGATCATCTTCATAGCATTATGCTACTTTGCTCCTTCTAGCTCGCGTTTCGCTATCATAGATCGAGAGGAGGACTCACCATACACTTGCTTGTCAGAAGAGATTACAGAGTACTCTGCATTAGGGGAAGTCTTCCTTATGGGAGACTTCAATGCAAGGACAGGCAACGATCAGTGTGAGATATTTGACCCAGAAGACCCAGAGATACTACATACCATAGAGGATGAGTCTACAGCTCGAGCTTCAGCTGACCCTACACACACTCACTATGGCACTCACCTACTCAGACTAGGCTCTCGACATAATCTCGTTATCTATAACGGGATGACTCAGTGGCCTACCTCAGGAGGATTGACATGCATACCACACTCAGTCACAGATGGCGGGGGAAGTACAGTAGATTACGTCATGGGGTCCAGAGAGGCCATCCACCTACTTACCTCATTCACCATCCCACCCATACCCATTGGGGCCGATCACACATACCTCGCACTCTCCTTGAAGGGAGACACCCCTTTACGCATACCCGCAGCACGCATCCCACACACCACCATCCACTTCACACACGAGCTAGCTCACATATATGCAGCTCGAGTCGAGAAGGGTCTTCTCTTACTTCATCCTGACACTCCACTATCCCTACTCACCTCTCAGATAGCATCAGTTCTTCAGACATCAGCCATCAGCTCCTTCCCACACACCATCCATTCTCGTCACACACCTCCTCCCGGGACTATGCCACAACATCGTTGGTATGATGAGGATTGCAGAGATCTTTACCGCCGACTACGAGCTCAGCGAGCATTGGGAGAGATCACAAAGAGAGAGGCCAGGGGACAGATGAAGACTCTCACACGTCGAAAGAGGCGAGCCTTTGAGGAGGCACAGGAGCTTGAGCTATACCATCTCTTTATGAGTATGGACAGTGCTGCAGCATGGCACAGCCTACGAGAGCCACGCCCGACCACACCTATTGGAGACCCACACACATGGCATGACTATGCTCAGAGGTTATATGAGGTACCTAGGCAGCCTCCCATTCCCCAGCCACTTGAGCCTCGCCCTACTAGTTCTTCTCTCTTCACAGCAAAGATGGTTGAGAGGGCCATACGACGACTGCGACATGGACGTTCGACAGACCACGCGGGATTGCAGAGCGAGCATCTCATATATGCAGCCTCCACTATAGCCCCGTTGATTGCACATGTCTTCAACCGGGCTATAGGAGAGGGCTTCCCAGAGGAGTGGACTAGGCACACCATTGTGCCTATCCACAAATCGGGCGACACCCTGGATCCAGGGAACTACAGGACCATCATGATTGGCCACACCATGGCCAAACTATACGGTGCCATACTTGAGGCAGAGCTCAGCTCATATGCAGAGACTGAGGGGCTACGAGCACGAGGCCAGGCAGGTTTTCGACGGGCTTTCTCTACTATTGATCACATCTTCATTCTGCGCTGCCTCATTGATGGGGCAAGGATGCGGAAGAAGAGGCTATATTGCTGCTTTGTGGACTTCCGCAAAGCTTTTGATACGGTGCCGCGAGAGAGGCTCTTCCAGCGCCTCCAGAGCTTGGGAGTACCATCAAGGATGATTTGGGCCATCTATGCACTCTATGAGCAGGTGACTGGGAGGGTACGGTGTCCAGGAGGTATGTCTGAGGCCATTGCTAGCACCATCGGTGTTAAGCAAGGCTGCCCACTCTCTCCCACTCTATTTGGTCTCTACATTGACGAGATTGAGGACTACATTCTCCGAGCTGGAGGAGAGGGTGCAGACCTCGCAGGTACACATGTCCACATTTTATTATATGCCGATGACATTGTCTTGATTTCAGAGTCACCCGAGGGATTACAGCGCCACCTTGAGGCCCTGGATGAGTTTTGTACACAGAGGGGCTTGACAGTAAACCTTGGCAAGACCAAGGTCATGATCTTCCACACCTCCCCCATGGTGAGGAATGGAGCAGGATTCAGAGCTGGTGGTGGACAGATTGAGGTGGTCACTTCCTATGTCTATCTCGGAGTCACATTCACGAGCTTGCCTGGCCCCTTCAGCATGAGACAGGCAGCCACCGATAGACTCACACGCGGATATGCAGCTTTAGCCATGTTAGAGCGGAGATGTCACCAAGCACACTTCCAGGAGCCCCGCACGAAGGGCTGGCTATTTGACACACTGGTCAGACCAGCTATGATGTATGCCGCGACGGTTTGGGCCCCAGGTCTCACAGTCACCCAGTGGAGTGCGATCGAGAGGCCACAGGTAGGTATGATCTCGCGATTATTTCGTGGGAAACAGTCGGTGCCACATGACATCATCAGGGCAGAGCTAGCTGCACCACCCATGGCAGTAGAGGCACTATTCCAGACTATCTGCTTTATTCAGAGGATTAGGGACCTCCCTACAGATAGACTCACACACAGAGCTCTTGAGGCATCTATACAGATATCAGAGTCAGGATATGAGAGAGCTTGGTACACTCAGGTTAGAGTCTGGTTTGATAGTCATGGACTTGATATGGACAGATTGCCGCCTTTTCAGTATGACCCAGATTCACCTCACATCCACCTCTCTCGTCGTGAGAGGAATGTTGTGCTCAGACAGGATCTCTGGCAGCTTTACATTAGTCAGACATGGCACACACCACACATGGGATCGAGACTATCGCACTATCGAGACCAGTTCATAGACATACTAGCTGACGGTTTCATCCAGCGACCACGCTACATGGATACTCACATGCCTCATAGCTCGAGGGTAGCGATTGGCCAGCCGAGAGTCTCATCACACCGACTCGAGATTGAGACGGGCAGAGCCGCAGACATTCCCAGAGAGGAGCGGATATGCAGAGTATGCAGAGTAGAGATGGAGGATGAGGAGCACTTTGTATGGAGATGTAGCGCATATGATGGCATCAGAGGCAGATACGAGACTCTGTTTGCAGGGCAGCCCACCCTCCGAGAGATCATGGACTCTAGAGACCAGCGACAGCTCGGGCGATTCTTACTAGAGATACAGAGTCACAGAGATTCCCTACTCCAGCCTACTGTAGCACTCCACACAGGAGGGAGACAGAGCCAGCTCACTGACTTCTTTATTCCACGACGTGCTGCAGCCCTCCCCCCCTCAGCCCACACACCGAGCGGGGTGACTCTTCAGCAGGCTCAGATATCTCGAGCTAGGAGACGACCCCGTGCTATAGGATATCGGGCCCCGAGACTTCACCAACACCAGATTGCGGAGATCCAGGCTTGTGACCATCGCGCCATGGAGGAGAGACGATCCCAGATGATGGCCGATCCCGTTGCAGCCATCAGGGTGGCCCTGACTCCACCTCCACCTATGTATCACATATTACACCCACCCACTAGCACAGGATGGAGCTAGTAGTCGTTTTAGATGCATTCTCATGGTTGTTGTACTACCCTTTTGCATATAGACTATCATAGATATCGCACTCCATACACCCCCCACCATTTTCATGGGTATCCCCACACGCATACTACGGAGATCTATATCAGCTTAACCAGTTTCTTTTCAGCACTTTTATCTTTTCTGATTGACAGAAGATACACCCATGTACATCGATTTGTCTCATAGGCCGAGTTCGGCCTCCTAATAGACGTAAAAACACTTTCTTTCTTTCTTTCTTTCTTTCTCTCTCTCTCTCTCTCTCTCTCTCTCTCTCTCTCTCTCTCTCTCTCTCTCTCTCTCTCTCTCTCTCTCTCTCTCTCTCTCTCTCTCTCTCTCTCTCTCTCTCTCTCTCTCTCTCTCTCTCTCTCTCTCTCTCTCTCTCTCTCTCTCTCTCTCTCTCTCTCTCTCTCTCTCTCTCTCTCTCTCTCTCGCCTGCAGCAAACCCCTCCAGCCCGTCGCCTGCCCGTAACCCTACCTACACCTGCCCGCCACTGCCCGCTACCCTACCTGCGCCTGCCCGCAACTGCCCGGAAACCTACCCGCGCTTGCTCGCCACCTGTGCGCCACCCCTTCCCGTCACACACCGCGCCGTCAGCTTGAAGCATCCCGTCGCCTGCAGGAGACCCGAAATGATAGGAATCCTTAGTCGGAAGCCTAAACTTAACCTCGCATTCATCATCAAAATTAACATGAAAATTATCCCTAACCTTAACCCTCAAATTAAAACCCTAACCCTAACCCTAAACTTCAAACCCTAACCCTAAACTTCAAACCCTAACCCTAGACCTAACCCTAATCCCTCGAAACCCTAACCCGACCTTGCTCCAAAAACCTAACCCTAACCCTAACCCCAAACCCTAAACCCTAAACCCGGACCAATAACTGTTTCCTACAGTTATTAGCCACTCCCACCCTTGCTCCATCGCGCATCGGGCGCGCTCCCGTCTTCATCGCAAGTCTTTAGGCTCAGTACTCTGAGCATTCTTTCATCTTCGAATGCAATGAGCGCTACGGCTAAGAAGGACGATTTGACAAAAATGGAGGACAAACTGACCATAGCTATCAAAGAAAACAAGAAGATGGTGGACTCCACTATCACGGCCATCATCAGCCGCCTCTCAAAGCTCGAGAAGGAAGTAGAAACATATCATAAGGAGAGGGAAGCATGGCAAAAAGAGAAAGAAGAATGGACTAAGGAGAGGGCAAACATGAAAGAGGAATTGGAGCTCCTCAAAGCTTCAATGGTCTCTCTTACACCCGAAGAGGGAGAGATTAATATGAACAAGACAGAAGCTCTCAAAGAAGAACTCACCAAATCCTTGACCGAGAGCATGGAAAACAAATTAGAAGCTACCAAAGAAGGGTGGATCGACATAGTGAAGAAGAACATCAAAAAAGAAGCCAAAGAGAAAGCACAAAAGGAAGAAGCCCTCATCGTGCACACCACTATTGAGGAAGAAAAGATGAGACATGCCCGCCGTCTCAATGTACGCATCACGGGCATTGAAGAAAAAGAAGGCTCTACCCCCGAGTCCGATGGGAAAACACTATGCAAGATACTCGGCTACAAAGAGGAGTCCCCCCCATTCATCAAGTCTTGGAGAACGGGACGAGACCCCACGAAGAAGAGAGCTCTCATTCTACACTTCCCTTCCGAAGATATAAGATCTACTTTCCTACGCAGGAGGGTGATTTTGAGAGCACTTGATGGCCCCCCCATCTACCTTGACGATGATCTCACACCCATGCAGGTAGCACACCGTCGTGCATGCATGCCGAGAGTACATCAAGCTCGCAAAGAAGGAAAGAAGGCTTCATACAGAGATGGTCGTGTCATCATTGATGGCAAGGCCATCCCATAGGGATTCGCGGCCTGTGAGACACTCGAGGAGATACACCTTGCAGTTTGGAACTGCAATGGAGATCTATGGACACACCCAGAGAGATTGGAAGAGGTGCGCAAAGACAAAGACATCATTATGCTCACAGAGACACATGAGAGCCCGAACCGGGGCCTACCTCGTGTCCACGGTTTTCAGTGGGAGTCCACATACAGAGAGTGTACACGTCAGCACACCACCCGAGGATCAGGAGGAGTAGCCATACTCTTTAGAGATGGACTTCAGAGCAGGATACAGATAGTCGCACGTGACTCACAGGCCAGATATCTTTGGATTCGACTCCAGCTCTCGCAGGAGCGGATCATCTTCATAGCATTATGCTACTTTGCTCCTTCTAGCTCGCGTTTCGCTATCATAGATCGAGAGGAGGACTCACCATACACTTGCTTGTCAGAAGAGATTACAGAGTACTCTGCATTAGGGGAAGTCTTCCTTATGGGAGACTTCAATGCCAGGACAGGCAATGATCAATGTGAGATATTTGACCCAGAAGACCCGGAGATACTACATACCATAGAGGATGAGTCTACAGCTCGAGCTTCAGCTGACCCTACACACACTCACTATGGCACTCACCTACTCAGACTAGGCTCTCGACATAATCTCGTTATCTATAACGGGATGACTCAGTGGCCTACCTCAGGAGGATTGACATGCATACCACACTCAGTCACAGATGGCGGGGGAAGTACAGTAGATTACGTCATGGGGTCCAGAGAGGCCATCCACCTACTTACCTCATTCACCATCCCACCCATACCCATTGGGGCCGATCACACATACCTCGCACTCTCCCTGAAGGGAGACACCCCTACACGCATACCCGCAGCACGCATCCCACACACCACCATCCACTTCACACACGAGCTAGCTCACATATATGCGGCTCGAGTCGAGCAGGGTCTTCTCTTACTTCATCCTGACACTCCACTATCCCTACTCACCTCTCAGATAGCATCAGTTCTTCAGACATCAGCCATCAGCTCCTTCCCACACACCATCCATTCTCGTCACACACCTCCTCCCGGGACTATGCCACAACATCGTTGGTATGATGAGGATTGCAGAGATCTTTACCGCCGACTACGAGCTCAGCGAGCATTGGGAGAGATCACAGAGAGAGAGGCCAAGGGACAGATGAAGACTCTCACACGTCGAAAGAGGCGAGCCTTTGAGGAGGCACAGGAGCTTGAGCTATACCATCTCTTTATGAGTATGGACAGTGCTGCAGCATGGCGCAGCCTACGAGAGCCACGCCCGACCACACCTATTGGAGACCCACACACATGGCATGATTATGCTCAGAGGTTATATGAGGTACCTAGGCAGCCTCCCATTCCCCAGCCACTTGAGCCTCGCCCTACTAGTTCTTCTCTCTTCACAGCAAAGATGGTTGAGAGGGCCATACGACGACTTCGACATGGACGTTCGACAGACCACGCAGGACTGAAGAGCGAGCATCTCATATATGCAGCCTCCACTATAGCCCCGTTGATTGCACATGTCTTCAACCGGGCTATAGGAGAGGGCTTCCCAGAGGAGTGGACTAGGCACACCATTGTGCCTATCCACAAATCTGGCGACACCCTGGATCCAGGGAACTACAGGACCATCATGATTGGCCACACCATGGCCAAACTATACGGTGCCATACTTGAGGCAGAGCTCAGTTCATATGCAGAGACTGAGGGGCTACGAGCACGAGGCCAGGCAGGTTTTCGACGAGCTTTCTCTACTATTGATCACATCTTCATTCTGCGCTGCCTCATTGATGGGGCAAGGGTGCGGAAGAAGAGGCTATATTGCTGCTTTGTGGACTTCCGCAAAGCTTTTGATACAGTGCCGCGCGAGAGGCTCTTCCAACGCCTCCAGAGCTTGGGAGTACCATCAGGGATGATTTGGGCCATCTATGCACTCTATGAGCAGGTGACTGGGAGGGTACGGTGTCCAGGAGGTATGTCTGAGGCCATTGCTAGCACCATCGGTGTTAAGCAAGGCTGCCCACTCTCTCCCACTCTATTTGGTCTCTACATTGACGAGATTGAGGACTACATTCTCCGAGCTGGAGGAGGGTGCAGACCTCGCAGGTACACATGTCCACATTTTATTATATGCCGATGACATTGTCTTGATTTCAGAGTCACCCGAGGGATTACAGCGCCACCTTGAGGCCCTGGATGAGTTTTGTACACAGAGGGGCTTGACAGTAAACCTTGGCAAGACCAAGGTCATGATCTTCCACACCTCCCCCATGGTGAGGAATGGAGCAGGATTCAGAGCTGGTGGTGGACAGATTGAGGTGGTCACTTCCTATGTCTATCTCGGAGTCACATTCACGAGCTTGCCTGGCCCCTTCAGCATGAGACAGGCAGCCACCGATAGACTCACACGTGGATATGCAGCTTTAGCCATGTTAGAACGGAGATGTCACCAAGCACACTTCCAGGAGCCCCGCACGAAGGGCTGGCTATTTGACACACTGGTCAGACCAGCTATGATGTATGCTGCGACGGTTTGGGCCCCAGGTCTCACAGTCACCCAGTGGAGTGCGATCGAGAGGCCACAGGTACGTATGATCTCGCGATTATTTCGTGGGAAACAGTCGGTGCCACATGACATCATCAGGGCAGAGCTAGCTGCACCACCCATGGCAGTAGAGGCACTATTCCAGACTATCTGCTTTATTCAGAGGATTAGGGACCTCCCTACAGATAGACTCACACACAGAGCTCTTGAGGCATCTATACAGATATCAGAGTTAGGATATGAGAGAGCTTGGTACACTCAGGTTAGAGTCTGGTTTGATAGTCATGGACTTGATATGGACAGATTGCCGCCTTTTCAGTATGACCCAGACTCACCTCACATCCACCTCTCTCGTCGTGAGAGGAATGTTGTGCTCTACATTAGTCAGACATGGCACACAGCACACATGGGATCGAGACTATCGCACTATCGAGACCAGTTCATAGACATACTAGCTGACGGTTTCATCCAGCGACCACGCTACATGGATACTCACATGCCTCATAGCTTGAGGGTAGCGATTGGCCAGCTGAGAGTCTCATCACACCGACTCGAGATTGAGACGGGCAGAGCCGCAGACATTCCCAGAGAGGAGCGGATATGCAGAGTATGCAGAGTAGAGATGGAGGATGAGGAGCACTTTGTATGCAGATGTAGCGCATATGATGGCATCAGAGGCAGATACGAGACTCTGTTTGCAGGGCAGCCCACCCTCCGAGAGATCATGGACTCTAGAGACCAGCGACAGTTCGGGCGATTCTTACTAGAGATACAGAGTCACAGAGATTCCCTACTCCAGCCTACTGTAGCACTCCATACAGGAGGGAGACAGAGTCAGCTCACTGACTTCTTTATTCCACGACGTGCTGCAGCCCTCCCCCCCTCAGCCCACATACCGAGCGGGGTGACTCTTCAGCAGGCTCAGGTATCTCGAGCTAGGAGACGACCCCGTGCTATAGGATATCGGGCCCAGAGACTTCACCGACACGAGATTGCGGAGATCCAGGCTTGTGACCATCGCGCCATGGAGGAGAGACGATCCCAGATGATGGCCGATCCCGTTGCAGCCATCAGGGTGGCCCTGACTCCACCTCCACCTATGTATCACATATTACATCCCACCCACTAGCACAGGATGGAGCTAGTTAGTCGTTTTAGATGCATTCTCATGGTTGTTGTACTACCCTTTTGCATATAGACTATCATAGATATCGCACTCCATACACCCCCCACCACTTTCATGGGTATCCCCACATGCATACTACGGAGATCTATATCAGCTTAACCAGTTTCTTTTCAGCACTTTTATCTTTTCTGATTGACAGAAGATACACCCATGTACATCGATTTGTCTCATAGGCCGAGTTCGGCCTCCTAATAGACGTAAAAACACTTTCTTTCTTTCTTTCTTTCTCTCTCTCTCTCTCTCTCTCTCTCTCTCTCTCTCTCTCTCTCTCTCTCTCTCTCTCTCTCTCTCTCTCTCTCTCTCTCTCTCTCTCTCTCTCTCTCTCTCTCTCTCTCTCTCTCTCTCTCTCTCTCTCTCTCTCTCTCTCTCTCTCTCTCTCTCTCTCTCTCTCTCTCTCTCTCTCTCTCTCTCTCTCTCTCTCTCTCTCAGACAGGATCTCTGGCAGCTTTACATTAGTCAGACATGGCACACACCACACATGGGATCGAGACTATCGCACTATCGAGACCAGTTCATAGAGATACTAGCTGACGGTTTCATCCAGCGACCACGCTACATGGATACTCACATGCCTCATAGCTCGAGGGTAGCGATTGGCCAGCTGAGAGTCTCATCACACCGACTCGAGATTGAGACGGGCAGAGCCGCAGACATTCCCAGAGAGGAGCGGATATGCAGAGTATGCAGAGTAGAGATGGAGGATGAGGAGCACTTTGTATGCCGATGTAGCGCATATGATGGCATCAGAGGCAGATACGAGACTCTGTTTGCAGGGCAGCCCACCCTCCGAGAGATCATGGACTCTAGAGACCAGCGACAGCTCGGGCGATTCTTACTAGAGATAGAGAGTCACAGAGATTCCCTACTCCAGCCTACTGTAGCACTCCACACAGGAGGGAGACAGAGCCAGCTCACTGACTTCTTTATTCCACGACGTGCTGCAGCCCTCCCCCCCTCAGCCCACACACCGAGCGGGGTGACTCTTCAGCAGGCTCAGATATCTCGAGCTAGGAGACGACCCCGTGCTATAGGATATCGGGCCCCGAGACTTCACCAACACCAGATTGCGGAGATCCAGGCTTGTGACCATCGCGCCATGGAGGAGAGACGATCCCAGATGATGGCCGATCCCGTTGCAGCCATCAGGGTGGCCCTGACTCCACCTCCACCTATGTATCACATATTACACCCACCCACTAGCACAGGATGGAGCTAGTAGTCGTTTTAGATGCATTCTCATGGTTGTTGTACTACCCTTTTGCATATAGACTATCATAGATATCGCACTCCATACACCCCCCACCATTTTCATGGGTATCCCCACACGCATACTACGGAGATCTATATCAGCTTACCCAGTTTCTTTTCAGCACTTTTATCTTTTCTGATTGACAGAAGATACACCCATGTACATCGATTTGTCTCATAGGCCGAGTTCGGCCTCCTAATAGACGTAAAAACACTTTCTTTCTTTCTTTCTTTTTCTCTCTCTCTCGTCAGATCCGCGCGTCAGAGGGCGTCAGACCCGCGCGTCAGAGGGCGTCAGACCCGCGCGTCAGAGGGCGTCAGACCCGCGCGTCAGAGGGCGTCAGACCCGCGCGTCAGAGGGCGTCAGACCCGCGCGTCAGACCTGCTCTACCTGTGCGTCAGACCTGCGCACCAAAACGCGTCAGACCCCGTGTCAGAGCGAGTCAGACCCGCGCGTCAGAGAGAGAGAGAGGGGAGAAGCCCCCCTCTTTCTTCATCTCGAGGGGAGGGTGAGGGAGGGGACCCTCTCCTTGAGCTTTCCAACACCCTTCTCCTCGCTCCCTTGTCTATAGCAACAACATGGAAGGCAGGAAAAGCTTTGCCTCTGCCCTGTTGCACCAGCCGCTTTCTATACCAACCCCAGTCAACAAACCAACAGCATGGGAGTCTTACTTACTCCAAGAAGTGAAGAAACTCCAAGGAGAAATGGCAGCAATGAAGCAGGAAATTAGTAATAAAGATGAACAAATAGCCAAATTGCAACAAAAACTTGATGAAACACAAGGAAACAGCCAGCAAACAGGAGCTGAATCAACAAATAAAGTCGACTTGACAACACAATTATCCGAGGTAAAACTATCCAGCTCTACACATTTTTCAAAAGAAGTAATGGCTCTGGTAAAGGAGCAGGAATTGGTGGACGGCAACAAGAAAGTTATCAGGATTGGAGGCCTCCCCCTAGGATGGGACAGAGAGGACATCGCACCCGAATTAAAAGATGACTGCATCCTTGAAACAGAAGTACTAGAAGCACAACTAACCAAGGTGGTCCCCTTCATCAATCTAGGGTCTCCGGTCTTCATCACACCCAAAGGAACTCAGGCAAGGGTAAGCTATTTTGACATGTCAGATAAGATAGCTGTCATGAAGCAAGCAAAGTCACTACAAGGTACTAAAGTATGGATAGCAGATGAACTCACCCCACTCCAACTTAAAAATCGACCAGCAGAGTTAACTAAAGTCAGAGAAGCCAGGAAGAATGGAAAGTGGGCAGTATACAGAGGGGGTCAAGCTATTATCAGAGATTTCCATACCCATACCACATAGGAAGAAACAGCTATCTCCCTCATTTGTAATATATATTGATGTAATTTTGAAACTCTTATGAGCCATAAGAGTGCTTTGGAAGCCACATCCCCCCCTTTTATTATAGCCCCTTGAGGGCTTCCCCCCCAAGTGGAATTTAATGTTTTGATGTACCTGATCGGTCCCATAGGTCGATTTCGGCCTCCCGTGGACGTTAATACATCTTTCTTTCTTTCTCTCTCTCTCTCTCTCTCTCTCTCTCTCTCTCTCTCTCTCTCTCTCTCTCTCTCTCTCTCTCTCTCTCTCTCTCTCTCTCTCTCTCTCTCTCTCTCTCTCTCTCTCTCTCTCTCTCTCTCTCTCTCTCTCTCTCTCTCTCTCTCTCTCTCTCTCTCTCTCTCTCTCTCTCTCTCTCTCTCTCTCTCGATTCACGCACGCCATGACATGGAGATACAGAGACGTCAGCAGCGCACCCCTATCGATTTGGACGCCCATAGCATTTTGAGGATCGCCATGATGCCTTACCCACCGATGCATTATATCCTACACCCACTCCAGGCATTTAGGGGGTTGTGACACCATCGAGCCTCCCCTCCCTATGCATATCATGTTTGTATCTCACCCATTGAGCATATAGAGTGAATACCCATAGCACCCCACACCCTTGATGCCAGCTACTATCCCTCCTTTTATACCCGTTTGTAGTACTCACACTTTATTTTCGTTTTGGATCACAGTGGATTGGATCATACTGATGTATATGTTTTGTCTCATAGGCCGATTTTGGCCTCTAATAGACGTTAAAAAGTCTTTCTTTCTTTCTTTCTCTCTCTCTCTCTCTCTCTCTCTCTCTCTCTCTCTCTCTCTCTCTCTCTCTCTCTCTCTCTCTCTCTCTCTCTCGGAGTCACTTCCTATGTCTATCTCGGAGTCACATTCACGAGCTTGCCTGGCCCCTTCAGCATGAGACAGGCAGCCACCGATAGACTCACACGTGGATATGCAGCTTTAGCCATGTTAGAACGGAGATGTCACCAAGCACACTTCCAGGAGCCCCGCACGAAGGGCTGGCTATTTGACACACTGGTCAGACCAGCTATGATGTATGCTGCGACGGTTTGGGCCCCAGGTCTCACAGTCACCCAGTGGAGTGCGATCGAGAGGCCACAGGTACGTATGATCTCGCGATTATTTCGTGGGAAACAGTCGGTGCCACATGACATCATCAGGGCAGAGCTAGCTGCACCACCCATGGCAGTAGAGGCACTATTCCAGACTATCTGCTTTATTCAGAGGATTAGGGACCTCCCTACAGATAGACTCACACACAGAGCTCTTGAGGCATCTATACAGATATCAGAGTTAGGATATGAGAGAGCTTGGTACACTCAGGTTAGAGTCTGGTTTGATAGTCATGGACTTGATATGGACAGATTGCCGCCTTTTCAGTATGACCCAGACTCACCTCACATCCACCTCTCTCGTCGTGAGAGGAATGTTGTGCTCAGACAGGATCTCTGGCAGCTCTACATTAGTCAGACATGGCACACAGCACACATGGGATCGAGACTATCGCACTATCGAGACCAGTTCATAGACATACTAGCTGACGGTTTCATCCAGCGACCACGCTACATGGATACTCACATGCCTCATAGCTTGAGGGTAGCGATTGGCCAGCTGAGAGTCTCATCACACCGACTCGAGATTGAGACGGGCAGAGCCGCAGACATTCCCAGAGAGGAGCGGATATGCAGAGTATGCAGAGTAGAGATGGAGGATGAGGAGCACTTTGTATGCAGATGTAGCGCATATGATGGCATCAGAGGCAGATACGAGACTCTGTTTGCAGGGCAGCCCACCCTCCGAGAGATCATGGACTCTAGAGACCAGCGACAGTTCGGGCGATTCTTACTAGAGATACAGAGTCACAGAGATTCCCTACTCCAGCCTACTGTAGCACTCCATACAGGAGGGAGACAGAGTCAGCTCACTGACTTCTTTATTCCACGACGTGCTGCAGCCCTCCCCCCCTCAGACCACATACCGAGCGGGGTGACTCTTCAGCAGGCTCAGGTATCTCGAGCTAGGAGACGACCCCGTGCTATAGGATATCGGGCCCAGAGACTTCACCGACACCAGATTGCGGAGATCCAGGCTTGTGACCATCGCGCCATGGAGGAGAGACGATCCCAGATGATGGCCGATCCCGTTGCAGCCATCAGGGTGGCCCTGACTCCACCTCCACCTATGTATCACATATTACATCCCACCCACTAGCACAGGATGGAGCTAGTTAGTCGTTTTAGATGCATTCTCATGGTTGTTGTACTACCCTTTTGCATATAGACTATCATAGATATCGCACTCCATACACCCCCCACCACTTTCATGGGTATCCCCACATGCATACTACGGAGATCTATATCAGCTTAACCAGTTTCTTTTCAGCACTTTTATCTTTTCTGATTGACAGAAGATACACCCATGTACATCGATTTGTCTCATAGGCCGAGTTCGGCCTCCTAATAGACGTAAAAACACTTTCTTTCTTTCTTTCTCTCTCTCTCTCTCTCTCTCTCTCTCTCTCTCTCTCTCTCTCTCTCTCTCTCTCTCTCTCTCTCTCTCTCTCTCTCTCTCTCTCTCTCTCTCTCTCTCTCTCTCTCAGACAGGATCTCTGGCAGCTTTACATTAGTCAGACATGGCACACACCACACATGGGATCGAGACTATCGCACTATCGAGACCAGTTCATAGACATACTAGCTGACGGTTTCATCCAGCGACCACGCTACATGGATACTCACATGCCTCATAGCTCGAGGGTAGCGATTGGCCAGCTGAGAGTCTCATCACACCGACTCGAGATTGAGACGGGCAGAGCCGCAGACATTCCCAGAGAGGAGCGGATATGCAGAGTATGCAGAGTAGAGATGGAGGATGAGGAGCACTTTGTATGCAGATGTAGCGCATATGATGGCATCAGAGGCAGATACGAGACTCTGTTTGCAGGGCAGCCCACCCTCCGAGAGATCATGGACTCTAGAGACCAGCGACAGCTCGGGCGATTCTTACTAGAGATACAGAGTCACAGAGATTCCCTACTCCAGCCTACTGTAGCACTCCACACAGGAGGGAGACAGAGCCAGCTCACTGACTTCTTTATTCCACGACGTGCTGCAGCCCTCCCCCCCTCAGCCCACACACCGAGCGGGGTGACTCTTCAGCAGGCTCAGATATCTCGAGCTAGGAGACGACCCCGTGCTATAGGATATCGGGCCCCGAGACTTCACCAACACCAGATTGCGGAGATCCAGGCTTGTGACCATCGCGCCATGGAGGAGAGACGATCCCAGATGATGGCCGATCCCGTTGCAGCCATCAGGGTGGCCCTGACTCCACCTCCACCTATGTATCACATATTACACCCACCCACTAGCACAGGATGGAGCTAGTAGTCGTTTCTCATGGTTGTTGTACTACCCTTTTGCATATAGACTATCATAGATATCGCACTCCATACACCCCCCACCATTTTCATGGGTATCCCCACACGCATACTACGGAGATCTATATCAGCTTACCCAGTTTCTTTTCAGCACTTTTATCTTTTCTGATTGACAGAAGATACACCCATGTACATCGATTTGTCTCATAGGCCGAGTTCGGCCTCCTAATAGACGTAAAAACACTTTCTTTCTTTCTTTCTTTTTCTCTCTCTCTCGTCAGATCCGCGCGTCAGAGGGCGTCAGACCCGCGCGTCAGAGGGCGTCAGACCCGCACGTCAGAGGGCGTCAGACCCGCGCGTCAGACCTGCTCTACCTGTGCGTCAGACCTGCGCACCAAAACGCGTCAGACCCCGTGTCAGAGCGAGTCAGACCCGCGCGTCAGAGAGAGAGAGAGGGGAGAAGCCCCCCTCTTTCTTCATCTCGAGGGGAGGGTGAGGGAGGGGACCCTCTCCTTGAGCTTTCCAACACCCTTCTCCTCGCTCCCTTGTCTATAGCAACAACATGGAAGGCAGGAAAAGCTTTGCCTCTGCCCTGTTGCACCAGCCGCTTTCTATACCAACCCCAGTCAACAAACCAACAGCATGGGAGTCTTACTTACTCCAAGAAGTGAAGAAACTCCAAGGAGAAATGGCAGCAATGAAGCAGGAAATTAGTAATAAAGATGAACAAATAGCCAAATTGCAACAAAAACTTGATGAAACACAAGGAAACAGCCAGCAAACAGGAGCTGAATCAACAAATAAAGTCGACTTGACAACACAATTATCCGAGGTAAAACTATCCAGCTCTACACATTTTTCAAAAGAAGTAATGGCTCTGGTAAAGGAGCAGGAATTGGTGGACGGCAACAAGAAAGTTATCAGGATTGGAGGCCTCCCCCTAGGATGGGACAGAGAGGACATCGCACCCGAATTAAAAGATGACTGCATCCTTGAAACAGAAGTACTAGAAGCACAACTAACCAAGGTGGTCCCCTTCATCAATCTAGGGTCTCCGGTCTTCATCACACCCAAAGGAACTCAGGCAAGGGTAAGCTATTTTGACATGTCAGATAAGATAGCTGTCATGAAGCAAGCAAAGTCACTACAAGGTACTAAAGTATGGATAGCAGATGAACTCACCCCACTCCAACTTAAAAATCGACCAGCAGAGTTAACTAAAGTCAGAGAAGCCAGGAAGAATGGAAAGTGGGCAGTATACAGAGGGGGTCAAGCTATTATCAGAGATTTCCATACCCATACCACATAGGAAGAAACAGCTATCTCCCTCATTTGTAATATATATTGATGTAATTTTGAAACTCTTATGAGTCATAAGAGTGCTTTGGAAGCCACATCCCCCCCTTTTATTATAGCCCCTTGAGGGCTTCCCCCCCAAGTGGAATTTAATGTTTTGATGTACCTGATCGGTCCCATAGGTCGATTTCGGCCTCCCGTGGACGTTAATATATCTTTCTTTCTTTCTCTCTCTCTCTCTCTCTCTCTCTCTCTCTCTCTCTCTCTCTCTCTCTCTCTCTCTCTCTCTCTCTCTCTCTCTCTCTCTCTCTCTCTCTCTCTCTCTCTCTCTCTCTCTCTCTCTCTCTCTCTCGATTCACGCACGCCATGACATGGAGATACAGAGACGTCAGCAGCGCACCCCTATCGATTTGGACGCCCATAGCATTTTGAGGATCGCCATGATGCCTTACCCACCGATGCATTATATCCTACACCCACTCCAGGCATTTAGGGGGTTGTGACACCATCGAGCCTCCCCTCCCTATGCATATCATGTTTGTATCTCACCCATTGAGCATATAGAGTGCATACCCATAGCACCCCACACCCTTGATGCCAGCTACTATCCCTCCTTTTATACCCGTTTGTAGTACTCACACTTTATTTTCGTTTTGGATCACAGTGGATTGGATCATACTGATGTATATGTTTTGTCTCATAGGCCGATTTTGGCCTCTAATAGACGTTAAAAAGTCTTTCTTTCTTTCTTTCTCTCTCTCTCTCTCTCTCTCTCTCTCTCTCTCTCTCTCTCTCTCTCGGAGTCACTTCCTATGTCTATCTCGGAGTCACATTCACGAGCTTGCCTGGCCCCTTCAGCATGAGACAGGCAGCCACCGATAGACTCACACGTGGATATGCAGCTTTAGCCATGTTAGAACGGAGATGTCACCAAGCACACTTCCAGGAGCCCCGCACGAAGGGCTGGCTATTTGACACACTGGTCAGACCAGCTATGATGTATGCTGCGACGGTTTGGGCCCCAGGTCTCACAGTCACCCAGTGGAGTGCGATCGAGAGGCCACAGGTACGTATGATCTCGCGATTATTTCGTGGGAAACAGTCGGTGCCACATGACATCATCAGGGCAGAGCTAGCTGCACCACCCATGGCAGTAGAGGCACTATTCCAGACTATCTGCTTTATTCAGAGGATTAGGGACCTCCCTACAGATAGACTCACACACAGAGCTCTTGAGGCATCTATACAGATATCAGAGTTAGGATATGAGAGAGCTTGGTACACTCAGGTTAGAGTCTGGTTTGATAGTCATGGACTTGATATGGACAGATTGCCGCCTTTTCAGTATGACCCAGACTCACCTCACATCCACCTCTCTCGTCGTGAGAGGAATGTTGTGCTCAGACAGGATCTCTGGCAGCTCTACATTAGTCAGACATGGCACACACCACACATGGGATCGAGACTATCGCACTATCGAGACCAGTTCATAGACATACTAGCTGACGGTTTCATCCAGCGACCACGCTACATGGATACTCACATGCCTCATAGCTTGAGGGTAGCGATTGGCCAGCTGAGAGTCTCATCACACCGACTCGAGATTGAGACGGGCAGAGCCGCAGACATTCCCAGAGAGGAGCGGATATGCAGAGTATGCAGAGTAGAGATGGAGGATGAGGAGCACTTTGTATGCAGATGTAGCGCATATGATGGCATCAGAGGCAGATACGAGACTCTGTTTGCAGGGCAGCCCACCCTCCGAGAGATCATGGACTCTAGAGACCAGCGACAGTTCGGGCGATTCTTACTAGAGATACAGAGTCACAGAGATTCCCTACTCCAGCCTACTGTAGCACTCCATACAGGAGGGAGACAGAGTCAGCTCACTGACTTCTTTATTCCACGACGTGCTGCAGCCCTCCCCCCCTCAGCCCACATACCGAGCGGGGTGACTCTTCAGCAGGCTCAGATATCTCGAGCTAGGAGACGACCCCGTGCTATAGGATATCGGGCCCCGAGACTTCACCGACACCAGATTGCGGAGATCCAGGCTTGTGACCATCGCGCCATGGAGGAGAGACGATCCCAGATGATGGCCGATCCCGTTGCAGCCATCAGGGTGGCCCTGACTCCACCTCCACCTATGTATCACATATTACATCCCACCCACTAGCACAGGATGGAGCTAGTTAGTCGTTTTAGATGCATTCTCATGGTTGTTGTACTACCCTTTTGCATATAGACTATCATAGATATCGCACTCCATACACCCCCCACCACTTTCATGGGTATCCCCACATGCATACTACGGAGATCTATATCAGCTTAACCAGTTTCTTTTCAGCACTTTTATCTTTTCTGATTGACAGAAGATACACCCATGTACATCGATTTGTCTCATAGGCCGAGTTCGGCCTCCTAATAGACGTAAAAACACTTTCTTTCTTTCTTTCTTTCTCTCTCTCTCTCTCTTTCTCTCTTATCGTGCTTTCGAGGCATCACGTGATATGGCATTAGCAGGCGACACCTCCTCATGGTATGCACAGACACGAGACTGGCTTGCCCACCATGGCTTTGACATAGACAGGCTACCACCACTACAGTACGACTCTCATGCACCCACCTACTCGCTCTCTCATCAAGAGAGGAATAGGATCATTCGTCAGGAGATATGGCATACATACATACAGAGGACATGGGTGAGCCCTAGGGGTACATTGCCACCGAAAATGCTCTACTACCGCGAGCATTTTCTACATATATCGGGCACGGGCTTCATCGAGATTCCGAGATACATGCAGACCTACCTTCCCCACCACCCACGAGTCGTCATTGGGCAGCTCCGGGTTTCATCACATCAGCTCGAGATTGAGAGGGGTCGGTCCAGGGGAGTCCCCCGTGAGGAGAGGTGGTGCCCAGTATGCCAGACAGAGGTAGAGAGTGAAGAGCATTTTGTTATCAGATGTCCAGCATACATAGACCTACGAGCACAGTTCCAGATCGAGGAGTCATTCCAGCTGTGCATGACTATGGGAGACCAGAGACGCTTGGGACGCTTTCTCACAGCAGCATACGAGAGGCGAGAGCAGTCACTACAGCCCATACATCAGACACGGGTGAGTACCCAGCAGACCATTACCCAGTTCTTTCAGCGAGTTGAGCTACATCAGAGAGGTCCATCTATAGGGCTCACGCTCCACCAGGCAGCAGCACAGAGAGCACAGCGCCGACCACGCATGGGCGGATATCGTCGACCACGACTATATCAGGAGGATATCTCACGCATCAGGATTGCCTACGACCACATGATGGAGCATAGGCGTACCACCACCCCCTGGGTTGTCTTCCTTCAGGAGGCACTCAGACGACCACCGATGTACCACATACTACACCCACCTCCACCCATCACCAGTAGCTAGGGCGTTTTACTCACATTTTGGACCCCCCCCATGTATTAGGTGGCCACTATCTGCAGAGTCAGAGCCACATCTCCCCAGCCTTTTCCAGCCCTATATAGCTTTGTGTAGCGATATACTTTTTATTTCATTTTATCTTCTACACAGGGTTACTACACTTGTACATGGTTTTTGTCTCATAGGCCAAGTTTGGCCTCCAGAAGACGTTAATATGACTTTCTTTCTTTCTCTCTCTCTCTCTCTCTCTCTCTCTCTCTCTCTCTCTCTCTCTCTCTCTCTCTCTCTCTCTCTCTCTCTCTCTCTCTCTCACTCCAGGCATTTAGGGGGTTGTGATACCATCGAGCCTCCCCTCCCCTCCCTACGCATATCATATTTGTATCTCACCCATGGAGCATATAGAGTGCATACCCATAGCACCCCACACCCTTGATGCTAGCTACTATCCCTCCTTTTATACCCGTTTGCAGTACTCACACTTTATTTTCGTTTTGGATCACAGTGGATTGGATCATACTGATGTATATGTTTTGTCTCATAGGCCGATTTTGGCCTCTAATAGACGTTAAAAAGTCTCTTTCTTTCTTTCTTTCTTTCTCTTTCTCTCTCTCTCTCTCTCTCTCTCTCTCTCTCTCTCTCTCTCTCTCTCTCTCTCTCTCTCTCTCTCTCTCTCTCTCTCTCTCTCTCTCTCTCTCTCTCTCTCTCTCTCGATTCGTGGGTGGAAGTAGTACAAAAAAGGGTTAAGAAGGAAGTTAGAGAAGACGTGCAGAAAGAAGAGCTCACACGAGTCCAGGATACACTTGAGGAGGAGAGGCTTCGACACACCCGCAGACTTCACATTCGGATTACGGGCATACCCGAAGGAGCATCACCGGAGGCAGACGCCACTGACATTTGCCGTCGACTTGGATACGAGAGCATGCCCTTCACATGTGCATGGAGGGTTGGAAGGGATACATCACGTTTGCGAGCACTCATCCTTAAGGTGAGCTCTGAGGAGGCACGGACCGCCTTTTTTAGATGTCGATCAGTATTACGTGGACTACCCGGCGGCGCCCTCTACATGGACGAGGACCTCACGCGGATGCAGGTGGCACACCGACGCGCTTGCATGCCACAGATACTCCAGGCACGCCGAGAGGGAAGGAAGGCCTTCTACCCTGATGGTAAGGTCTTCATAGATGGACGCCCTATCAAATAGGGCCACGCGGCCTATGAGACATCACTACACCGGGAGACACCACTCAGAGGAGCAGTGTGGAACTGCAATGGGGCACTATGGACGCGACCAGACAGACTCGAGGAGATCCTGGCATCACATGACTTTGCTTGCATCACAGAGACACACGAGAGCCCAGAGAGGTCTACCACGCATTGAAGGTTTTCATTGGGAATCTGCATTCAGGACCACGTCGAGACAGAGTACAACGAGAGGGTCGGGAGGTGTGGCCATCGTATTTAGACAGGAGATACAGAGTCGGATCCATATTATAGGAAGAGATGAGGAGGCACGATACATGTGGGTTCGCATGGAGATAGCAAAGGGGAGCTAGATTTACATTGCTATATGCTATTTTCCTCCAGGCGGATCCCGATATGCAGGACAGGATCTTGGGGGACCGATCCGAGACAGAGACTCACCATACACAGCACTTTCAGATGAGATACTACATTACAGCACACTAGGGGAAGTCTTCCTTATGGGGGACTTCAATGGCCGCACTCAGTCATATCAGTGTGAGGCATACGACATGGATCACCCACATCTCATGAGGGCCAGAGACCCCGATGAGATGAGCACCGGTAGAGTATCGGCTGATATGGGTCAGGACACCACAGGGTATGGCAGACATCTACTTGAGCTAGGCAGCCGACATCAGCTCGTTATATATAACGGGATGAATCGTTGGCCAGGTTCGAGCGGACTTACTTGCTTTCCTCACGGCGGAGGTGAGAGCACAGTTGACTACATTTTGGGTACCACCTCTGGAGCTTCACTCATCCCCTCACTTAGTATTGGACGACGCCCACTTGGTGCTGACCATACATTTATTACATTCACACTATCATCTCCTATTCCATTAGACCCTCCCTCACCCACTAAGACACACACGACAATACACTTCACACACGAGCTCTCACACGTTTATGCACACCATTTACACACCCGCCTACACTCCCTCGATCCACTCTCACCCTTGGATACACTTACATCACAGTTCACCACCATCCTACACGACTCCGCTCTTTGCAGTTTCCCACACCGCACACATACACACCCTGCACGCACAAGTTCCATGCCTCAGAACAGCTGGTATGATGCAGATTGCCGCGAGCTACGGAAGTACCTACGCATCTTAGAGCATAGAGGGGATATTACACACACACAGGCACAACGTCGCATGCAGAGCCTTACTCGCCGCAAACGGCGAGATAGGGAGGAGAGACAGTACTGGGATATTTATCATTTACTCATGAGTCGAGACAGTGCAGTGGCATGGCGACATTTGAGAGAGAGGAGACAGCAGACACCCAATCCGAGACCCGAGCACTTGGCATAGCTATGCACAGAGCCTATACGAGATCCCAGACCAGCCCCCCATTCCCAGACCACAGAGCTCACGTCCTACTACATCTGACTTCTTTACACCCACTATGGTGGGATGTGCTATTGCCCGTCTACAGCATGGCAGGGCCCATGACCTTTTCGGTTTACAGGCTGAGCACCTCATCTACGGAGGCACCACCCTTGCACCGCTCATTGCCCACCTCTTCAACCGTGCACTGGTTGAAGGGTTCCCTGACTCATGGACTGAGCACACCATAGTGCCCATTCATAAGTCAGGAGATACTATGGATCCAGCTACATACCGGACGATCATGATTGGCCCTATATTGGCCAAGTTATATAGGGCGGTACTGGAGACAGAGTTGAGTACTCTCGCTGAGAGGAAGGGTATCAGGGCTCCAGGACAGGCCGGCTTCAGACGAGATTACTCTACCATTGACCACATCTTCACTCTGAGATGCCTGATCGACCGGGCAAGGGTGAGGAAGAGGAGATTATATTGCTGCTTTGTGGACTTCCGCAAAGCATTTGACACCGTTCCCAGGGGACGACTCTTCAGACGACTACTTGATATCGGAGCTCCAGAGGAGATGATATGGGGGATCTATGCCTTATACGAGAGAGTATCTGGCAGAGTCAGATGTCCGGGGGGCTTATCTCATCCACTTGCTAGCACTATCGGGGTGAAGCAAGGATGCCCTCTTTCACCCACCCTCTTTGGTCTCTACATTGATGAGATAGTGGACTACATACAGCAGCAGGGGGGTGATGGCATTGAGGTACGCGGGTCCACTGTCCATATTCTTTTATACGCTGATGATATTGTACTGGTTTCAGAGTCGGTAGAAGGCCTACAGCATCATCTACATGGCCTAGATGACTTTTGCACACACAGAGGGTTATCTGTGAACCTTGGTAAAACAAAGGTCATGATCTTTCATACATCCGCACAGGTACGCAGACATAGTTTGTTCACAGCAGCGGGTGGACCGATTGAGGTGGTCGGATCATATGTTTACTTGGGAGTGACACTTACAGCAGCATCAGGGGTCTTCTCTATGTCTCAGGCTGCACGTGACCGCATCACACGTGGGTATGCAGCACTTGCCTTGATGGAGAGACAGTGCCACCAGGCATATTTTCAGGAGCCCCGCACAAAGGGGTGGCTCTTCGACACTTTGGTTACACCAGCGCTCATGTATGGGGCAGCCATATGGGGACCAGGATTAGCCACATCAGTATGGACAGCATTAGAGAGGCCACAGATCCTCATGATTTCTAGACTTATCCGCAGCAAGCCTTCAATACCACATGATATCATTAGAGCAGAGCTCGCTGCACCACCGATGCTAGTTGAGGCACTATTCCAGACAGTATGCCTATTACACAGACTCCGCAGCATGGATACAGAGCGCATTGCTTATCGGGCTTTCCAGGCATCACGGGACATGGCATTAGCAGGCGACACCTCCTCATGGTATGCACAGACACGAGACTGGCTGGCCCACCATGGCTTTGACATACACAGGCTACCACCACTACAGTACGACTCACATGCACCCACCTACTCGCTCTCTCATCAGGAGAGGAATAGGATCATTCGTCAGCAGATATGGCATACATACATACAGAGGACATGGGTGAGCCCTAGGGGTACATTGCCACCGAAAATGCTCTATTACCGTGAGCATTTTCTACATATATCGGACGAGGGCTTCATCGAGATTCCGAGATACATGGAGACATATCTACCCCACCACCTTCGAGTCATCATTGGGCAGCTCCGGGTCTCATCGCACCAGCTTGAGATTGAGAGGGGTCGATCCAGGGGAGTCCCCCGTGAGGAGAGGTGGTGCCCAGTATGCGAGACAGAGGTAGAGAGTGAGGAGCATTTTGTTATCAGATGCCCAGCATACTTAGACCTACGAGCACAGTTCCAGATAGAGGAGTCACTCCCGTTATGCATGACCATGGGAGACCAGCGACGCTTGGGACGCTTCCTCGCGGCAGCATACGAGGCGAGATCGATCACTCCAGCCCACACATCAGCCACGAGTGAGTACACAGAAGACCATTACCCAGTTTTTTCAGCGAGCTGAGCTACAAAAACAGGTCCACCTATAGGGCTCACGCTCCACCAGGCAGCAGCACAGAGAGCACGGCGCCGACCACGCATGGGCAGATATCATCGACCACGACTATATCAGGAGGATATCTCACGCATCAGGACAGCCTACGACCACATGATGGAGCATAGGCGCACCACCACCCCATGGGTTGTCTTCCTTCGGGAGGCACTCAGACCACCCCCGATGTACCACATACTACACCCACCCGCACCCATTCACCAGTAGCTAGGGTGTTTTACTCACACTTTTACGCACATGTCCCCCATGTATTAGGTGGCACTATCTACGGAGTCAGAGCCACGTCTTCCCATCCTTTTCCAGCCTTATATATCTTTGTGTCGCGATATACCTTTTATTTCATTTTATCCTCTACACAGGGTTACTACACTTGTACATGGTTTTTTGTCTCATAGGCCAAGTTTGGCCTCCAGAAGACATTAATATGACTCTCTCTCTCTCTCTCTCTCTCTCTCTCTCTCTCTCTCTCTCTCTCTCTCTCTCTCTCTCTCTCTCTCTCTCTCTCTCTCTCTCTCTCTCTCTCTCTCTCTCTCTCTCTCTCTCTCTCTCTCTCTCTCTCTCTCTCTCTCTCTCTCTCTCTCTCTCTCTCTCTCTCTCTCTCTCTCTCTCTCTCTCTCTCTCTCTCTCTCTCTCCCTCCCTCCCTCCCTCTCGGCGCTTCCCTGCCGCCCTCTGCTCGGGGCACCCGCTCGGCGCTGACCCTCTCCCTGCACCCGCTCGGCGCTGCCCTGCCTCCCTCTGCTCGGCGCTGCCCGGCCCTTCTCTGCCCCGCCTGGCCCTACACCGGGATTGCCTCACTCCGCCCTGGTCTCTACCCGACGTCTCCCGCCCACCACCATTGCACCTGCCCGACCCAGCCCGCCGCCCTCCACAACCGATCCCTGCCCAACGCGTCAACCGTTCCCGCCACAGTCGTCGGCACCCGCGATCCAGCCACAGCCGTCACCAACTTACCCTCCAACCCTTATCGAAACCCTAATCCACATCATGTATCCATACGACTCAAGCACTAACCTTAAAATGCCAAAAAAACCTAACCCTAACCCTAACCCTAGCCATGACCTAACCCTAACCTAACCCTAACCCTAAACCGAAACCCTAACCCTAATCCCTCGAAACCCTAACCAGACCTTGCTCCAAAAAACCCTAACCCGAAACCCTAACCCTAACCCTAATCCCTCGAGACCAGCGACAGCTCGGGCGATTCTTACTAGAGATACAGAGTCACAGAGATTCCCTACTCCAGCCTACTGTAGCACTCCATACAGGAGGGAGACAGAGTCAGCTCACTGACTTCTTTATTCCACGACGCGCTGCAGCCCTCCCCCCCTCAGCCCACATACCGAGCGGGGTGACTCTTCAGCAGGCTCAGGTATCTCGAGCTAGGAGACGACCCCGTGCTATAGGATATCGGGCCCAGAGACTTCACCGACACCAGATTGCGGAGATCCAGGCTTGTGACCATCGCGCCATGGAGGAGAGACGATCCCAGATGATGGCCGATCCCGTTGCAGCCATCAGGGTGGCCCTGACTCCACCTCCACCTATGTATCACATATTACATCCCACCCACTAGCACAGGATGGAGCTAGTTAGTCGTTTTAGATGCATTCTCATGGTTGTTGTACTACCCTTTTGCATATAGACTATCATAGATATCGCACTCCATACACCCCCCACCACTTTCATGGGTATCCCCACATGCATACTACGGAGATCTATATCAGCTTAACCAGTTTCTTTTCAGCACTTTATCTTTTCTGATTGACAGAAGATACACCCATGTACATCGATTTGTCTCATAGGCCGAGTTCGGCCTCCTAATAGACGTAAAAACACTTTCTTTCTTTCTTTCTTTCTTTCTTTTCTCTCTCTCTCTCTCTCTCTCTCTCTCTCTCTCTCTCTCTCTCTCTCTCTCTCTCTCTCTCTCTCTCTCTCTCTCTCTCTCTCTCTCTCTCTCTCTCTCTCTCTCTCTCTCTCTCTCTCTCTCTCTCTCTCTCTCTCTCTCTCTCTCAGCATTTTGTTATCAGATGTCCAGCATACTTAGACCTACGAGCACAGTTCCAGATCGAGGAGTCATTCCAGCTGTGCATGACTATGGGAGACCAGAGACGCTTGGGACGCTTTCTCACAGCAGCATACGAGAGGCGAGAGCGGTCACTACAGCCCATACATCAGCCACGGGTGAGTACCCAGCAGACCATTACCCAGTTCTTTCAGCGAGTTGAGCTACATCAGAGAGGTCCATCTATAGGGCTCACGCTCCACCAGGCAGAAGCACAGAGAGCACGGCGCAGACCACGCATGGGCGGATATCGTCGACCACGACTATATTAGGAGGATATCTCACGCATAAGGATTGCCTACGACCACATGATGGAGCATAGGCGTACCACCACCCCCTGGGTTGTCTTCCTTCAGGAGGCACTCAGACCACCACCAATGTACCACATACTACACCCACCTCCACCCATCACCAGTAGCTAGGGCGTTTTACTCACATTTTGGGATCCCCCATGTATTAGGTGGCCACTATCTGCAGAGTCAGAGCCACGTCTCCCCAACCTTTTCCAGCCCTATATAGCTTTGTGTAGCGATATACTTGTTTATTTCACTTTATCTTCTACACAGGGTTACTATACTTGTACATGGTTTTTGTCTCATAGGCCAAGTTTGGCCTCTAGAAGACGTTAATATGACTTTCTTTCTTTCTTTCTCTCTCTCTCTCTCTCTCTCTCTCTCTCTCTCTCTCTCTCTCTCTCTCTCTCTCTCTCTCTCTCTCTCTCTCTCTCTCTCTCTCTCTCTCTCTCTCTCTCTCTCTCTCTCTCTCTCTCTCTCTCTCTCTCTCTCTCTCTCTCTCTCTCTCTCTCACTCTCTCTCTCTCTCACGCCGGAAGCGGCGAGCTTTCGAGGAGCGACAGGAGGCAGAGTTGATCTACCTTCTCATGAGTAGGGATTGTGCCACCGCGTGGAGGGCACTACGTGAGCCACGTCCACCTACACCCATAGAAGATCCTTCGACTTCGCACACCTACGCCCAGAGGTTATATGACGTCCCAGGACGGCCACCATTACCGATTCCTTCCACACCGCGTCCGGTGATATCCACCCTCTTCACAGCAGGCATGGTACGACAGGCCATCCATAGGCTACAGCATGGCCGTTCTGCAGACCACACGGGGCTACAGGGAGAGCACTTTATATACGCAGCAGATGTAGTTTCCCACTTGATCGCCCATCTCTTCAACCGTGCTTTGGTTGAGGGATTACCCGACTCATGGACTATGCATACCATTACGCCTATCCATAAGTCCGGCGATATGATGGACCCAGGGAACTACAGGACTATTATGATAGGCCATATCATGGCCAAGATCTATGGGGCAGTACTAGAGGCAGAGCTCAATACACACACTGAGGCAGCGGGGATCAGAGCACCCGGCCAGGCAGGCTTCCGCCGCACTTTCTCCACCATCGACCACATCTTCGTGCTTCGTTGCTTGATTGAGAGCGCGAAGGCGAGGAAGCAGAGACTATACTGTTGCTTTGTGGATTTCCGCAAAGCCTTCGATATGGTCCCTCGAGAGAGACTACTACGAAGGCTCCAGGAGTTACAGCTTCCATCAGACATGCTATGGGCCATCCACGCTTTGTATGCACGAGTCACAGGCAGGGTACGCTGCCCCGGCAGTCTATCAGACAGCTTTGTTAGCACCATTGGTGTGAAACAAGGTTGCCCTCTCTCACCCACTCTCTTCGGTCTCTACATCGACGAGATCACGGAGTATATACAGCGAGCAGGAGGGCGAGGAGGAGACCTCGGAGGTACGCCAGTACATATCCTATTATATGCTGATGACATTGTCCTGCTCTCAGAGTCACAGGAGGGGTTGCAATCACATTTACAGGCGCTCGATACCTTTTGCATGGAGAGAGGACTCACAGTGAACCTTGGCAAGACCAAGGTCATGATCTTCCATACCTCCAGGACAGTACGCCATCGCGCCTCTTTCACAGCAGCTGGAGGACAGATAGAGGTAGTGGACTCCTACGTCTACCTAGGTATCACCTTCTCGGGCAGCACAGGGGTATTCTCCATGGCACAGGCTGCGAGAGATAGATTGACGCGAGGTTATGCGGCACTTGCAGGATTGGAGAGACGCTGCTTTCAGACACTTTTTCAGGAGCCCCGGACTAAGGGGTGGCTCTTTGACACTCTAGTGACACCCGCATTGATGTACGCAGCAGCAGTATGGGCACCAGGGATCACAGAGGCGATGTGGACGCAGATTGAGAGGCCCCAGATCACCATGATATCAGGCTTTCTGCGCAGCAAGCCCTCCGTTCCACATGACATTATACGAGCTGAGCTTGGCACACCACCGATGCTAGTGGTGCCCCTCTTCCAGTTGGTGACCTTTAGTTGGTGACCTTTAGTTGGTGACCTTTATTCTGAGAGTCAGAGAGCTTCCCACTAGCCGACTCACCAGGCTTGCATTTGAGAGCTCTAGACATTTGGCAGAGACATGGCATGAGAGAGTATGGTATGCACAGACTTACCGATGGTTAGCAGACCATGGCATGAGCATTACGGATCTCCCCCCTTTTCAGTATGACCTCTCTTCCCCCCACATTACCCTCTCTCGTTCGGAGAGGAATAGGATCATCCGTCAGGACCTACTACAGATACACGTCAGGGAGACATGGATAGCACCACGGGGGCCTCTTCCCACAAAGAGGCAACACTACAGAGAGCACTTCCGGACTGTGACAGCGGATGGTTTCATTCAGAGACCACGATACATGGATACATATATGGCACCAGCTGAGAGAGTGGCCATTGGGCAGCTCAGAGTATCATCACAGCAACTTGAGATTGAGATTGGGCGAGCCACACATACCCCCAGGGATGAGCGATTATGCAGGATATGTAGAGAGGAGGTGGAGGACGAGGAGCACTACACATGTAGATGCAAGGCATATGAGGACATCAGAGACCGCTACCCACAGCTCTTCAGGGGGCCTAGAGAGATCAGGGCTTTATTGGGGACAGAGGACCAACGCCCTCTAGGTCGTTTCCTAGTAGAGCTCCAGCACCGTCGCGCATCACTCCAGCAGCAGATGGAGATACACCTGACCCCCCCCCCCTCAGACTTATATTACAGATTTTTTGAGACCCACATACACTCGAGGGCCCAGCTCGATGCGGGGTGTCACATTACACAGAGCAGAGGAGCTTAGACGACAGCGTCGACGACCGAGACCCCTTGTCCAGAGAGCTCGTCCACATCACAGAGAGATTCAGGCGATTCACGCACGCCATGACATGGAGATACAGAGACGTCAGCAGCGCACCCCTATCGATTTGGACGCCCAGAGCATTTTGAGGATCGCCATGATGCCTTACCCACCGATGCATTATATCCTACACCTACTCCAGGCATTTAGGGGGTTGTGATACCATCGAGCCTCCCCTCCCTATGCATATCATGTTTGTATCTCACCCATTGAGCATATAGAGTGCATACCCATAGCACCCCACCCTTGATACCAGCTACTATCCCTCCTTTTATACCCGTTTGCAGTACTCACACTTTATTTTCGTCTTGGATCACAGTGGATTGGATCATACTGATGTATATGTTTTGTCTCATAGGCGGATTTTGGCCTCTAATAGACGTTAAAAAGTCTTTCTTTCTCTCTCTCTCTCTCTCTCTCTCTCTCTCTCTCTCTCTTTCTTTCTCTCTCTCTCTCTCTCTCTCTCTCTCTCTCTCTCTCTCTCTCTCTCTCTCTCTCTCTCTCTCTCTCTCTCTCTCTCTCTCTCTCTCTCTCTCTCTCTCTCTCTCTCTCTCTCTCTCTCTCTCTCTCTCTCTCTCTCTCTCTCTCTCTCTCTCTCTCTCTCTCAAGTAGTGTGTCCCTGCCCCGGACTAATAACTCTCTAATAGACGTTAAAAAGTCTTTCTTTCTCTCTCTCTCTCTCTCTCTCTCTCTCTCTCTCTCTCTCTCTCTCTCTCTCTCTCTCTCTCTCTCTCTCTCTCTCTCTCTCTCTCTCTCTCTCTCTCTCTCTCTCTCTCTCTCTCTCTCTCTCTCTCTCTCTCTCTCTCTCTCTCTCTCTCTCTCTCTCTCTCTCTCTCTCTCTCTCTCTCTCTCTCTCTCTCTCTCTCTCTCTCTCTCAGCACTTTTATCTTTTCTGATTGACAGAAGATACACCCATGTACATCGATTTGTCTCATAGGCCGAGTTCGGCCTCCTAATAGACGTAAAAACACTTTCTTTCTTTCTTTCTTTTCTCACCCTTGCTCCATCGCGCATCGGGCGCGCTCCCGTCTTCATCGCAAGTCTTTACGCTCAGTACTCTGAGCATTTTTTCATCTTCGAATGCAATGAGCGCTACGGCTAAGAAGGACGATTTGACAAAAATGGAGGACAAACTGACCATAGCTATCAAAGAAAACAAGAAGATGGTGGACTCCACTATCACGGCCATCATCAGCCGCCTCTCAAAGCTCGAGAAGGAAGTAGAAACATATCATAAGGAGAGGGAAGCATGGCAGAAAGAGAAAGAAGAATGGGCTAAGGAGAGGGCAAACATGAAAGAGGAATTGGAGCTCCTCAAAGCTTCAATGGTCTCTCTTACACCCGAAGAAGGAGAGATTAATATGAACAAGACAGAAGCTCTCAAAGAAGAACTCACCAAATCCTTGACCGAGAGCATGGAAAACAAATTAGAAGCTACCAAAGAAGGGTGGATCGACATAGTGAAGAAGAACATCAAAAAAGAAGCCAAAGAGAAAGCACAAAAGGAAGAAGCCCTCATCGTGCACACCACTATTGAGGAAGAAAAGATGAGACATGCCCGCCGTCTCAATGTACGCATCACGGGCATTGAAGAAAAAGAAGGCTCTACCCCCGAGTCCGATGGGAAGACACTATGCAAGATACTAGGCTACAAAGAGGAGTCCCCCCCATTCATCAAGTCTTGGAGAACGGGACGAGACCCCACGAAGAAGAGAGCTCTCATTCTACACTTCCCTTCCGAAGATATAAGATCTACTTTCCTACGCAAGAGGGTGATTTTGAGAGCACTTGATGGCCCCCCCATCTACCTTGACGATGATCTCACACCCATGCAGGTAGCACACCGTCGTGCATGCATGCCGAGAGTACATCAAGCTCGCAAAGAAGGAAAGAAGGCTTCATACAGAGATGGTCGTGTCATCATTGATGGCAAGGCCATCCCATAGGGATTCGCGGCCTGTGAGACACTCGAGGAGATACACCTTGCAGTTTGGAACTGCAATGGAGATCTATGGACACACCCAGAGAGATTGGAAGAGGTGCGCAAAGGCAAAGACATCATTATGCTCACAGAGACACATGAGAGCCCGGACCGGGGCCTACCTCGTGTCCACGGTTTTCAGTGGGAGTCCACATACAGAGAGTGTACACGTCAGCACACCACCCGAGGATCAGGAGGAGTAGCCATACTCTTTAGAGATGGACTTCAGAGCAGGATACAGATAGTCGCACGTGATTCACAGGCCAGATATCTTTGGATTCGACTCCAGCTCTCGCAGGAGAGGATCATCTTCATAGCATTATGCTACTTTGCTCCTTCTAGCTCGCGTTTCGCTATCATAGATCGAGAGGAGGACTCACCATACACTTGCTTGTCAGAAGAGATTACAGAGTACTCTGCATTAGGGGAAGTCTTCCTTATGGGAGACTTCAATGCCAGGACAGGCAATGATCAGTGTGAGATATTTGACCCAGAAGACCCGGAGATACTACATACCATAGAGGATGAGTCTACAGCTCGAGCTTCAGCTGACGCTACACACACTCACTATGGCACTCACCTACTCAGACTAGGCTCTCGACATAATCTCGTTATCTATAACGGGATGACTCAGTGGCCTACCTCAGGAGGATTGACATGCATACCACACTCAGTCACAGATGGCGGGGGAAGTACAGTAGATTACATCATGGGGTCCAGAGAGGCCATCCACCTACTTACCTCATTCACCATCCCACCCATACCCATTGGGGCTGATCACACATACCTCGCACTCTCCCTGAAGGGAGACACCCCTACACGCATACCCGCAGCACGCATCCCACACACCACCATCCACTTCACACACGAGCTAGCTCACATATATGCGGCTCGAGTCGAGCAGGGTCTTCTCTTACTTCATCCTGACACTCCACTATCCCTACTCACCTCTCAGATAGCATCAGTTCTTCAGACATCAGCCATCAGCTCCTTCCCACACACCATCCATTCTCGTCACACACCTCCTCCCGGGACTATGCCACAACATCGTTGGTATGATGAGGATTGCAGAGATCTTTACCGCCGATTACGAGCTCAGCGAGCATTGGGAGAGATCACAGAGAGAGAGGCCAAGGGACAGATGAAGACTCTCACACGTCGAAAGAGGCGAGCCTTTGAGGAGGCACAGGAGCTTGAGCTATACCATCTCTTTATGAGTATGGACAGTGCTGCAGCATGGCACAGCCTACGAGAGCCACGCCCGACCACACCTATTGGAGACCTACACACATGGCATGATTATGCTCAGAGGTTATATGAGGTACCTAGGCAGCCTCCCATTCCCCAGCCACTTGAGCCTCGCCCTACTAGTTCTTCTCTCTTCACAGCAAAGATGGTTGAGAGGGCCATACGACGACTTCGACATGGACGTTCGACAGACCACGTAGGATTGCAGAGCGAGCATCTCATATATGCAGCCTCCACTATAGCCCCGTTGATTGCACATGTCTTCAACCGGGCTATAGGAGAGGGCTTCCCAGAGGAGTGGACTAGGCACACCATTGTGCCTATCCACAAATCTGGCGACACCCTGGATCCAGGGAACTACAAGACCATCATGATTGGCCACACCATGGCCAAACTATACGGTGCCATACTTGAGGCAGAGCTCAGTTCATATGCAGAGACTGAGGGGCTACGAGCACGAGGCCAAGCAGGTTTTCGACGAGCTTTCTCTACTATTGATCACATCTTCATTCTGCGCTGCCTCATTGATGGGGCAAGGGTGCGGAAGAAGAGGCTATATTGCTGCTTTGTGGACTTCCGCAAAGCTTTTGATACAGTGCCGCGAGAGAGGCTCTTCCAACGCCTCGAGAGCTTGGGAGTACCATCAGGGATGATTTGGGCCATCTATGCACTCTGTGAGCAGGTGACTGGGAGGGTACGGTGTCCAGGAGGTATGTCTGAGGCCATTGCTAGCACCATCGGTGTTAAGCAAGGCTGCCCACTCTCTCCCACTCTATTTGGTCTCTACATTGACGAGATTGAGGACTACATTCTCCGAGCTGGAGGAGAGGGTGCAGACCTCGCAGGTACACATGTCCACATTTTATTATATGCCGATGACATTGTCTTGATTTCAGAGTCACCCGAGGGATTACAGCGCCACCTTGAGGCCCTGGATGAGTTTTGTACACAGAGGGGCTTGACAGTAAACCTTGGCAAGACCAAGGTCATGATCTTCCACACCTCCCCCATGGTGAGGAATGGAGCAGGATTCAGAGCTGGTGGTGGACAGATTGAGGTGGTCACTTCCTATGTCTATCTCGGAGTCACATTCACGAGCTTGCCTGGCCCCTTCAGCATGAGACAGGCAGCCACCGATAGACTCACACGCGGATATGCAACTTTAGCCATGTTAGAGCGGAGATGTCACCAAGCACACTTCCAGGAGCCCCGCACGAAGGGCTGGCTATTTGACACACTGGTCAGACCAGCTATGATGTATGCTGCGACGGTTTGGGCCCCAGGTCTCACAGTCACCCAGTGGAGTGCGATCGAGAGGCCACAGGTACGTATGATCTCGCGATTATTTCGTGGGAAACAGTCGGTGCCACATGACATCATCAGGGCAGAGCTAGCTGCACCACCCATGGCAGTAGAGGCACTATTCCAAACTATCTGCTTTATTCAGAGGATTAGGGACCTCCCTACAGATAGACTCACACACAGAGCTCTTGAGGCATCTATACAGATATCAGAGTTAGGATATGAGAGAGCTTGGTACACTCAGGTTAGAGTCTGGTTTGATAGTCATGGACTTGATATGGACAGATTGCCGCCTTTTCAGTATGACCTAGACTCACCTCACATCCACCTCTCTCGTCGTGAGAGGAATGTTGTGCTCAGACAGGATCTCTGGCAGCTCTACATTAGTCAGACATGGCACACACCACACATGGGATCGAGACTATCGCACTATCGAGACCAGTTCATAGACATACTAGCTGACGGTTTCATCCAGCGACCACGCTACATGGATACTCACATGCCTCATAGCTTGAGGGTAGCGATTGGCCAGCTGAGAGTCTCATCACACCGACTCGAGATTGAGACGGGCAGAGCCGCAGACATTCCCAGAGAGGAGCGGATATGCAGAGTATGCAGAGTAGAGATGGAGGATGAGGAGCACTTTGTATGCAGATGTAGCGCATATGATGGCATCAGAGGCAGATACGAGACTCTGTTTGCAGGGCAGCCCACCCTCCGAGAGATCATGGACTCTAGAGACCAGCGACAGCTCGGGCGATTCTTACTAGAGATACAGAGTCACAGAGATTCCCTACTCCAGCCTACTGTAGCACTCCATACAGGAGGGAGACAGAGTCAGCTCACTGACTTCTTTATTCCACGACGTGCTGCAGCCCTCCCCCCCTCAGCCCACATACCGAGCGGGGTGACTCTTCAGCAGGCTCAGATATCTCGAGCTAGGAGACGACCCCGTGATATAGGATATCGGGCCCCGAGACTTCACCGACACCAGATTGCGGAGATCCAGGCTTGTGACCATCGCGCCATGGAGGAGAGACGATCCCAGATGATGGCCGATCCCGTTGCAGCCATCAGGGTGGCCCTGACTCCACCTCCACCTATGTATCACATATTACATCCCACCCACTAGCACAGGATGGAGCTAGTTAGTCGTTTTAGATGCATTCTCATGGTTGTTGTACTACCCTTTTGCATATAGACTATCATAGATATCGCACTCCATACATCCCCCACCACTTTCATGGGTATCCCCACATGCACACTACGGAGATCTATATCAGCTTAACCAGTTTCTTTTCAGCACTTTTATCTTTTTTGATTGACAGAAGATACACCCATGTACATCGATTTGTCTCATAGGCCGAGTTCGGCCTCCTAATAGACGTAAAAACACTTTCTTTCTTTCTTTCTTCTCTCTCTCTCTCTCTCTCTCTCTCTCTCTCTCTCTCTCTCTCTCTCTCTCTCTCTCTCTCTCTCTCTCTCTCTCTCTCTCTCTCTCTCTCTCTCTCTCTCTCTCTCTCTCTCTCTATCTATCTATCTATCTATCTATCTATCTATCTATCTATCTATCTATCTATCTATCTATCTATCTATCTATCTATCTATCTATCTATCTATCTATCTATCTATCTATCTATCTATCTATCTATCTATATATATATCTATCTATATATATATATATATATATATATATATATATATATATATATATATATATATATATATATATATATATATAGATAGATAGATAGATAGATAGATAGATATATATAGTGTGTGTGTGTGTGTATAGAAGTAGGTATTCATTAAAACATCAGCATAAATAGAGATTTCTGTTGATAACATGGGATCCTCTTGATGTATCCCGTACCAAGATCCCAAACTAAACATTTAGCCAGAGATGGTCAATGTAAGTCGCTCTTGGGCTTTACAGTCAGTTGAATGCATCAGTTAGAAGCTGCTGACCATAAATGCGTGCTAAACAGACAAATTACTGTGATTGTCCTTAGAAACTTGGTACGTTTTGTATGACCATCAATGACAAAACATCATTTAATTTTCCCAGATAATCTTTTGCGAGTGCAACACTAAAACAACAATTTCCTCTAAAACCCATAGTTTATGGGGGTTTGGGAATAGATTCCCAAACCCCCATAAACTATACCTACTAATGCTTTAATCTCCATAATTGAGCCCGTGCTCAGAATCCAGATCTTGCTCCAAGCAAGAAAACCTCTCTTTAAAATCCACCTCAATATTGCATTGTGAGTGCTAGACTTCTTTCTTTCCCGTGATTTGTGTAGCAAGTTACATTTGCCCTAGATTTCGTATATGCTCACATATGGCACTCCATGTTCTGTTTAATATGGGCATCATTTCGAGCAAAACTTATTTCATCATAGAAACTATCCTTAAGGCTGTGTCTCATGGTACATAATAGTAACTACAAGCCATCCTCATTTATATCTAAGCCTGCACACAGGGAGACATTTTTCTTTCCAAGCCCGATATTTGATGGTGACAACAAGATTCCAAGGAGAGTAGGTGATAATATCTGCCTGAACATTGCACCATAACCACTGCACTATTGTATCACCCACATCCCTCTTGAGCTTGGGTATCTACCCAAAACTTCAGAACAAGCATGCCTACAGGAGATTCATTACCATTTCCCTCATCAAACAGACCCACATTCTTTTCCATCTTACCTCAGCCCAACCTTCCCTTCTCTCACCTCTAGGCGTGCCTCAGCCCGAATCGCAGCCCATATTGGGTCATCTGACATGAGTTCTTCAAGCTTCTTTCCTTTAATTGGACGGTCATATGTTGAAGATGATAAAGATGATGAAGACAGTGTGGAAGCTGTTTGCAAATTGACATGAGATTCAAGCTCCTTGGCAGAAGCAGCTGCTGCTGCTGCAGCCCTTGCAGCAGCTGCTCCTCGAACTCCCAAACCTTTTGCATTCTCATGAGAACTTTCATCCCCTGGGACACTCAGATGTTCCTCTTCTTCTTTACTACGCATGTATGCTGGAAAAACGCTCCTCCAAAAGCTGTCTGATTCTGAGACAGATGTTGAAACTTCCTTTTGATCTCCAGCATTTTTAGAAGACTTCGCAACTCCACTATCCTTATGAGTAGTGCCTTCATAACTAATCAAACTACCATCTTGTCCTTGCTCTATATGATCCTGTTGCTGCTGTTGAATACCCTCCAAACTTCCCCGACTTTTCTCAATATTGCTCTCTATGATCTGCTTAGAAACTGGACTAGTCTTTCCCTTCTGAGTGGCCTCATCAGGTGTTTTCTGCACATTTTGACCAGGTCTAGCCTGTCTGTTAAATGTCCCTGCAATTTGCAACACAGGAATCAAAAAGGAATATAAATGGAAACTTGATCCTATGTAGGATCTAGAAACTGAAAGTTCTCATTGAGAAAGCAAACTCTGAATTTATGAAAAGAAAAAGAGAATTAATAAACATACTATTTAATCATTAGCAAGACATATAAAGAGTTTATCCAAAAGTGCACCATGTAACATACTGTTTTACCACTTTCAAGGCAGTGAATGGAATATCCATAAAATTAAGTAACAAGTGCAGAATTAGATCAGCTCTAGATCAGAAGATAAAGGTGCTCTGTAGAAAGGAAAAAACAAGCAAAATAAATTAAAAATCCTCAATCCTCAGCTCTTCATCTGCACATACAGAACCTGACTTATTGGCATTACTCTAGGTACTAAATTAGACCAGCTCCACATCAGAAGTTAAGATGCTCAAAACAAAATCTTTGCAAAATAAACTAAAAGAAAGTCACTCCTCAACTTTTCGTCTGCACATACAAACATGCTTTACAGGCTTTCAGAATCACACAAATTCAAGAGAAGATACACAACCGTCTGTAGTTGCATAATTGACACCAAAAAAGGTAGATTTCACAGTAAAACCATGTTTAACTTGTTTACATCCCTCGATTGTAAGGTTTCTTCTTTATGCGCTGTGATCGACCATCACTAAGCAACGACCAATACAGAAGGCGCAAAGAATGTCTGTGAAGATTAAACCCACGTCAAAGATTACAATAGTGGGATGATTGTCTCACTTTATGTTAAAGGGATTGCTGTTTTCACGTGTACGTTCACTTCAAATATCATGCTGTGTAGTATTGCCAAGCAGTCACAGCTTGACAATATTACATAATAAATGAATCTGATAAAGTCTATAAGATCAGAAAGTATCATCTAAGGGAACAGAAGGTTACACGAGGATAAACTACATAGCTTAAGGGAAAAGAAGAAAAATCAGAAAAGACAGCAGATAGTTTAGGTAATAAAAATGTGGTGTCCTAGAACTACAAAAAAAAATTGGACAACCAATTAGAGACTTCGTGAACACTGGCATAACCTACATGATAGATGGGAGGATCAATACATCCAAAAACGGAGGATCAATATACCAAATGGGTAGAATCTTCCAAATTGCAAAATATGTTGCATCAATAACTGATGGATTTCATTGATCATTGTGTTGGTTTTTAGGCCCACAATTAAAGAAAAGGAGAGAGAGAGAGAGAGAGAGAGAGAGAGAGAGAGAGAGAGAGATTAACATCTTCCAAAGGCCAAACTTAGCCTATTGAGACAAAATCATATACAACTGTGGTAATCTCTGTGAGCAACGAAAAGGAAAAATACTCACTACACAAAACTGTGTAGGCTGAGAACAACAAAGGATGGTGTACCTGGTATGAGGAGGTAGTGGGGATAAAATAGTGGTGCGTGGGGGAAGCATGGCTCTGACTAAGCACATAATGACCACCTAATACAAGGGGACCCATGAGGGAGTGAATGTGTATACTCTTAACTGCTGATGATAGGTCTAGGTGGGTGGAGTATGTGGTACATCAGCGGTGGTATGAGTACCTCCTTGAGAAAGGTTGTCCAATGGTGGTGGTGTGCTTGTGCTCCATCACGTAGCCATGGGTTATCCTGACGTGTGAGATATCCTCCCGGTGCAGTCGTGGTCATTGGTACCCAACCATATGTGGTCGGCGTTGCACTCTCTAGAGTCTACCGCTGCCTACTGGAGTGTGAGCCCTATGCCTCTAGGAGGCGGGTACGTCTGATGTGGCCCAACTCACTGAAAAAACTGAGTAACAATTTGTTGGGTACTCACTCGTGCCTGATGTGTAGGCTGTAGCATCTGATCTCGTCTCTCATATGCCTCCGTAAGGAAACACCCCATCTTCCGCTCGTCTCAAGTGGTCATGCACAATTGGAGTGACTCCTCTATCTGGAACTCTGGTCGTAGGTGCGAGTTTGCTGAGCATATGATAACCAGGTGCTCCTCACTCTCTATCTCTATACGGCATATTGGGCACCACCTCTCCTCTCGAGGGACTCCTCTAGCCCGACCTCTCTCGATCTCGAGCTGATGAGATGAAACTTGAAGCTGCCCAATGATGACTCGAAGGTGGTGTGCTAGGTATGTCTGTATGTAGCACGGAGTCTCAATGAAACCCTCGTATGAGATCTGTAGAAAATGCTCACAATAGCGAAGCATTTTCGGTGTCAATGCCCCCCTCACGCTGATCCATCTCCTCTGTATGTATATATGTATGCCATATCTCTTGACGGATGATCCTATCTCTCTCTTGGTGGGAGAGCGAATAGGTTGGGGCCTGGGAGTCGTATTGTACTGGTGGTAGTATGTCTATGTCAAAACCATGGAGGGCAAGCCAATCCCATGTTTGTGCATACCATGAGGAGGTATCTCCTGCTAGTGTCATGTCGTGTGATGCCTCGAAAGCTCTATAAGTGATGCGCTCTGTGTCCATGCTTTGGATCTTGTGTAATAGGCATACTGTCTCGAGGAACTGTCTCTCCATCAAAGCTAGCGCTGCGTATCCTCGTGTGATGCAATCACTAGCTTCCTTAGACATGGAGAAAACCCTAGAGGCTGCTTAGAATGTCACTCCCAAGTAGACATAGGATCCGACTACCTCGATAGGTCTGCTTGCTGTGAAAGAATTGTCTCCTCACCTGTGTTGATGTATGGAAGATCATAACCTTCGTTTTACCAAGGTTCAGTGATAACCCTCTATGTGTACAAAAAATCATCTAGGCCATGTGGGTATCGTTGTAGACCCTCTCTAGTCACTCCAGCAAGGTGAAGCAAGCGTTTTTCTGCTCCACCTTCAACAGCAGCTAGCTCAATCCAACAGCTAGCTCAATCCAAAGAACTGCAATGCATAGAAGATTTAGTGCGGAGAACTGGAAATTTTTTCCATTCGGTGCGTTCGGTGCCATTCTGTTCGATAAATTCGCGGTTACGTGTATGAATTTTAAAGTTCGATTTTGAATGTTAAGTTTTAACCTAGCATTGAGCAACAGGCATATGAAGCGTTCGCGAACTTTTCCGATCAGCAGCCTTGAACCTTCCATAGCTCACTATTCAGCCCCATTGACACCCTTGAGCCTTCCATAGCTCAAGCCTTAGCCCCAATGACTTCGCCGACTTCGCCTCAACCTTGGCCCGCCGCCCTTCATCCATTCGCCTCAGTCCCACACACACAACCATTCTCAGTCCGAGAGTCGATTCAAGATTGCCTACTCTTACTACCTAGTGCCAAGAGAGAGAGAGAGAGAGAGAGAGAAAGAAAGTGATATTAATGTCTTCCGAAGGCCAAACTTGGCCTATGAGACAAAACCATGTACAACTGTAGTAACTCTTGTGTAGAAATAAAATGGAATAGTACTAGCTACACAAAACTGTGTAGGCTGAAAAAGGATCGAAATAACCACATGATAGTGTATCGAGTGATGGAGAGGTAGTGGGGATAATGTAGTGGTGTGTGAGGAGATGTGGCTCTGACTCTGCAGATAATGGCCACCTAATACATGGGCCCCCATGATAGGAGTGAATATGTATATCCTAACTACAGATAAAGGGTGGAGGTGGGTGGAGTATGTGGTACATCGGTAACGGTGTGAGTGCCTCCTGAAGGAAGGCTACCCAGGTGGTGATGGTGCATCTGTGCTCCATCATGTGGTCGTGGGCTATCATGATGCGTGAGATATCCTCCTTGTATAGTCGTCGTCGTCCGAATCCAGCCCTATGTGGTCGACGTCACACTCTCTGTGCCGCTCCCTCCTCGAGAGTGAGCCCTATGCCTCTAGAAGGTGGGCCCCTCTGATGTAGCCCACCTCACTAAAAGAACTGAGTAATGGTCTACTGGGTACTCACCCGTGTCTAATGTGTGGGCTGTGTCGACTCTTCTCGTCTCTCATACGCTGCCGTGAGGAAGCGTCCCAACCTCCGCTGGTCTCCCATGGTCATGCACAATTGTAGTGACTCCTCTATGTGGAACTGTGCTCGTAGATTTGAGTATGCTGGGCA